>OV816025.1:61466533-62066533 GCA_929113105.1 Agrypnus murinus
AAGATGAACGGTGGCGATCCCTCTGCAATATTGCGTCATCTGATGAAATGTGAAATTAATTGTAATAATAATAATTCCTAGCTAAATAAATATTCTATTTAAACATTGATGTTTCATTTACTATCATTAGGATGAAAGGGAGAGGGCAAGAAGGAGAGAGAGCGAAAGCATGCGTTAGAGAGAAGGTGAGAAAGAGTTTCCGTCTAGTGAAAGGGATAAAAGATGGTCGATCCAATCCCAGAGCTAAAAATTCAAGGGCTGGAAATCCAAAATGCCGACTTTAAGAATGAAATGACAGATTTAAATTGACAGATGCATAAATGACAGATGCAAAAATGACAGATGCATAATTGACAGATTTAAAATGACAGATGCAAAAATGACATATGCATAAATGACAGATGCAGAATTGACAGATTTAAAATGACAGATGCACAATTGACAGATTTAAAATGACAGCTTTAAAATGACATATGCATAAATGACAGATGCAGAATTGACAGATTTAAAATGACAGATGCAAAAATGAAAATTTAAAATTGACAGATTCAGTACAGATTCAAATTTAGCGCCACATGTTGTGATATAAAATGGCTGCCTCTACATACGGGTAATACAGATTTCTTCATGACGCCCTCTAGCCGTAGTACACAGTCTACCGGTAATACAGATCCCTTCATGACGCCCTCTATTAACAACTAGCAAAACGACCGTAATCGGTGTGAAAAATAATTAAACACTAGCGCCCTCTGTTTTTTCCCTAGCAACACTAACACCATTTAGCCTAGCGCCGAACCAAATGCCGGTAATATACAAGGCCGGTAATACAGATTCCGTACTTCGAGACAAAAATCCCTAGATTAGAGAGAGATCGGCATAAAAAGTCCCCAGATTAGAGAGAGATCGACATAAAAAGACCCCAGATTCGACGTAAAACGACACTGGCGCCATTTGTTTTCCCCTGGCAACGATGCTACCATTTAGCCAAGTGACGAACCAAATGCCGATAATACAGAATCTCGGTAATACAGATTCCGTACTTTACCACCTAGAGAGAGACAGACAAAAAGTCACCAGATTAGAGAGAGACAGAATATCTAGGGTCCCTAGAACTGTCTGCCTGAAGTGACCCAATACCTACTATATTGACTGGAAGACAATTAAACATTTCGGTCCAAGATGATTGGGTGAATTAACAGTTTTTTTAGATTTAGCACATGTTAATAAAAATTATGTTTATTTCTAGTTTCCATATTGTTTATTTCACTGTTCATCACAAATTTATGTTTGTTTCTATATACATAACAACAAATTTCAAAGATAAATAAAGATGGTAAAATAAAAATCTGGTATTTATTAAATAACACCTTACAGGAGTAGGTACTCCAGCAATACTTCTTAAGATGCGTTTTTGAGATTTAAAAATTTCCTGAGCAAGAGTAGAAGTCCCCCAAAAAATATTCCATATCTTAATCTAGAAACAACATAGGCATAATACAAATTCAACAACTGTTTGATAGTCAGTACTTCTCTGAGATTAATTTTTAATTAAGTATGTTTAAGATTAAGATATGATTAAGATGTTTGTCCATATAAAGCCCTAAAAACTTTACATTAGAGATGTTACTACTATTAATGTTAATATTATCAATGCTTAAATCAATACCAACACACTGTTTTTGCCAGTTATGAATTTGCATTAATTGAGTTTTTTCAGCCTTAAGGTACAGGTAATGTTCATTAAGAAATTTCGTTACTCGCTTGATAATGTCACTGTACTTATTCTCCAGTATATCATGAGCGTTGTCTGCAGTTATAGTTGACAGGTCATCAGCATGCATGGAGAAACTATCATTAGGTAGTACTAAACTTATTTCATTGATATAAAGGATAAAAAGTGTAGGCCCCAGCACACTTCCTTGAGGCACACCAATATTACTAGTTATGTAATTAGAATTTACCGTATGAATGTGGTTATCAATGCTACACTGAATCGTAACATATTGTTTACGATTTTCAATGAATGTTTTTATCCATTGTAGGTATGTACCCCTGATTTCATAATTAAATAGTACAGCTAGCAGTTTTTCATGATTAACACAATCAAAAGCACGACTTAGATCAAAAATAAGGGAGTTAGAAGCTAATTTAGTTAGTATTATTCCGTTTATCTAATGCTAATTATTGAGTGAACATTAGCTGTAACTCGCTTAATAGTTTAGAGATCGTCTTTATTTTAATACAGCCGGATAGAAAGTAAAGTATTCTAGATCTGCTTTTTTGTTCAGTCTTCCTTCCCCGGGGTGTGTGTGTGTTAGACACCGATATTGCCAGACGAATCTACATACATACATACATAATATTTAACCCCTTATACCTTTCGGTGTCGAGGTGCCGGGAGTACCGAGCCGCAAAGTGGATATGCGGGTGTGAGACGAGGCAGCGGAGCCATGTAGGCAAGTATACTGCGCTACCGAACCGAGTACTTTCCGGAGCAAACTCGACTTGACTCTGTTAAGCGATATAATCCCCTATAACCACCCTGTCGTACTGCCGGCTAGGGGATTGTTATACACCCTAAATAGTATCCGATAACGTACTCGATACCTTTTTACCTTTTAATGTACTACTGACTGCATTTCTAGATTTCTTGGATTTATTTTTTAAGTTCGCGAATTCTATTAGAAAAAACGAAAGGGAAATTCAAGGGAACAAAGTAAACAAAGCTATCTGTAAAATGTAAATCTCTTAAGTTAAAGTAACAATTTGTTTTAAAAGTTGCTAAATTGTTCGGTCCGATAAAATGCAACAAAATTAGTATTTACATTTAATGAGACATGAGAGTAAAGGTTCAAATATATCAAACCCTCCCCAGTCAACCAGTTTGGACAATAGAACAGAAATGTATCTACTATATCATTAATTAAGAAAGAAATCAAATTATTGAACTTACTAAAAGAATAATTACTACAGGGCTTAACAGATCGCGAGACTATACTACAACTATAACTATTACAAACAGATTTTTTTCTAATACGACCGGCGAAAAGACGCTTGTTTTTTAAATCGAAAAGGCTTCGAACGACGTCGACTCTTCGAAAGAAGGAAAAATGACGGATTTATAATTAGCCCAGACAGTAGGAGTTTTTGCTTCGCAAAAGGTGAGGTAGAAATTATTTTGGAATGTGTTAGTTATGGGTAGACCGTGATCAAAAATCCAAATTTTCGACCTTGAGGAGGGGCCGCGCGCGCGTCATCTTGAATTATACGTACAAAAAAAATAATTTTTGAATATTATCTCCGTAATGGTTCATTTTACGACAAGATATGAAGTTAACAAAGTTAAGGAGAACACAGTTTCCTACATTTTATGTATGTACAGTTTTTTTGTACGTCTAATATGTAAAGAGTTATACGGACACAAAGATGAAGTTCTTTAAAAAAATACGTCAAACTCTCCATTTGTTTAGTTCTAAAAGATATTTATTCTTAAAAGATATATGTACATTTTCTGTTAGTTTTTGTATCTTTAGATAGATGGTCCGGGTTGATTTATGTCTTCATCCTGAATATCGTCTTCTAAGTCATTATCGGTGCTTTGGATAATCTGACCCTCAATTGACAACAGTTCCTCATCTTCGTCCTCGCTCTCGATGCGAGCCTATGTGGCATTGTCGCATACCTGACCGTTACAGAATCCACACATAATAGAGCAATTCAACCCGGCTTTTCTGCAGCGACATGCTCCGCCGCACCCTTTTTTACAATTGCATGAAACAATTTTTAATAATATTTCGGGGGCTGGTTTCTCTATCATAGATACGGGAGCAAGACCATTTGCACCAGATCTCCATCCCCAGTCTTCTGCATTTTTTGGATTCCATACCACTGTTGTACTTGATGGTATGTTCTAAATGAATGATACCGTGCGGCGTTCCTAGTTGGACAGAGAGGCAAGATTAAATTTTTTTTTTGTGGACGATTTTACAAAAAATTTGTAGCGGAGTTCTTCTAAGGTTTCTTTTTCCATGTCACCGCCATACAAAGCAACAAGAAACTGTGCTCCGGCTTCTTTAATGCTTGCTGGTTTGGCATCATGTTGTTTGAAGATGTCAATGATGCTATTGAGTTTTGTGTTTTTTAGAACAATCGATAAAAATTTCAGTTTTCCTTGGTTAAAGGGGGACGATGTTCTGTCGCAGACACTAATCGCATGAAGAAAGAGAATGTTCTCAGCTGCTTCTTTTTGTTTCAAACTGTTTGCAGAATACAGTCTTTCGGGAGTTTAGGAATTTTAAATAGATAATCTTGTCGTGTTGACGAAGTTTTAACTATATTTAATAGTGTAATGGACGTAGTCCATTTCGGCACAAAATTATCAGGTATAAGGTAAAATTCTCTTTAATGAGTTGTTTAAAATTCACATTTCGGCACAAAGTAACAGAATTATCATAATTACTCCAATAGTATCATAAAATAGGTACAAACCACTTATGTACATTTGCCTATTTGCCCTTATTCGTGGTGGCATGAAAATAAGTTAACTTTCTGCTTTATATAAAATTATAAAATCCCTTTTGAAAATAAGAAAAATCGCGAGTTTTACGTATTTTCTTAAAGAACTTCTTCTTTGTGCCCGTGTAACTCTTTACATATTAGACGTACAAAAAAAGGTGTAAATACATAAAATGTAGGAAATTTTGTTTTATTTAATTTTGATAACTTAATATTTTGTTGTAAGATAAACCATTACGGATGTAATGCTAAAAAACAATTTGTTTGTACGTATAATACAAGATGGCGGTGCGCGTGGTCCGCCCCTAAGGTCGAAAATTTGGATTTTTGATCAGGATCTACCCATAAATAACATATTCCAAAATAATTTCTACCCCACCTTTTGCACGCCAAAGTCCTTTTTTTGTAGCCACTTAATGGGCTAAATGTATTTATTTGTTTTTATATGTTGTAAAGTACGCTTGCAAAGGTTACACTAGCTGAAAGAAAGAAACGAAACTGAACAATAATTTGTTGGGTATCCTTTAATAGTATTATTACATAACGAGAGTGGAAAGTGGCATTTCACGCTTTCCACCGAGTTATGTACACTATTTTTCCTACGACCAGAAAAATGCAGTTTTTCAAAGAAAAAACTATTTTAATGCTAACAAAAAAACAATTTACATTTTATTTAGTAATTTTATTTTTATGATTATTTTCAGCACCAATAAAGTTTATAACTATATGATTATTGTAACATTTTGTGAAGTTAATTGGAGTTTGTGAATTGCGTGAAAGCGTGTGTGTAAATGCGTTTTGAACATTGTCAGTATTATTGGTTATTATTTTATCCGTAAGGGGATTATTAGAACAATTAGTTAAATTTCTTGGAATTGAGAGTTGTGAAAAGGTGTTTGTAAAAATGAGTTTTCAATATTTTAACCATTTTAAACCAAAGAAAACTTTACAGTTACCTACTAACAATAATAAATTAGCTTTATACTTATGGCGTCTTTAAACAAAAGACTATCATCCGCATATTGAACATTATACAAAGCCGTCTTTGATTATATATTTATTTAAAATACTTTTAGAAATTAATTATACTCTAAGTAATTATTAAAACTTTTTAATAATAAATCTGAAAAATATGAATTAAAACTTACATTAGCAATTTAATTTAAAATATATTGTTGGAAATGGAAAACAAGATTAAAATTTTTATTTAGTGAAAAGTTCTTCTGGTGTAATGACAATTGGTGCAGTGAAAATATGTTATCAAATATCCCTCAATATTATCTAATCAATAGTTTTTCATGAGATAAATACAGCTAGAATTAATTAATTATTGTGTTAGTAGATGATTAATGTATCAAAATAGTCAAAAAATACAACAGGTTCTTATTACTTATATAATTTGCTATTTACTGCATAGATTTCGACCGTGAGATTTGCGAAAGTAATAAATCGCACAGCCGAAAGTAAAATACACTATAGTAGAATTCAGCTAAGAATAAAGCGAAGGAAGGTATAGGGCAAGCTTGACCTTAGCATTGATTGGCTAAAATACGAAGCACGTTGACACAACTTAAAAATAGTATATTCTGTAACGAGGTTAGAATGAGAAATTCGATTCGAGTGGAAATTCCGAACGCGAGCGTTAGCGAGCGTGAGGAACCACGAGAGTATCGAATTTTCATTCTAACCGAGTAACAGACTATACTTTTTCTACGACTGTCTATTTGTCAAAATGAAATAATTAATTTTTTATGAATTTTTGTTTCAAATTTCCAACAAAACAAACATTACGAGCCATTAGCTAGTAATAATAATACTATGTATGATAAATCATGAACTAAATTAGCACTATATATTGACTTTTTATTTGTCGTCTTTTTTATTTAGATTTATTGTTACATTACAATTGGTAAAATGAAAGTTTGGGATATTACACGAAATTTCTGGAGCCAAATTCTCGTTGCACTGCAAAGACGTAATTGTGCATGTAGTGTTTTTTGAAGTACTAGGTGTAACTTCATTCAATATTTTATTAGCAATATTCATGCGACTATTTAATGAGTTGTCTATGTAACTTTCAGCCACCTCCGTAGATTTCCAGCCACCATGTCTCTTGAGAGTGGTTATGTCAGCACCTCCATCAATTAATATTGTTGCAGAGGTACGTCTGAAACAATGCCCCGTGTATCGTTCTGGATTTTCAAGTCGCATGAACGTTGCTACTTGTTTGGGCATATTACCAAATTTATTCATCCCGATGATTTGTTTTGTGCAACGACCTTTTTGGTAATTTAAGAAAAAATTATTGTTTTCAACATTTGGAGGTCGCAGCGCCCAATATTTTTTAAAAATTGTACAAAAGTTTCCTGTTATTGTAAACTTTCTTTCTACTTTGGTTTTGGTATCAGGAACCCTTATTAAAACTGCAGTTCCTAGATCCTCGATGTGATCAGTCTTCATTTGCCAAAGTTCATGTTTACGGCAAGCACCCATAATACCAACTATTAAAGCTACCTGTAAGAAATAATATTGTATAGCTAGTTTTACCAGTTTTCTTTTTATCTTACCTTTGTAGCAAGGTATATGTCATCAGGTGCTTCATCGATGAATTTTTTAATTACTTCTGCTGATAGAGTTTTAGATTTTTTCGCTTGAAATCCATCTGAGTTTCTTTTTAAGAGAGTTCGCAATTTACCATAACTTCTTAAATCAGTATCATGTTTTATTTGGATTGTGGATCGAAGCATGCTGTATGTTTTCCATAAGGTGGATGGCTTCATTCTATTGGAAAGTTCAGTGAAATATGCCACCATAACATTTTCAGAAAACGAATTTACGGACTTATTTTTCCTCCAATCCATAAATTGTTTGTAACATTGCTCATAAGCATCTCTCGATTTCTTAGGTAACAAGTTCGCTACAGCAGCTGCTGCTATGTCCGAAACTTCTGGTGGGGTACACGATTCGTGTTCACTCATATTTTTTATTACAAAGTCAAATTTGTTTTTAAATAAATTCAATTCAATGAACAAAAATAATAAATTCGACCACCGGTCCGCGATTTCGACATTGACATAATTGACAATTACCTAAACCAGTCTGCTTGATTTAAAATGTAAGGTTTGTCACTAAGCTAACTTTGCAAAATTTAGTGATAAAATTATTCCAATTTAATTTAAAATTTACAGAATTAACAATAAATAAGTAATAAATAACTAGTAGTATTCTATTATAATTACTTACAGCACATAATTATTTATAATAAAAATGTTTATGTTCGTCTGGGCGTTCTGTAATAAGTCTACTTAACAGCTACGAGATGGCGCCACGGGTGTTCATTCTAACACAAGTATAAGAATATATTCTCGCAGTGTGTTATAGAACGTGATCATTCTATAATTAAAAATTAATTAAGAATGCTGCTATTCTAATACAGTCGTAGAAAAAGTAAATTTGTGCATAAATTATGTGTAAAGCGCCGTTTCAGTTCTACAATAAACGTTACGGCTTACTTTCGCTCAACTACGAAAATATAACTTATTGTGTATGTAAAAAGAAACTATAATTAATGTACATTCATAATTAACGTGACGAAATTCTCATTAATTAATGTACAAAGTTTTAAATGAAAGGGGAAGTCGGAAATTCATACCTAAAATCCGGCAACGCTGCATCTATGTCTAAGATATTAATACTGACAATTTTCGAGGTTATGGTTTAGTTGGAGTTTTTTTCAAGTTCTTTATAATTTTTGGTCTTTTTATTAAAACAATAGTTCTTTTAGAACTTACCGGCGCTATTCTTATTACTGTGCAGGTATAATGTTTAAATAAACGTAACAATATTTTAGTAAGTACCCAAATTTAATTATGGCCGAACGACAATCCTTCAAAAATCCAAGAGGAAAAGTAATTCTTAATGGTCAAAATTGATGAAATTGTTAAAAGTGACAGAAGAACCATATTAGGATTGCCCCCTTAATATGTTTGTAATTTAAATCCAATCGAGTTGATATGGGCACAAGTGAAACATCATGTAGTATTACATGGCAGCTAATAATACATACAATATATTCACTTACTGGCGTGAACAAATCCTCCTAATCAAGGGATTTCTATACTGTTACTGCAGAACGATGGAAAGATTGCATAGGTATACCACATAATTAATGAAGAAAAACGAAGGTGGGATTTAGACAAAGTAGTAGAGGATATTGTGAAAAAATATTATAAATTTAGGATCGGAAGAAAAGTTCCAATCTAACGAATCAGACGAAGATGTTGATATTCGGCCAATATAAAATAACTCTTAAGGTTTTTCGAATCATAGTGACATTATAGCTCTAATAGCACACTGACGTCCGATGGACGTTTGAGCAATGTCCTCGTCGGACTTAATGAACGTCCGACGGACGATCGGTTATAGTCCGTGGGACGTTATATGAACGTCCATCGGAAGTCCAAATGTCACAAAGTTGGACATTATTAAAACGTTCCAGACGGACGTTTTGCGTACGTCTTCCAAGAACTTGTCGAACGTTTTAAAAACGTCCATTATATGTCCAAGAGACGTAATAAACGTTCGATTTATACTACGTGGGACATTATATGGACGTCCACGGGAAGTCCAAATGTCACGAACTTGCGACGTTCTTAAAATGTCCGTGAGACGTTATATGAACGTCCATGGGAAGTCCAAATGTCACAAAGTTGGACATTATTAAAACGTTCCAGACGGATGTTTTGCGTACGTCTTCCAAGAAATTGACGAACGTTTTAAAAACGTCCAAGGGAGGTAATAGACGTTCGATTTATACAACGTGGGACATTTCATGGACGTCTAAGTGTCACGAACTTGCGACGTTTTTAAAATGTCCCGGGCGGACGTTTTAAAAGCCTCCATTATACGTCCAACAGACGTAATAGAGTTTTGATTATACTGGGTCGGACGTTCTATGGATGTTCATGGGAAGTTTAACCGTCATAAACTTGGATGTTCTTAAAACGTCTCAGATAGACGTTCTGCATACGTCAGCCGAGGATTTGCTGGATATTTTAAGAGTGTTGAGTGTTAAGTCCACAGGGGACCTAATGAATCCTCGAGTCAATGCCGTACACCACATAGATATCCGCCGCCGACTTGACGAATGTCCCAAAGATGTTTTACAGTCTTCCAGTGCACGGATCTAAAATAAACAAACCACACAAATAAAAGAAAGTTATTTTTAAACGTCGTCTCCTGTACACATAAGTAATTTCGATTCCTATATAAGGTTTCTCTTTCAAGAACGAACTTTTAACTTGGGACTGAATTTTATGTCACTTTATTTAATACATAATTACAGGTTGATTGGTATCAAAAATAAATTCTTAAGAAAATTAACTGGAATTAGACATTACAATTTTAATTCTAGTTTACTTACCATTCCTTCCAGACCGATCTATTGCACCACTCTGGTTCATGCCTTGAGCCATATGTGGTTTGGGGAGTGAGACCTACATGGGGCGAGTTTATGAAGGGACAAACATACTGACAAACAAATTTTGGATTTTAGTACATATATAGATTTTAGGTTTAGGTAATAAATATTTTAAAAATTGAATAATTTTTCGATTTATCCAACTACGTTTTTTATCAGTATACATCCTTTTTTTAGCACAATATAAACATTATCTATGTTACAATATGTACTTGATAATAATAAAAAATTATAAAACTGTTAAAGGGATTTAAGGACGGGTTTGGTTGGAAAAATCAAGTTTTGTAATTTCATTTAGAACACCAAAGTCTACAAATTCTCAAAGTTGCAAAACTTTTAGGCTGTTTTGAATTATATAGGAATCAGACTAGCTAATTATGGTAAAAATCAATTATTTAACAAATATAAATCCTTTTTCTACAATAATATAATTATTACACAGATTATATGATGTAAACATACAGCATATAAACTTAAAATAAAAAGTAAATTCAACTGTTAGGAATCATTATCAAAAAGTTCTTCTATCTTCACTTTTAGCCGCTTTAGAGGTTGTTTTCAAGTATCTTTTGAAAGTGTCTTCTATTTTCTTTTCGGTGCAACTTTTCAGCAACGGTTTTAAAGCAGCACCTAAAAATAAATGCACATAGTTTTTATCAATGCAATACCAGCATTCAAGATTGAAAAATGCCATATGCCTAAAGCAGTGACGGTTTGTACACTTTTGGATGTTCTGTTAGCAGACGGCAAGTATATATTAACTGGTTGCTTAGCAGCCGATTACACGGGTTGCATCCGTGATGCTAACAGAATATCCAAAACAGTACATAGTAACCTCTGCTGGCATCGGGTCATACATGAATTTATTTAAAATCCAAAAATACAATATAAAACTCAGATGTTTTATTTGTTTAAAACATAAATCTTAGATCCGTAACTTTTTTTTGGAAACTTTGTTATTATTAAAAATATGAAATCCATTAAATTAGCAAATACTTTTATTTTTTCATGCTAGATTACGATAATAAAAAAAGATTGAGCAGTGTGCTACTGTTATATCACAGACACCTGCACTTTAATGTTAATAAGTTACCCTGTATATTATTTTCTTTTTGAATTCCTACTTTACGATCTTTGAACGACCACAAAGAGAAAACTGTTGAATCATAGGGAAATGAATGCTCCTTCCCTAGCTTTTCTAATCCTCTATCGGCAGGTGCCAATTTCCAGTCCGTCCAGAACTTTAAATTTTCATACTATATTTAGTTAAATTGAAAGGAGCACAAGTGAATAGAAAATTCAGATAGGGAAGTAACATTCTCTTACCTCTATCTTGGATTTCTGAGAAAAGTGAAAATTTTAAAACTTTAAATATTTTAGAAATTCATAATATGCATATTCCCTATGTTAACAACTGCTTAGCATCTACTTTGTACATTTATTATCATCTTTGATCATAAACAGAGCGAGGCAGACCTTGCTAAAGGGCAGTTATCTATGCTATCTTGTGCGGCAGTGTCTATAAAATTATGATGTGATGGTCGCTCTTCAACATTTTATACGTGCAACTGCACAAAATTGAACATCAACTATACATTTAGCAAGGTGACGGTTCCCTCTTATCATGATATATTAAAAATGTTACTTACCCTTAATTAGCGTGGCCATAAAAAGAGCAGAAAAGTTCTTGTTTGAAGCCTATTCAGAGATATTTCATTTTTATCATAATTTGTCAGCAATCTTTTCAAAGCTCTCTTTACAAATTCATTCACATTGTCTCCTTCAACTTCGGAAAGCAGATCAGTCTAAAAAAAGGTCAGACACTCAGTAGTGTTAAATAAATTTGTGCTAAAAAGAAGAAAGAATTATAGAAGAACTAAAAGGTCTGTATGTGCAGGATGTTATTACATGATATTGCGAGCATAAAAAAACAAGACACCCTGCACTAATATTTCTGCAACGTTGCAGAAAGTAAAATTTTCAAAAAGGATTAATCCTCAAAGGCAAATTCAGTATCGTACGGCAAAGTAAGCATAAAACACTTGTTTTTACACCAATATGAACGATTTCCGAAAAGATTTCCACTTTTTAATTTTTTTCAGGTAACATATACATAGATTTTCAAAAAAACTGCTGGTTGCCATGAATGATATCCAGAGTTTTTCTATTGACTTTGTACAGTGATATTCTAAAAAGTATTACTTACAGATTTTCACGTATTTAAGGGATCTCCCAAAAACTGTTCTACTTCCAGTAGAAGTTCATTATTTTCATATAGTAAAGGTAAATTCAAGTTTTCCCATATATTTTCTGATTTCTTCATTATGTTTGTTTTTTATATACCATATATTTCATTTTTCAAGTTAAGAGATTATTATTTCAGTCATGTTCAACCTTCATATAATTTGCTTTAGATATTCTGAAAATAATAATAAATCCTTATTATTTAACAATCTAAAATACTATAATACTGCAGGCTACCATGAATATTTTGCTGGTGAGTTACTCATTCAACTATTTATTACCGTTATTACTGCACAATAATAATAATAAACGAATGAATTTGATAAAATATTAATAATCACCCTTGCACTTCACACTATTTATTTAAAACACCTAACGTAAAAGACTGATTAAATAGATGTTAAAAAAGCATATATAAATAATTGGCTCAAACAGAAACTGCAAGACAAAAACGATGAGAACAAATACCGAACAACCGAAAACCGAATGGCGGCTTATAATGGCTTTACGGGGATTTACCGTTGGCACTGAGTTTGCGTAGTACGTCTTTTATGACCCGTGCATACTGACGTCACACACATGCTGTGTCATTTTTATATTAGCGGAGAAATTTAAATAACTGTATTAATTAAAAAGAAAATATTTTTAATGAGTTTATGATGGTATGAACGTACGAAATATATACTTTAGTATATTAAAGAGTATTCCATAAAGTACAGAAAATATAATTAATTTAAAACACGGGAGAAACAGTTTTCGGATATTCCATAATAGTTTTAATTCTTTGTTTAGAGAACTACATAATGTAGTATTTAATAACAATAAGAAAAATGTATATCCATAGAGGTCCTTGTTAAGCTCTCAAAATTATATGTACATGTAACAGACTACTCTTAAAAAAGATCCTTATCTGAAGTTCAGACCGGCTTTTTTATGACTTTGAAGTCACGGGCCTACCATGATCTAAACTGAACGTCCAGTGGATATCTTTTGTTAAAATAGATTTCTAGAATAATTGTTAATCTTAATCTACAAATTGTTTGTTTGTAATCATTTTGTAATTCCTATTAGAACGTATTATGGACCCAAATCGAACGTCTGGACATGTTTTATTGTACTTCTGTAAAACGTTCTCCTATGCACGTCCTTTTATGGTCCCAAACCAATCGTTCGCTGGACGTCTTATGCTGTACTTCTGAAAAATGTTCTCATGTGCACGTCCGCCAGACGTCTGTACCATGTCCTGGGACTCAAGGGTCCCAAAACGAACATCCGCTGGACGTCTGTTGTTGTACTTCTGAAAAACGTCCGCATGTGAACGTCCGCCAGACGTCCGTATTATGTCCTGGGATTTAAGGGTCTACTATGGACCCAAAACAAACCTCCACTGGACGTCTCTTGTTGTACTTCTGAAAAAACGTCTGCGTGTGAACGTCCGCCAAATGTCCGTATCTTGTCCTGGGCTTAAGGACTTAACTGTAGACCCAAAACAAAGTCCGCTGGACATCTTATGCTGTACTTCTGAAAAACGTCCTCAAGTGAACGTCCGCCAGACGACCGTATCATGTCCTTGGAATCAAGGACCTACTATGGACCCAAAACGAACATCCGCTGGACGTCTGTTGTTGTACTTCTGAAAAACGTCCGCGTGTCAACGTCCGCCAGTCGTCCGTATTATGTCCTGGGATTTAAGGGTCTACTATGGACCCAAAACAAACCTCCGCTGGACGCCTTTTGTTGTACTTCTGAAAAACGCCCTCGTGCGAGTGTCAAGCAAACGTCCAATTTACATCCTCGGACCTACAGTACCTACAATGGACCTAAAAAGAACGTCCATCGGGCAATGTGTGCTATTAGGAAGTGTCATGATAGTGTGCATTATTTATTAATTCTATTTATAAATTTTTTTGTTTATTGTTTCCAGCCTTATTTTGTGGAACTCCATAATCATGAAATAAATAAAGATTATTAAAAGTTTCACAGTTTTATTAAAATACAACCTGACAATATTGTTTCGACAGCTATGCTGTCATTATCAAAGGTAATATAATTATAAACAAACACGTCGCTAAGGTAGATACAAAATAGGTAACTAGATAAAATAATAATAATCAGAATTAAATATCTAATACTTCCAGTAACGGAGAATTACTGAGCTCAAGTTGTTCATTCATTAAAGGTACCCTGAGTTTGTGTTTGTATATCTCAAATGCTTCTAAAATGTCTAATTTGCGTTTGTTATTACAAAAATGTAGGAATTTAATATTATTTTGAGGAGTCATTGTGTGATTTTGTTCTAAAAAGTGTTTGGCGTAATTCGATTTTTCAGGATGTTTATTTTTGTAATGACGTACGTGTTCTTTATATCTTATGTCAAAATTTCGAAGTGTTTGTCCAATATATACCGAACTACAAAAAGAGCAATTTAAACGGTAAATGCCCGATTTCATGATATCATGTGTTCTGTCTTTAGCATTAACTAAAAATGAAAAAGTGTTAGTGTTGGTTTTAAATGTTATTTTATAATTGTTTGTTTTTCTTAGTATACGTGCAATTTTTTCTGATATTTTGCCAAAATATGGTATAGATATGTAATTTGTGTCTTCTGTTTGATTGTCAATGGGATATATAATATACAATCAAACAGAAGACAGAAATTACATATCTATACCATATTTTGGCAAAATATAGAAGACACAAATTACATATCTATACCATATTTTGGCAAAATATCAGAAAAAATTGCACATATACTAACAAAAACCAACAATTATAAAATAACATTTAAAACCAACACTAACACTTTTTCATTTTTATTTAATGCTAAAGACAGAACACATGATATCATGAAATCGGGCATTTATCGTTTAAATTGTTCTTTTTTTTGTAGTTTGGTATATATTGGACAAACACTTCGAAATTCTGACATAAGATATAAAGAACACGTACGTCATTACAAAAATAAACATCCTGAAAAACCGAATTACGCCAAACACCTTTTAGAACAAAATCACACAATGACTCCTCAAAATAATATTAAATTCCTACATTTTTGTAATAAAAACCGCAAATTAGACATTTTAGAAGCCTTTGAGATATACAAACACAAACTCAGGGTACCTTTAATGAATGAACAACTTGAGCTCAGTAATTCTCCGTTACTGGAAGTATTAGATATTTAATTATGATTATTATTATTATTATTTTATCTACTTACCTATTTTGTATCTACCTTAGCGACGTGTTTGTTTATAATTATATTACCTTTGATAATGATAGCATAGCTGTCGAAACAATATTGTC
The DNA here is from genome assembly GCA_929113105.1 of Agrypnus murinus. Taxonomy (NCBI): domain Eukaryota; kingdom Metazoa; phylum Arthropoda; class Insecta; order Coleoptera; family Elateridae; genus Agrypnus; species Agrypnus murinus. The sequence continues at coordinate 61,482,075 of OV816025.1, forward strand.
AGGTTGTATTTTAATAAAACTGTGAAACTTTTAATAATCTTTATTTATTTCATATTTATAAATTGTTCATAAGATACAGAAATAAATTTTATATATTTTTCAGTAAGCATTTTGAAAACTAAACAATATTATATTTCAAAGTTCCCGCTGTTTTAATTTTAGGTGTGTAAATGTAACTTGGATTGAAGCGCCATCTACTTTATTCTTATTTGGTTTTTACTATAGTGTGTTTTACTTTCGTGTGTTATGTTCGGTTTTCTAGGCAACTTGATTGTGCGATATGAGCTACTTTCTGATATGGTCGTAGGAAATTAGTATATTACATAACGAGCACGGAAAGTGCTATATTTCGCACGAGTATGAATTTAGAGGATATCATACGTGTGCGAAAGTCACTTTCCTGCGAGTTATGTACGCTATTTTTCCTACGACCCCAAAAAACAATACATATTTTTTATAATTTATTTCATATTTTAATTTAAATTACAATAAAGTAGATTTATTTTAAGAACCATTTTCAAAATACAATAAATATGTAGCACATTCTCTATGAATTAATTTAAAGAAACATCAGAAAAAGGAGATTTCCACATTAATATTTTATTTTGCAAATGTTCGAGAAACTTGAAGGTACTATTAGAAACTAGATACATATTTTCGCTCCTTGTTTTCTTTAATCAATTTAGAAGTACCATCGCTCCACAATTTGCACAAGGTACTTTGAAGGTTTCCAATTCTCTCTTCAGCTTTAATCCATAAATTAGAATAACAGGTCTATTAAATGGAAACCTAACAATAATAATTTAAAATTTCAATTTATTAGTAACCGTCGAGAATTAATGTTATTTCTCTTGTATGCTGTTACTGCATTTATTTGCAACTCATTTATATAAAATTTTTCAATATATTAACAAATAACAATGCTGGAAGTTGCAACAATAATAATAAGACCAAATAAACTAAATGTTTACGCTACACGAAATTCACCGTTTGCTTGCCAACGAGTGCAAGCGCGGTGCACTACACACGGGTACACCTAAAACTTTTAGACAGCAGCTATCTTTCCTTGTCAAATACCAGATTATTTAAATTTCGCGGCAAAGGGCTGAGCTGAGAGTGGCAGAAACAGGCGACACTTTTGCTAAGCTATATAGGTTATGTTAATAATTAATAGCTAGAGATCAGAATTAATAATAAAAAATATTTTCATAGTTAAACCTGTTAAACGATAGTTTTTAATTAAAATAAAGAAATCGGAATAGGTGTGGTAAAAGAAGGTTCATTAGAAAGACAAATATTTAATTAAATACGAAATAATTTAAACTTTGCGATGAGTAATGACATTTGTGTGCGGAAACTAATGACATTTCTGTACAGAAACTATTCTTACCGCACAGAAATGTCATTTATCATTTGTTTTTAGAAGATGCATGATATTGCCAACTTTCAAGCCTACCTTATTGTGCGATATCGTTAGGTTTCCTATGGGGTCGTAGGACATATTACTATTACGTTATAAGTACTGGAAATGGAATTTTACAGTCGAGTAAGATGTTACGGACAAGGCGACGAAACGAGACTGTAAAGTCATTTCCAGGACGTATGACGTAATGCGTCTTATTTCATAATTATTGGAATATTGGTTTAATTTAAAAAAAATTATGTAAAATAAATTTCCGAATGCAAAATATGGACATCTATGAAGAACGAGTGTCCATAGTAACTGATTACGTACTAAAACATTGTCCAGTTGATTGATTGTATTTGCGTCAGGTAAAATTTTTTGCAGTCATACTAGAAGGTAAAGTTTTTTACAGTCATACTAAAAGGTAATAGTAGATTACTTACCGAGGCGGGAAGTAGAACATTACGCGGAGAGCAATGATGCTGCCCTTGGCGCTTCGCGCCTCGGGCAGCAATTGCTCGACGCGTAATGTCTTCCCGCCGAGGTATGTATACTATTTTATTCACAATCGTACATAATTATGTTCTTACATTGATACCTTATACTTGATATATATAGGACACAACACCAGCGTTTTTATTCAGGTGGCGATAAAATGACAATTACTGCAACAATTGTCAAAGTAAATTCGTGTCACTACTAAACTAAATTTAATTACATTGCTCCTAATTGCAATTTACTTTACACGATTTAAAATGTCTGATAGTGAAACTGATGTACGTTGCACACCACCGGAATTGCGAGAAGTTGCTAAAACAGTGACTGACTGCTACCTGCTAAACGTAAAGATAGATACGAAAACTTCTGCCATCTGTTGAGAATATTTAGAACGAGCAAAAGGTAAGTAATGGATATTACTAACCAAGAGAACTTATTATTGACTATGGTGTATAATAAACTACTTTCTAACTTTTTAAACGTCAGTAATGAAAACATTATGTATCGATTGTGAATAAAAATTTTTACAGTCATACTAGACTGTTAAATCGCATTTTCTGGATTGAAAAGTCTGACTTAAAACTGACAAATGTGACACAGTATGAAATAAAAATTTTTAGTCATACTAGACTGTTAAATCGCATTTTCTGGATTGAATAGTCTGACGTAAAACTGACAAATGTGACACAGTATGAAATAAAAAATTTTAGTCATACTAGACTGTTAAATCGCATTTTCTGGATTGAATACTCTGACGTAAAACTGACAAATGTGACACAGTATGAAATAAAAATTTTTAGTCATACTAGTCTGTTAAATCGCATTTTCTGGACTGAAAAGTTTGACGTAAAACTGACAAATGTGGCACAGTATGAGATAATAGCTATTTATGTAACAAGTACATAATGTAGGACTTTATAGACAAGCCCAGTTTATAGCCGAGCGAGCGAAGCGAGCAAGGCCTATAAAAAGGGCGAGTCTATAAGTTCCGATTATGTAAGAGTTGCATACAAAGCTTTACGTTCGATTCCTAAAATTGGGTAATTATCAAAAAAAAATCAGTTTATAAATTTGACATTTATTCTTGACAGAAGAAAATGTGACATGTAATAAACAGTTGTCATACTTTATTTTACTACTATATACTTTATTTTACTACTATATACTTTATTTTACTACTACCACTTTATTTTACGAGTACAATAATAAGCCAGTTCACTGCCGCAAAACAATACAATAAACAGTACTTTATAATGCAATCGGAAACGCAATATATCTTTATAACGCAATATATAATAAATAAATTCGTCGGAAAAGTTGTATTACAAATTATAGGTAAATTCTCGGACTTTCACGTAAATGGTTTCTTAGACACAATAAATTATTCCTTGCAACGTTGCCATGTCTTACCTTGTTCACTATGACAAATGTCAGCTGATAGTTGATAAAAATGAACTTAACCCATTTAATAACCTGATTTAACATAAATAATGTAAACAAAGACTAATTTGAATACCAAAAGGCGTCATGGATCAAAAAGATTATATTTTTCTTAATTTGGATAAGGTATGCAGAGCATGTTTAGGTGAAAATGAAAATATGAAAATCATGTACAGTAATGAGGAAAATCTGTTGGAAATGTTTGTTGCTATAGCTAGTGTTGAGGTAAATATATTAAATTATTTTAAAATCTACACACAAATAGCTGTATGTATCCTTGGATTTCTACCAAAGAAACTTTATGCAACTTTAGGTTAATACATTAAACATATCGACAAATATCTGCAAACAGTGTGAAGAAAAGTTAAATGCCTCTTATAATTTTCGACAGCAGTGCCAAAAATCTAATGAAATCCTTCTTGAGCACATAAATAGAGAGGCAGTGAGTATTGTCTTTTATATTGTTGGACAAATCTTAATTGAATTATTGATTTGTAGATCGAAAAAAAGGTTGAGATTAAAAACGAGGTGGAAACAGTTCTATTGAAACAGGACGTGTCGTCAGATACTAATGATGAAAGGAATTCTGATGATTCAGATTTTGAACCATGTAATAAAAAAAATAATCAAGTTAAAACTAAAGTTAAAGATATCAAACAGACTATGCGTTTAACTCAATATTCATATGATGAAGTATCTCAAGCTATAGAAGAAACTCGTAGGAAATTTTTTGAAAATACTGAATGCATAAGATGTGGTTTTGTTGGTACTAATACTAGAGCATTATCAGTTCATATGACACATCTACATAAGTAAGTGTAATTTATTAGCAAAGTTTGGATTGCATGCATTTTTAGTTTAAAACTGAAAAGGACATAATTATTGAATTGAAAGAGTAATTATAAAAATGAGGGCAATAAATGTTATCTCTCAATTTTCCATTATGTTAGGATCTGTATTTGCATAAGTCCCATACTTGTAGTTTTTCTTTTGAAAACTATGACAGTCGTTAATTCTTAAGGAATTTGTAGCACAATATTCATAGGCGCCCGGAAGGGGGGGCAAGGAGGGGTACTTGCCCCCCCCCCTGAAAGTTGGACAATTTGGATTTTATTGAAAGTTTTGTATAATATGGCGTTTTTGTAGGCTTGCCCCCCTAGCATGTCGTTTATCCTAGGCTTACCCTGGCCCTAACATGTCATTCATTCTAGGCTTGCCCCCCCTGGAGAAATCTCTGCGGGCGCCTATGACAATATTATTTGAAAGTATGTATAGTATTTTATAGTTATTTGAAGGAGGAGGTGCCGGCGGCTGAGCACGTATTAAGTTAATCTCTCTGGTAGTGTATGTGCCAAGCATATGCGTGCTGATTGAGCATAAGTCTAACGACAGGTGCTCCACATAATATGTTGTCAGTTTGTGTTGCTGTTCAAGTTTTTTGTTACATACAACGTTGCTGCGGCCGACCCTTCATTTATTGTATAAGTATCTAATCAGGCATTGAAGAAACTAAAAAAGGGTATACTCGAGAGCATTAGCTCGAGTGTCTAAGCTTTTCTTGAGTGTTTCTACTGTCAATAAGAAACAAAATACTGTACAAAACTTTATCCACAATCGGAACCGACATATAGACAAAGAAGAAAGATTCAAATTAGAATATTTAAAACATACTTTAAACCTTTTCCTGGAACCATCAAACCCTGGTATTATAAGAATCTGTTTGATATCACCACTTCATGATTTAAAGCCTCAGCAAAAGCTGCCAAAATATGCACTGCACATCTGTCGCTGATTTGACATTATTTAAATCTGCAACTACTTAGGATTGATAACGTTGCGTCATTGCATGTGTCGTAAAGTCTTCTCTGTTTTGGTTACAATAGTCTTAAGTTCTTGTCACTGATTTGAATAGATGATTTGAAACACCACAGATGGGAAGAAAAAATAGTGTTATCTAAGACTTAAAAACTTGCTTTCTTTAAGGGTTCTACGCTTCTCTGCAGCCATTCAGAATTTTTTGGTCTTATGTTCCTTGCTTTGTTCTTGTGCAATCAGCTGTGTATAATACCTCACATGAATCCAGGACACACCTTTTCCTCTGATTGAGTATCCTCTTCTACTTTAATCATGTCCAGAGCATTTGCATGTATGAGGTAAGCGCATAAATTCTCGGCCCGGCAGGCTTCTTCAACCGAGACCTACACTATACATATATTAGGGCTAGAAGCATAGTAGATTTTAGTAGGCACTCAAGTATCGTGACGAGTGTATGAAAATGTCGCAGCTAACAAAAATTGAGTACCGTGCGGTCATTAAATTCTTAACAACAGAAGGGTACACGCCTAATCAAATCAAACAATGTTTAGACGGCGTTTATGATGATTTATCTCCTACATATTCCACTGTAAAAAAAGTGGTCAAAATGTTTCCGTTTGGGGCAAGAATGTCGTGAAGATGGTCGGCCAATTGAAGCAGTAACACCTCAAAAAGTTGCAATCATTTGAAGAAATGGTATTAGATCGCCATTTGAAAGTTAAGGAGTTAGCAGTGATATCTGACATTTCGGGAACAAGTGTTCGCCGAATTCTTCATGACCATTTGGGTATGTACCGTTTTTAAACTTGTGTGTAGACAATCCAAAGCCGATTCTGCAGTCTAATGTCACTGGAGATGAAACAATGTTTCTGTATTATGATCCTCTATCCAAAAGGGAATCGATGGAATGGCGTCGACCCGATGAACCTCATCCCAAAAAGGCGAAAGTCGTTCAATCAACAAAGAAAGTTATGGCAACAATATTCTGAGATTGTGACAGCATTTTACTGATTGATTCTAAAGAATTCAATACAATGGCGGTACATATTATGCGTCTTTCTTGCATAAATTGAGAAACAATATTCGTGAAAAACGTCTAGGAAAATTGACAAGAGGTTCGATTATTACACGACAATGCACCCGTTCATACTGCCACAATTTCACAAGCTGCCATTCGCGAATGCGGCTTTGAAGCATTGGATCATCCATCGTACAGTCCAGATATGGCTCCTAGTGACTATTATTTATTTTCCAATTTAAAGAAAGACCTTAGGGGACGTCGTTTTAAGGACGAGAACGAGTTGCAAGCAGCTGTAATTGAACATTTTGAAGGAAAAACTTTAGATTATTTTTACAAGGGCATTGAATTATTAATTCCAGGTTGTAATAAGTGTATTGACATTAGGGGAGATTATATTGAAAAATAAAAATGATTATATTTTACAAAGTTTATTTTTTCTATATCAGACCGAGAATTTATGGTGCTTACCTTGTACTTTGTCAAATAGTCCAAATTTATCTATAAAAGCCTGTTCTTTTCTGCTTATAATTTTTTTGTAGAGATCTTTATTATTATTATTATTATCTCAAAATATGCCAATTTCTTGTACAACTAATTTGGAACTTACCCACAGAAGTAGTTTAACCTCCCGTAGGTAAAAAAAGTAACATACAGAGTACTTTGTTGATTACAAGGAAATTTACTACCAATACTTCATTCAGAGTAATGTACATGTAAATAAACCAATGTATTCTTTCGTAACCTTTACCGCCATTTTGGTCACAAAAACTATATCGTTGATATGTGTGTACAATGATGTGTAACTAATTTAGAGTATGCTTAAATAACATAATGTAACCCCTTACTACTTGCAGATCACCTGAAGTTAGCATAAACAAGTAATAACGACATTACGGGAAATTCCTTGAATTGGCTACAAGAAATTACAAAATATGAGATCTCTTTAGCTGGCTCAGCCAAAATAGCACAACGCAAAAAGAAATATATAATGATTATTGCTAATTAATTGTGCTAAATAAAAATTTATTGCTCTGATTTTTTTTAAAAGAAACCATGGCTGAGCTGGCAAAAACCGTATGCAAAACTGGGTTTGATTTAGTGAGAATAAATTTCTAATTAATTGCGCTAAATAAAAATGTATACTTCTTATTTAAAAAAGAAAACCATGCCTAAGCTGGCAAAATCATATGCTGGCTCAACTAAACAAAAACAAATGGAAATGCATACTGATTTGGTGATAAGTAATTGCTAAAATAAAACCTATTTTAAAGGTGTAATGGTATAATTAAACATAAGTGGCTGAGCTGGTAAAACTAGCAACAAGCAAATTATGGAACCTGCAGTAGAATAAGGATACCACGATTATGTGGTCAGCACAACACACTGAAATGTAACCTGCTAAGTACTATCTACTCTAGAATACTCAAAAATACACTCTTCTATTTAATTGCCACCCGAAAACTGCAGAAAACCGAGAATGAAGCCATCATATAAGGTCGAACAATGCAACTGGCATAGGTGTGGTAGAATAATTATATGCTCCAACACAACATACTGAAGTGTGATCTGCCAAGTACTATCAACTCTATAATACTCAAAAATACATTCTTCTATTTAATTGTCACCCAAAAACTGCAGAAAACGGGTGGATGAAGCTGTCATATAAGTTTGAATAGTTCGACTATCAAGGTGCTGTACAATATTTAATTGCTCTAGCACAACCCAATGAATTGTGATCTCCCAAGTACTATCGACTATAAAACTATAACATACAGGTTCTTATTAATTACCGTATTTACTCGAAAATAAGACCCCCCCTATATTTTGTAGTGAATTTAATAAAAAGCTGTTGTGTAGCTAGGATCATGAGAAGAATTCTACCCATTATCTCTTCGCAGAAACAATGCCTTTGTGGTAGCACATTTACCTGAATTCCAGGAAAACTTCTAATATTGTAGGCAGTTCATTCAAAAGTGTTCGGAAGTCTCTACAATAGGTAATAAAATTTTGCACGCTTACTGAAAAGATTAAGGTGCTACTATATTTAACAGTTAGGTAGGTACTTAATAACTTACAATTCTTCAGTCTCTTCGATACTATTAAAGGCTTAAATTAATCTCTTAGAAATCTTTTTTACCATCCCTGGGTTTTTCACTAATATCAATTCTTTCAGTTGTCAAGCTTAATTTGTAAAACCATTTTTAAAAATTATTATAAAGGATGATGGCGACGACGATAGTAGCGATTCTGAATAGTGAATAAGCCAAAGGTAGTTGCATATTATTTCATAATTATTGTAATTACTGTAATTGTTGCAATCAATAAACTTTCATATCGGCTAAAGTATAGACAACCTGGCAGGATGTTATATTCTTAAACAGCAGAAAGCTATTATTATAGATTTTGTATTGTAAATATTGTAATACATTTTTTTAATAAATACTTATAACCATTACTCAATTGCACTTATTATTTTCACTTTTTATTGAATACATCTTATTGTGCTCGATTATTAGACCTGACTCGAGTATAAGACCCTCCCAAATTTTAGAGCAAAGATGTAGCAAAAAAAGGGGGTCTTAGGTTCGAGTAAATACAGTACCACGCGAAGATTGCAGCAAACCGACATATGAGACCGTTATGAAAAATAATATTTAATTGTCAAAATGTCAGGTTATCGTGGTGTACTGGTCACGGCCTGCACTGGATGAATATTTTGTGAACAAGTTTGGAATTATCTACCTAACTTACTAAGGGCCGGTATTATAAAACTTTTTACTTCCTAGATAAAATTTACTTTGGGAGTAAATTCATTTGTTCTGTCAATTTCATATGCAAATTGACAGAATATAGTTATTTTTGTATCTAGAATGCGAAATGCTACTCTTGCATTCAAGAATGGAAGTTATTTTGACGAGCGTTAGCGAGTCAAAATACCCATTCGAGAACGCAGAAGCATTTCGCATTCGAGATACAAACAATATTTTTTCGAAAACTGCAATAAAACTAGTATGAGAATCTAAAAAAAATAAAATAAGGTAACTGTCAACGTTAATTGACAATTAATTTATGTTTCAACCAAGATGATCTAGGTGGTAGGTATTGTTTGCATGACTATCGTAACGGTAGCGACGTATAATAAACAAAAAAAAAATTGTGTCAAAAACTAATTTCAGAGCAATTTCAAAGCTATAAATTAACTGTTTTATAGTATTTAATTAGAAATGAGCTCTGAAAGTGAAGACGAGCATTTACCAGAAGAGGTATTTGAAGCGGCACAAAGTGCGATCTCACAATTAATCCCCCAGAAATCATCAAGACAGTACGAAAGTGCCTATACCGAATTCAAAGTGTGGTGCAGTTCCAAGAGAATTCAGAAAGTGTCCGAATCTGTATTACTGGCATACTTCGAACATAAAATTAAAAAAATTAAACCTTCAACTTTATGGTCGGTATATTCCATGTTGAAAAGCACACTGAATGTCAAGGAAAATGTAAATATCGCAAAATTTCCGAAACTGATGCCATATTTGAAAAGCAAATCAGTTGGATACCGTCCAAAAAAGTCGAAAATCCTAACGAAAGAAGAAATTGAGAGATTTATACAAGAAGCACCTGAAAATAGATTTCTGCTAGAAAAGGTATGTAATGCGAAATTAATATAAATCTATCGATTCAAATAATTTTGGACAATTTTTCAGGTCATTTTAATAATTGGAGTTTATGGAGCATGCAGAAGAGATGAGCTGCTAAAAATAACGATCGATGATATAGAAGACAAGGAATCAGTTATTATTATAAAAATTCCCGATTCCAAAACTCATACCCAGAGAACTTTCGTGATTTCAAGTCCCGACCATATCAAGATATATCGCAAATACTCTGCTTTACGTCCGGCAGTTACTACTAGTCGAAGATTTTTCGTGAAGTACGTCAAGGAAAAATGTGTTAACCAAGTGGTTGGCATCAACAAAATAAGAAATGTGCCAAAGGAAATAGCAACTTGCCGCACCCAGAAACCTACACTGGTCACTGCTTCAGGCGCTTTTCCACAACCCTATTAGCCGACTCAGGAGCTGATATTACAACTATCAAGCGACATGGGGGGTGGCGCTCTAGTACGGTAGCGGAGACATATATTGAAGACTATAGAAAATAAAATTTCAATAGCAAATAAAATGTTACCATTTTCAGCAGAGCCTATGGAACTTGCCAGTATTAGAACGTGCGAAGTGAATTTAAACAACAGTAGCACCCTCATTGAACACGCAGAACTAGAAGCTACGAGAACTAACGGCACTGGATCTGGCATCAATTTAACTCACTGCAACATTGGCACTATCAATTTACATGTGGTACAACATAAATAATTATAATCTTCATGTTTGTAGTAGTTACCTATTAGGAGTGTTATACATTGAAATTTTAAATTACTTAATAAAAAAGCAATATGTATGTTATTTAATTAATAAAATCACCACAAACAAGTTACCAAAAAATGACAAATTTTTTGACGTTTCTTTTACGTTCTAGAACGCCAGTCTTTTACGTTCTAGAACGTAAATGTAGTTCGCAGCTAGGTGACAAAAAAACCTCAGTTTGCTCACTGAGAATTTAACAAAAATGTCAACATTTGATGACAGTTTTCGAAAAAATTAATTTACTGAAAGTAAATTTTATCTAGGAAGTAAAAAGTTTTATAATACCGGCCCTAAGTTAAATTAACTACTAACGCTAGGAACTCTCATACACTTTAACGTGTACCGCCCATGTGTACCCACCGAAATTGTTCATTTGACTGATTTTCTATTTAGTAATTCTGCATTCTTTTCAGTAATTCTGTATTCTATAAAAATAATAATGGATATAATAATCCTTTTATTTATAAATTACAATTTGCAAGGTGTTGACTTAACAATATACAGTGGAGTTCGGATATAGTGAACTTGAAGAATGCATCAAAATTGGTTCACTATATCCGAGGTTCGCTATAAAAGAAAAATTAAATTCTTTATATGTTTATTATGTTTTTATTGTTACATTTAAATAAAGTTAAATACCTTACTTTATTTTAAAATATAAATTGCATGTACATGCTTCCAAGTTATTAGATAAACAAAAAAGAATAAAAGTCATAAACTACGTAAAATATTCAGAGATTTTGGTTTGTACATGTCTGTTAGAAAAACTAATGTTACTTATATACCCTTCAAGGTCACAAAAGCTATTCCACACTTTTTCTGGAACTTCACGTGATTGTAAAAAATTACGAGTTTCAGTCATTTTCTGAGTCATTTCTTTCATCGAAGGAACATTAACCATAACATCCTCATCAGACTCTTTCTCGTTCTCCTCACCATCACTTACTTCCACATTTGGCAAAAAAAAATAAGATAAGAAGTTTAGTTTTATTCCAAAGTTATAATATGTATGTAAAATTAGTAAACACTGAAATCAACAATCTCGGTTTTGGTGTTACCCACCTGTTGTGACTGACTGGATAATTTGTTGCTCTGACAAGGATTCGGTTGACATAACGTTATCATCGATTGCAACATATTTTTCAAAGTCAAAATCTTTTAAATTCTTATTTCTACTTCAATGGTGCTTTGAATCTCCGTACCTTCACGCTGATAAATGAATAAAGTTTACACCATCTAAAAGGCTCACTGAAAAATCTTGTCCATTATCCATTGCTTCTAAAATCTTCATCAGCATAACATAATCTTTCTGTAATGGCTTTTTAAGGAATGAATTACCCCTTGATCCATGGGTTGTAGCTTTGAACTGGTATTATTTGGTTTAGTGGAACTTCAGGATGCGCTGGGCAATTATCAACTAAAAGTAAGATTTTTCTGTTTTTCTTTTTTAACTCTGCATCCCATTGAAGTAGCTCTTCTGAAAACAAATTAGATGTCATCCATGCTTTACTGTTTGCTCTGTATTTGATTGGTAATGTTTTGTTTTTAAAACATCTGGGATTGGCGGATTTTCCTATAATAAACAGTTTTCTCTTTTCCGTTCCAGACATGTTTGCAGCTACCAAAACAGTAATTCTCACTTTAGACAACTTTCCACAACACAGCTTTCTCCTGTGAATTTTAATGTTTTATCCGGGGTCAGTTTGTAAAAAAGCCCGGTCTCGTCGGTATTAAAAATGTCTTTACTCTCATAGTTCTTACAAAGGCCAGGCCAAACAGTAGTTAACCAGTCATTGACAACATTCATATTAATAGATGCAGACTCACCAACAATCTTTCCTCCAGTAATACAATCTTTCTTCTTAAAACGTTCAATCCAACTTCTAGAACATACAAAGTTTTTTTTTCAATTTTACTGCCCATTTCACTGGCTTTTTCTTGAAGAATTCACTTAAGGGAACATTCTCCTGTCTTTTTTGAGTAAACCACTGTAAAAGTCCCTTTTCTACTCCTTCATGAGCTGATTTTCTCAATCTTTTGCACCTTACATTAACTTTACCATACGATGATAAAATCTCTTCTCTTTTTTTCCAAGTTATGGAAACGGTTGATTTTGGCAAATTCATTTCACAACAAATATCAGTCTGTTTAACACCCATTTCTATCTTTTGAATAATATCATATTTTTCTTTTAGCATTAAAGCTTTACGTTTTTGCTTTTCCATTTTGAACATCACACACGCTACTATAAACTAAACTCGTAAGCGTCACTTCGTTCACAGTAAATTCTTAAATGCTACTGCACTAAAAATAAAATTAATGTGATCTCATCATAATTAGTCAGCTAAAATCAACAGAATTAGCGGGGGAACCCCCGAAAAGTTCACTAGGGACCACCTAAAAGTTCACTATAAACGGAAAATTTTACTTTTAATAAAATTTGGTTCACTTTATCCAGAAGTTCATTATAAGCTAGTTCCACTATAACCGGTAAAAAAATATATTAGTCTTATGGAAAAAAATTACGGTACTTGAAGTAGCGTTCACTATAACCGGAAGTTCATTATAAGCGGGTTCACTATATCCGGACTCCATTGTATAATACTTGGTACCCGAATTTAATAAGAATATCTTTCTTGAAAGTTGTCATTAAAATATTTCAAAATCTCTATTAGTTTAAAACAGTTTAGATCATGTTTTTTATAAATCGGGTGTTTTAAACTCATTTTCGATAATAAAACAACTGTTTTTATTTTTTTAAAAACATGTTTTTTGCCAACCCTGGCTAGTGCCCACCCTAGCACCATCCCTATTTTCCTTCATCTCATCTATGTTATAATAGAACAAATGTGTGTGTAGATGTAGTATGCACAGTCTGTGGCTGTTGGAACAACGCTGACATACTGTTAAACCTGCTACTAACTCATTGTAAGTAGCTGCATAATACCATTTTAAAAATGGCCAAGGGTGTTTTTTTACATGCTTTCTGCTGTTGGTTACAAGTTAAGAGATCACCTATATATAAACTCGAATTGAGTTCCATCAAATTGACCAGTACTAACCTAGTAATTACATATTTTAACATATTCTGTTGTATACATCAATCCAAGATTTAATTGTTGTATTATGGTTGTGTTTCTTAAATAATCATGTAATTATAATGTAATTTTTAGGGATTTAAAGGAACGTTGGTGTGCTCGGTGCAATAAAGAATTTGATAATTTGGCAGAACATCTTAAAACACATGGCAATGATGATTTAAAATGTCAGTTTTGTGAAAAAGTTCTTCATTCAAAAGGTCATTTAACTGAACATCTGTTAAGCCATTCCGGTATTTATGTTATCATTATGTATAATAACTATATATAAAATAAAATTTAAAACAATTATAGGTACACGCCCTTACAAATGTGATACTTGTCAAAAATGTTTTATATCTAAAAGACATTTAAAGGTGCATTATAGAATACATTCAAACGAAAGGCCATATAAATGTCATTTATGTACCAAATCTTTCATTCAGAAAACTTCCTTAAAAAGCCATTTAAAACAGCACGATAAACACAAAAGTGAACTTAATAATAGTAATGGTAGTTCATACGAAGAGAATGAAAAAGCTGTTTATGGTACAATTAAAGAAGAACAAAATAGAATTAATGAACACTTGTAAGAGTAAATGTTTTATTGGAAATATATTTTTATAGCTTTTGATTGATTTTTCATTTCAGACTTTCAACTGCTCAGAACTTTTGTGTGGAATGCAACAAAAAAGTAAGAAGTTTAGTTTTACACAATAAACAATTTCATGACATTGATAAAAAAGTATTTAATGAATATGGTGATAATGTTTTAAATAATAAGTTATGCACTGTATGTGGAAAACAATTTAAGTATGCTAAATACAGATTATGATCTTAATTTATTTTTGTTTTATCAATAAAATTTCTGTTTTAGGAATGTTTCAAAATTAAGAGTACATATGAGAGTTCACACGGGAGAAGCACCATATAAATGTTCTTATTGTGAAAAGCGAGTTAGTACAAGAAATCAGCTAGTTGTTCATGAAAGGATACATACTGGTGAGAAACCTCATGTTTGTCATATATGCGGAAAGGTATTGAATTATATTAGGTATATTAACGATGCATTAATGAACCAAAATGATTTTTCAGGGATTTGCTCAATCAAGTGTATTAAATACCCACATGAGACTACATACAGGCCGTCCAGAAGTTTGTAAAATTTGTGAACAAAGATTTTGTAGACCTGCGGAATTACGATTACATATGAGAAAACACACAGGCAAGATTCTAGCTTTTATTTTATTAATAGTATACTAATTCATTGAATTAATTTATAGGTGAAAAACCATTTTTATGTACAGAATGTGGTCAAGCATTCATTCAGCGTAGCCATTTAGTTGAACATAATAAAACCCATAGTGATTTGCGTCCATATCAATGTACCTATTGTGATAAAGCCTTTAAACAGAACTCTTCATTAAAATCACACATTCAGATTCATCTTGGTCTGTCTCACTCTTTGTATTATACAAACTGATATTAGTAACATTCTCTTTACAGGTACCAAACCATTTAAATGTGGTCAATGCCCTTATGCCTGTCGACAAAGTTATAGTCTTACACAACATATGAAACAACATCCTAACGATACACCAAGACCTGAACGTCCTCATATGTGTTTAATATGTAATAAAACTTTTACAACTGTAGCAATGCTTACTTCACATGCCAGCACAATTCATAATGTAAATATTGTTAATTGTTTAGCATTTTAGCTTCTAAATATCTTTTTCTGATTATAGGTACAGGTGCAAGCTATACTTTAAAAAACTGGTTTGAAGACATTCTGTTCAAGTTAAAGCTGCATTTTGAGAGAAGTAGACTGGGTCATAAGAAAGATTATCTTATAAGTATCTTATGTACTGTATTAAGTTTTAAAAGTAATTAAAAACATTAAGTAGTCAATGATGGAAATAATTTGCAAAAATAAAGAAGATCGAATAGATGTTGTGTGTTGTATATAATATATTTTTATTTTTACGATAAATACCTTTACAAACATTAGTAACATGCAAGTAATATTGACAGTATCTATCTGTGGAGTTATGAAAACAGGTTACCGTTCAATATTAGTGAATGCTTTATCATGACATATACTTTAAAAAAGAAGAATATAATAATTAGTCAGTATACAATGAATAATGATGGATTGCAACGAATTACGGGAGTGAAAGACCTAGGTGTTCACTTCACAAAAAATCTTTTGTTTAATTACCATGTAGAATTCGTGACAAATCAGTGTATGAAAATCATGGGCTTTATCATTAGAAACACACAATATTTTAATAACGTGCAATTGATCATTATTTTATATAACCTTTATATAAGATCTCGCCTAGAATATGCATGCGTGGTGTGGTACCCACACACTCTACATCTACAACATTACTTAGAAAGAGTTCAAAATAAATTTATTAGATTTTTAAATTATAAGAAATACGGATTTAGTCCCCAATTTGAGTCGTACCAACTTTCACGAATAGAAATTAATATTCAAACTCTATTGTACAGGAGAATAGCTCATGTACTGATCTTTGCATTCAAGTTATTTAACTATTATGTAGATTGTTCTGTTTTACTGTCTGATATTACTATTCGGGTGCCTCCACATGGTATTCGCCCTACCTTAACTTTCTCTATTCCAAGAATTATAAACAGCACAAGGACTCCATCCCCAGTGTTTACTATTACTCAATTACTAAACAAATTCTATGCTCAGTTGAATTTATTTGGAGTAACTTTAACTATCTTTAAAAGCAGTTTAAGACAAATTAACTTAAATTAAATATTATTGAAAGTGATCACATTCGTACTGTAAGTCGTATGGTTAATATAATTCGTAAATAATATAAAACTAAATATATTTGATAACAATAATACTAATATAATATATTATATTCTTGTAATATCTACAATTTCAATTGCATTCTTGAATTGTTATACATATGTACGTAATATATAGTTAAGTTTAATGAAACGGCACATCAAATATAATGTCTTTCTTTTTGTTGTTGTATAGTATATTTACTTATTCACAGTTTATAGAAACATGTAATTAGGTTTTGCCTGTATGTTTCGAATAAAGTTTATAATTTAATTTAATAACTAATAATAACAATAAAACAAAGTAAGCAATAATAGTAGTAATTACATGTGTAACTTTACAGGTGTAATTGACACAAACTATTCCTGTAACAATTTGCTGATATACCACAATAGCAGAAAGTTACAATGTATAAATACATGTTTTACATCGTTTACATATAACAAAAAAAGAATAGGACCCAAGTGTGAACCTTGGGGACACCAGAACTTACCTGGATCTATTTCCTATTATTAAAAAGAACTTGCTGCTTTTTGTCAGTTCAGTAAGATTGTAACCAAGATAATAATGGATCGCTAATACAATTTTACTTAGCTTGTATATAAGACGTTTAATGTTGACCCTATTAAAGGCTTTCCTGAAATCTGTGTAAATGCAGTCAACATTATGTCCAAGTTCTATATTTTTTAACGCATAACAATTAAACAACAATTGATAATTGTAATGATTTATTAAATAATAACTGCAAAAGTTCAGCTAGAACACTACAACACCATCTCAAGAAATATGTTGGCACACCATCAGGACCAGAATTACATTTGGGATCAATCTCGTGGATTTTTTTAATAACATCAACTGTCGCATCAAAGGAGTTTAGGTCAATTACTACTCATTTAAATATTTATCCCACACATTACTCTTATAGTTATTGTTATTGCAGAAAACTTCTTCAAGGGTAGTTGCAAATAAGTCTGCAATGCTTAATGCGGTGTCGGCCTTATTGATGTCAGTAAATATAGTATTTGGGAGACTTTGATTAGTTTTCTGGACATTAACAAATTTTCAAAAACCTTTCGAGTCAGTTAAAATATTACTTTCAATATCTCTAATGTATGATTGCTCTTATCGATGGAGTCTTTACACATTCTTCTTAAATTACTATTATGAGAATGGTTGCGAACATATTTGTTAGGCATCATGTAAATATTTATTACTTGATAAAGAATTTTATAAAACCTTCAAGCAGTTGATGCTTTTAAGAAATTTCCAATTGATATTTAATAAATAACAATATCACTACAAGCATTTTTAAAATCATAATAGATTCTTCTACTGGGAGGATAGCTACATCTAATATGATAGAAAGCACAGCATTAGATGTGAAAACTAAAATATCACAAATTCAATAAATATTTGGTAAATTATAGTCACCCATAATATAGATTATATCTGAAGGATATAAGTTAATGATTTTATTAATTAATAATGTATGGTTAGGAGTAAAGTAGACAGTATATGCCAATAATAATATTCCAACTTTTATTCTTATCCATATTTCTCCTCTGTCTTCAGTATCACAGTTAATGGAGTAAGATACACAATCCAAAACAGCTAATAAAACACCCCTGCTTTTTGATTTCCCACTCATTTCAGGTGAATGGTCTTTTCTAAAAACAACATATCTATTGTCTATAAATTCACTATTGAAAATCCCATTAAATACCCATGTTTCTGTCAATCTTATTACAATGTAATTTTCACTTAAGATACTGGAATGTATTTCTCTAAGCTTTGTTTTAATACCACGAACATTCTGATAAATTACAGTTAATGTTGATCCATCATTTGTTGAGGATTTTGAAAATTTGTATTTTTACCTTGGCAGATGTAGACTTCTTATTCTCAAAATATTTTCTTATAGCGACACCTTCAGGCCAGAATGCTGAATTCATTACGTACTTATAGTGTTGATTGTAATTTTAAATGAACTATAATAATCAGGATAACGGGAATTTAAAGAAACAATCTTTAATTCTATGTCATCGGAATGATCCTTTAAATTAGCAGTTATGTAATCAGAAACTTTTTGTTGATTTGAATTTGATTGTATTTATAAATCTTTATAAAATATTAAAAGTACCCAATACGTTCCTTGTATGTATATTTAAACTTATTAATCATAAAAAGTGGCCAATAAGAACAATCTTGGGTTTATATGTAATGTAGTTTAATAATAAACAGGCTGACGTTTCGATCACTTTGCGTGATCCTTTTTAAAGCCTAAAAGATACATATGTAAATGTTAAAAAATATACAATTAAATTCTTATAACTATACCTTATTATATGAATAAATAACATATAAAAAATGTTTAATAATGTCAATTAAAAATTATTGACATATAACAGTTTATGTAATACAAACATAAAATATTAGACAAAACAATTTTTTGTTTGATGAACAAAACATTGTTCATCAAAATTGAAAAACTATCTGAAGTGTAAGAGACTATATATTACAACTTTCATTTTAGAAAATGTTTTGATAAAATGTTTACTTATGAGTTATCATTACTACATAGTTAAACAAATTAATGTCATTGCTTGCACTGTGAAACATAGGCGCCGACTATGTGGTGGCTCGAAGGATGTGGCCCTCATTAAAATAATGTAGTGAGGGCTGAGTCCTCACTGACATGATTAATATATTTTAGGCAATAAAAATTCTAAAGAGAGGAGTCTCTACGCACTTATCCAACTAGGATTTTTTTTTCAAAAATATTTAGAATTTAACGTATCTACAAAAAATACAATGCTTACTTTGATACTAGCATATACAGGGGCGGATCCAGAGAATTATCTTGGGGGAAATTTTTGAAAAAATAATTGTTTTAAATAAATAATAATTAAACAAACATTGTTTGTTTTTATCCTATGTATATTTATTTATAAATGTTATATATTGCACAATATTTAATAACCATTAACTACTTTTACAATCAAAATTTATTTAACTATAATACTAAAGTATATAAGACTAAAAATTTTGCGAGGGGGAATTTCCCCCATATATCCCCGTGGATCCGCGCCAGGCATATATGATAGGTACTGGATAGGTACCATATCACACAGGTGGCTAGGATTATTAAAATATTTTATATGCATATGCAGCACAGAGCATATGCAACTTATTTCTTGTTGTCTCGTAATTAAAGTAACTTTTATATTAAAAACTTGGTTAAAAATGTTATATACAACAATATGGAAGTGACAGTGATTCTAATTATGTTAGTGCTATTGAAGTCACGAATAAAAGTTTCAGTAGTTAAACTAACATTTATAACCACAACTCAAATACCTCGGAAGATGTTACAGATCACCAGACTGAGCAGCATTATACTAAAAAAGGAAAAAAAAACTATATGATGTACCACTATTAGAAAGAAAGAAACAAAAACTTGAAAAAAAAGAGAAAGAAGCACGATGTAAGAGGCATATGTGAAAAAAATGTAAAAACTATATCTGAAATTAATCAGCAAAGGCAATGCAAATTAAATGAGGAATTTTGGTTACTCAACAGCAACACAGACGAGAGAAGACAATATTTTGCATCATGTATCTTCAAGTAACGTTAAAAGAAGAACTATCTATGGGGGTTTCAAAGGAAAAATATACTTTCAAGTACTATTTAAAAACTGAAAATGGAGAAAAAAATGGTAACACTTTAGATTAAGTCCGCCACCCGCAGCCGCACGTGCTATATATACCATTCGATGCGTCTCATCGAGCTGAACAATAGTGTCCATAGTGAAATTTGGGTGGGGGAGCAGTAGTTTTCGACATAATCGCCAAAAACTTTTTTGAAGGGGGACTTGTTAATTCCCCTACCATACCTGAATGCATGTTTTGATGCGAATCTGACCTAACCGAACCTAACCTACAACCTAACCTAACCTGACCTAACTTAGGTTTGCCCTCCATCAATACATACGTGTTTTAATTTAATTTTAGTTAGATTAGGTTAGGTCGCATGCACATGAAAATAGGCATTTTCAGGTAGGAGGAGGGAACTAAAATGGAAATCTATGGCTCCCCTTCCAAAAAAGTTTTTGGTGTTTATCTCGAAAACTACTGCTCCCTCCCCCCCAAATCTCACTATAGACACTATTATTCAACTCGATAAGACACATTGCATGGTACATATCATGTGCGGATGCGGGTGGTGGACCTAAACTGAAGAACAGTCAAAAAGTGGAAATATGTATACTCTTTTTCTTGAAAACGTTTGGATATTTTACAATGATAGTGTAGTCCGAAATGCTCTACAGTGTGCTAAAATTGGATAGGTAAATATTAGGCGCAAAGCCTCTACGAAACCACCCCACAAAAAAATAAATTTGGAACCTATAAAAAGTCATATAGAGTTGTATAATCCTAGTATATTGCACTATCGCTGTGAACATACTCTCAAGAAAAGATATCTTCCTTCAGATATAATAGTAAGAGATCTCTGGTTAAAAAGTTTAAAAATATTTTGCATCAGATTCCTCAGAACAGAATGTTGTTTTAGGAAAAGGACCCCGCAGAATACTTATGGAAAATGGCTTTCACCAGATTGTTCTGAAACTTAAAAGATTTGAGAAAGTTATCTATATGTAGATTAAAAGTGTTAATGGGCACAAAGTCCAAAAAATTATAGTTTTCGAATTACAGCAGTTTGAAGTTGACAATTTTTAAATTGCACCCTGCAGAATCTTTATATAGGAACTAGCTCTCTGTCAAAATTCTTGAAACTTTGGTAAATGATAGTCCCTAATGCGTAAATCAAAACTGTCAATGAGCACAAACTCCAAAATATTATAGTTCTCGAATTACAGCTGTTTGAAGTTTTGAGCAATTTTTGCATTATTCAACTTCAAACAGCTGTAATTCGAAAACTATAATTTTTTGGAGTTCGTGCTCAGTGACATTTTTAATCTACACATTGAAAACTATCTTTCAGCAAAGTTTCAGAGGAATCTGGTGAAAGCCATTTTCCATAAGGATTCTGTGGGGTCCTTTGCCAACATTGATAATTTAGACGATTCGTTTAATTTTCAGTTTAATTAATAATAATCATGTTTACACTTTTGTGTTTATAAAGAGAGAATAGAATTGTTAGACACGTAACTGGAGTGTTTTTTTTAATTGCAAAGCTTACAACACAAACTTGCAATTTTTAAAAGTAGATACTCTCTTTAAAAGTGCAGATAGGTTATTTTTCCTTAGTAAAGCAGAATAAAATGTAGATATAGGTTAAATTTCTTAGTGTTTTTCACCCACAATTATTTTGATAATTGGTGTCAAATATGATAATAGTGAAAGATTATATATATGACATATAGAATGCATAATTATGTAACAAAATCTCTCAATTTTCATGAAAATTGTAGTTAGGTTGTTTTCGCTTAGGACGGCAGATACATCGATTAATAAAAAATCGATTGTAAAATCTCCCCAAGTAAATAAAGTTATTATTTCTGTTTATCATTTTGTTTATTAGCTTAAACCTGAAAATGACCAAAAAAGATTTTTCGTAAAAAATGAAAAAAAAAGTTTGACATACAGGCTCAGACTAATATTTCAGTTTTAAGGTTATTCATTTAGGAACTCTAGCATAAGAATGGCAAAAAATGGTAATTTCTTTATTTTTTTTATTATATGTGTTAATTGCAATTAACATTACCTAACCACAGAAGTATGATATACTTACTTGTGCGTACTATTCTTAATGACAACCACAGATAGGTGTTTGTTGGGACCGACTGTTTAACGTTCCCAACCAACAGCACATTTTGTTTCAATGTATATTGAATATACAGTGTATTATCGGTTTTGTTACATAAGTGAATAGCATATGAAAACACAATTTCTCAGATCTTGTCTTACCTAATTATTTTAGATGAAAAGTCACTTTAGCAAAGTTGTGGATCTTATAGAGTACTGTACAAAACACCTCACTTTAGCATTATGCTAAACAGTTTCCAAGATATAAGCAATTTGCTGGTATAGGAAATTAACGTTGTAAATTTGCTAATAAAAATTACCACGTTGAATTTAGACATTCAGTGTAAATGCAAGAATTACTAAACATTATAGTGGGACAAGCGCAGATTCTACTGGTTTGTCTATCTCTGCTACTGCTACCAATAAATGTTTTGCTGTAGATCTACCGAATCAACAACTCCAAAAAGTAATGGCTATTTGCCACACCTCTACTCTGTGGTAAAGCAACAGGTACCTTTACTGCTAGGCTTTCTGGATCGATACTTCTTTGTGTTAATTAACAAGTACAATCATTAGAATCTATACTTTTAAAATATTTATTAATAAACATTAATATTACATATACTAGTTAAACAAAATCTTAAAACTACCTATACTAACTGCAGAAGATTTACAATCTTTTGCACATAACATATTATTCTGGTGAGAATCCATTACAATGTAAAATGTGTAAATATAAAAATTATAAGTACTATTATAATTTTATTGTATTCAGTTTTTTCTTGTTAGCAGTGAGAGCTGTAATTTAAAATATAAAGTTACAGTTTTTTAAATGATTGTTTAAAAGGAAAGTAATCTATTACCTGATCACTTATTAGAACATTCTAATAATAATAGTTTTATAATTCGGATTGCCTTGATACACTGAGAACTTTGAGGTTATGTCATTTGCGCACGTTACGTTTATATAAACAGTGTTGTCAGATTAGCGTTGCCAACCTGAACGAAAACGAATATAGTACAGGGGCATTTAAAAATTATAGTACATTTACCAAAAATTATAGTATTCGGTCAGTTTCGGGAAGTGTTCGAAATGTCTAACGTAAATTAACTAAAAGCTAAAAAGTAAAACCGAAATTTAATAGCGTTTGATAATTTAAGAACAATCTTTCCCAAGTTACTTATTTAAATATATTTAAGAAAGAATTTAGAAACTATTTTTAAGTCGGCATTTATAAAGAAATTAGTATTATTTTTTTTCTAGATGGATTTGCATTAAAAATATACTTTAATGTAAAACATTAATTAAACTAAATAAATTGACTTTTATTTAAAATGTATAACTTTTATATTTCAAATAATTAATAATATTATGATATTGCATGTGCTGACATCTATGGCGTTTTAATAGAAATACTGATAGTGGGAAATTATTTCCCACAGTCATTACCATTCAGTTTAGAGATTGTGAACAATGAGTCATTTCCACGGTTACTATACTGCGTTTACTCAACAGATATAGTAATGAAAAACCAGAGACATTCAGATGCAACTTGAAACTTGAATATCCATTGGTTGAAATAAATGGGGCGGTACTTGATAGAAGTCTCATTTACACATACAAACGGCAAACGCCAGCTTGTTACGCATGCGTTTACGTCAGTTGTTTTGAAAGTTCCGTCAGTTTTTTCAACTGTGTTACATATTAGGTACATTACAAGTCTTTATTAAGACTCGCACCATTCAATACACGAACGGTTGTCAATAAGTAAGTTAGAATTATATGAAAAGTTAATAATAATAATGAGTTGGTTAATTTGTAGAATTTTCCTTACTGCAAAATTATTAAAAATGGATGATGAAAACGTCAACAATATTCAGTTGTCACCACCAAAAGAAACGCCAAAAAAGCACTTTTCTGTAGAGGTGAAACAAATAATTACGAACACTTTTAAAGTGTGTGAAGAGCAGCATCCTCAATGGAAAAAACACGAAAAAGAGGAAAATGTTGCTAGATTGATAGGTCATGTTTTAATTTACCTTCCAATCCCACTGCTTATTTACTATAATTTTATGAATTGGTCTGGCCAGTGTTTACAACATACTTCGTGAGCACAAGCAACATCCTGATTATTTTGCTGCTCCCAAGGCGTGTCATAGACCAAGAGCTATTTTGGACAATGTTTCCGAAGAAGACAAAAATGGCAAAAAAAGTGTGGGCTGACATGTCCATAACAAATCCACGAGATGCATTTTTAAGAGGGTTATCGACTGACTTGAGAAATCCATCGGGGAAAGGAAAGCGGCTCATCACCCTTCATATAGGATCTGATGACGGTTTTGTAGATAATGGATTACTGTTATTGAAATCCAAGAAAACAAATGACTACCATGAAGAAATGAACGCAGATACATTTGAATAATGGTTTAAAAATATTTTTCCCAGTCTTGAAGAAGGTTGCGTTATCGTCTTGGATAACGCAAGTTATCACATAAGAAAAATTGAAAAAATTCCGTCTAGCAACAAAGAAAGCTGACATACATAACTGGCTGCAGAAAAAACTATCCCCTACGAAGACAGTATGTGAGAGCTGAATTGTTATCTTAAGTAAAACAGCATGCACCTAAACACAGTGAGTGCTAACGTAATCGACGAATTAACACAGGAAAGCAACAGAACTGTTCTGAGATTGCCACCTTACCATGCGACGTATATATAGTATGTTTGTATGTAATTTCTTTGTTTTATTGTAAAAAAATATTTATTATATATTATAATATATGTAAACACATAGCACTCGTGAACTTTTCATGGCTTTTTTATTAAATTAATAAAATGCAATTTTTTAAAATGTATGGTTATTATTTATACTAGTATAAATTTCTCTAAAAGTGACATAATTTATAACGAATTAACAATTCATATACAAAAATGTTCTATTGTAAAAACTTTCACATAAAACCAATCAGAACAATCTGTGCTGCCTTGATTTTTTTTTAACTATATCTGTTCAGTGTCCGGAGTATAGGTTGTACGAAATGTGTAACTTTCTGTAGTGATCGTAGATAATAGTATATTATGTATTAAGGGCTTAATTGAGTGTGTTAGAGCCCACAGAGTCAGTTAGCGCCTGAGGCGAAATCCGAAGGCGCTAAGACGATAAAGAGCTCTAAAACACTAATTAAGCCCGAAATGCATACGTTAATATTTAATTTTCAAATAAAAATAATTTAGAAAGTGCAAAACTTCAAGTAGGTAGGTGCAATGATATATAATTACTATTGTTACTATGGAGACGGCGTAAACAAGGGTAACTATTTTTCTAGCGGGCTCTAAAAAGTCTTAGAGCCCTAGAACTTTAATTTAGCAACTTATGCTCTAAAAACAGTCCATTAAATAGGTCATAATCGCCCGACCGGACATAAAAGAAATTATGCGGTAGCTTTGTTGTAATAATAATCACCAGTACAGGAAACTTATTTTTGAGAGAGACATGATATATTATTATGTGTATTTTAATATTAGATATTAAAAAAAATATATAGTACATTTGGCGTACTATTTTTTACATTTTAAAAGCAATAAATACAGATGGCGTGGTACATCAAAATGTCTGCGATATGCAGTAGTTGATAACGTAGTTTTTAGCGGTTGTATTTGCTGTATTGTATTTTAATGGTGATTGTAATTTCGACAAATTAAAATTTTTTCAAAAATTTTAATATTCGTGTTAATATTTATGTCATTTTAAGTAGAATATTTAGATTTTATAATTTTTGAAATGTGAGTTAAAATGAAATTGTCAGTAATATATTTCTCTCAAAAATACGTTTACACTGTACTGGTGATTATACATATTACAACAGAGCTACCGCATAATTTCTTTTATCTACGATCACTATAGAAAGTTACACATTTCGCACAATCTAGTAACCGTGGAAATGACTCATTGTTCACAATCTCTAAACTGAGCGGTAATGACTGTGGGAAATGATTTCCCACTATCAGTAGTTCTATTAAAACGCCATAGATGTCAGCACATGCAATATTATAGTATTATTAATTATTTGAAATATAAAAGTTATAAATTTTAAATAAAGGTCAATGTATTTTGTTTAATTAATGTTTTACATTAAATTATATTTTTAATGCAAATCATCTAGAAAAAAATAATAATACTAATTTCTTTATAAATGCCGACTTAAAATAGTTTTTAAATTTTTTTCTTAAATATTCGAATCCTCATTGTAGTATAAAACTCGTGGTGAAGTGATTGAAAATTGAATTACGTATCTTGAAAAACTAGTCCTTCTTAATTTTAGAACGTCTTTCCATGTAGTTCTAAAATGATTACAATCGAGATATTATAGAATACCTTTGCTGGAATAACATAAATCTTCTTACTTTTTCTAAGGTGCAGGTATAATGAAGAAAATAGCTCAAAATCTCTAACTAATATGAAACATAACGCCATAAACTATTAATTACACTTAATGAATAATGCTCTAACATTGTTATATCAATTCTTATAACTTAAAAAGTACATATGAACAACAAAAATCGGTAAAAATTATTTATTTTACTTGATTATAGGCCTTGCGCGCTCTTCCTTATATTTCGCCCCACAGTGCAACGGTGAATCAAACGCTGGACCGTCTGCTTGCTAAAGCAGATCTCCTACCGTTGACCTACCGAGGTGCTTGTCATAGTTTAGTTTTTATTACTATATAAAGTTATTATAAGATTGTTATTGAATTAACATAAAATTGATTAATGTTTTACATTATTATATAAATGTTAATATAATATTATTTTTAAAAAATAATATAATATATTATTTATTATTATTGCTAAATTACAATAAAAACAATGAAAGTTTTTATAATTTACTACATAATTCATAAGTGCAAGCGCGATGGGTACACCTAAAGCTCTTTCCTCGTCACTTACAATACCTGCAATGCCAAAATATATTTACATTTCGCAGCAAAGGGGTTAATAACCTTGACAATCGAATTGTGGTTGTTTATAAAAAATTACTTTTTGAAAACGATGTGGCGTACGATTATTTAGCTGTAAATATCTATTTGTCTGTCATTTTGTATGTTCGCTTTTTCTGAAACTATACAAAACATGGACCTTGTAAAATGAAAAAATATAAAACGCCTTACTTTCATTATACGTCTTATACAGGGTGTCTTATATATAATGGGTTTTTGCTTAATGGACAACATATGAATAAAGGAAGACGGCAAAAATGCAAAAAATTCCACACTATCTCAAAATAAATTTTTACTAACAATTTTTGGGACCCGGAAAACTAAACAAACTGAAGACGGCTCTGGTGAAGCTTAATAAATATTATGCAAATGATCATATTTAGTTTATTCCAAGCAAAAAGATGTTTACTATTTAAACTGTTATTATGGCAATAAACACATAAATGTGTCAGTAAGTATAAAAGATAGACTAAACACTAAACAGTGACGGAGTTTTTTGTTATTCTTATTACAACTAATAGCAGGTACATTTCTGTATTATTATATGTTGAAAATCATAAACGAATTTAAATTGTATTTAATCTCAAGACATCGTTAGAAATAAGTAAATGGGTAGCGTAATAAAAACAATTAACAGCTAGAATTGCTATAAAACGAAGTATTAAAAAACAGGCCATGTCCTTACCCCCGAATTATTCATTTGCATAACTGCAATTTAACTACTAAAAAGTACAAAGCAGGGCATATGACGTAGTAATTAATTCATTCAGAAGATATTTTGTTAAATATACCGACCCTAACAACTAAATATTCCCACAGTTACAATTTTGAAATAAAAAATTAGTCATTTCAACAAAATCAATCAAATCTAACAAAATATTAAGAATTCGCATAAGGGAGCATGCTGTTAATATCAACACAAATAAATGCATATTTAATAAAAGCTTTTGCACGACGTATTCCTTTCATACTAACGGGTCATATTTCTAAAAAAAGTATCTACTAATAATAAGATAATAATAACAACTTCTGAGTACTTTATTTACGTTTAAGACATTCAGACATCGATAAATTACTTTTTTATGTGACATACAATAACAATTTTTAAAAGGCCCGTAGATCTAAAAGGGTACCACATTTTTAAATTACATTTGTACGCACTAAGGTAGGTTAGTGTTACAGGGTCGGACTTGAAAATCAAAGAAACTAAAATTCATTTTCTCGAAAACTATTCATTTGAAGAACAAACTTTATAAGGAAAATTTGCTCTACGCTATTCCACCCATCTACCATTCAGCCAAAACCCTTCAATTAATTTACATCAGGTATACAGTTTCTCTGAAGACCATTTTAGAAGAATTCTGGTAGGTCTGCAGTTTTCAACTTCTTGCGTTGTTTTTTCCAGGACTAGATGAAACAGGCTAGTTTCTACTAAGGGCCCCCTTTTAACAGTTGAAACACTAATTTCTCAAAGCCTCCGCTGCAGTGACGGATTTAACACTTAATGAGCCTGAAGCGTTACAAATCTTTGGGTCCCCATAGTATAAATCAATTACTACAATTTATATACCTTTTATGTTTTCATCTAAAATTAAGTACATATAATTATTAATATAAATACATTTAATTACATATGTAAGATGTTATATGGGTTGAATTACCTCAAGGAGAAAAATAATTATTTTAATAATTTTTTTATGAAGCCTAAGAAATGGTTTTAATTAAAATAAACATGCACTCTCTAAAACACACTAGGCAGTAAAAGGATAAATCTTAAAGTTGATTTTTCTTAAAAGCTTGGTAAGTTTTTTTATTGAGCTAATGATATGAAATAGTGACCTAATTAGGCAATTAAAATATAGTTGAGGCCAAATTAAAGCAAGTTTTGACCTAAAACAGATAAGGTGCATGTTAGTGATGATGTATGTAAGTATTTATGTTTCAAGTTAACGAGATAATGATATTGTTAAATTTTCTTTAGATAGATTATACAGTTCGTGCTGCAATTGCTTCAATGCTATTTTGTCAAGCAGTTTCTTAAGCACAAGTTTAAAACTATCTTGAATGTTGGGATTGTTTTTTGTAGAAGATATCTTTGAAATAAAGTGCAGGTTTGTAGTTTGTATGTTTCGCTATAGCATTCTGAAATAATGTAATTTAGGTACTATTTTCATGTCATTGATATCTAAAAGTAGGTAAATGATGTTAATTAGGATGTAAGGTTGGATTTTGTCAAGATAGGAATATGCAAAAAGGTAATTTTTAAGTAATTGAGTTAATTTTAGTTATCTGATAGTTGTGTAGGAAAGATGTTTTGGTTGACTTTTTTCTAGTTACCTTGTTCTTTTATGTCAGTACAAGTGTCATATATCATTGGAAAGGGATTTCCTTGGCTATCTATTTATTGAGCTTATTTAAAGAATAATTAATAGTTATGAATAATTATGTGGTTATGTTGTAGTTAGTTTCAAAAATTCTTTTGTGTGTAACCAAAAATATCACTATAGCCTTCTTTTGTTTGAAAAAGGGTATAAAAAGAGCGATTATTTTAGTAACAAACTCTCTGTTATTTTAGAACTTTCAAACAGTGCACTCATGCTGAGAGCAAAAATTGAAAATTTTAAGGTTATGCTGTGAGTTTGGAAAATGTAAAAACCAAACGTCAAAAATGTTATGTTATATTTTATTCAAAATGTTAAATAATCATCCGAGATCTTTGAATTTAACTATTTTTTTAAATAATAATTACATTTAATTAATATAATAATCAGTGCTGTGAATTTATTTGTGAAATAATATTTAATTACGAGAAGAAAAATTTATTTGGATAATGGAACTTTTAACCTTCGTTATAATTTAGATGTTGAAAGGAAATTTAAAAAAAAAAATTAATCATTAAATAGACTTATCATATTTAAAACAAGTAGTTGAATTTATTAATACTATTTATTTGGATATTATTTGAAAGAGAGAGAAAGGTGGTTGTTCTTCCACCATTTAAACCATATGGAAAACAGAGGATTGCTGTTTTTTAACAATTTCAGTGGGTAAACTGTTGGCGCCAAATATTGGTTTGATTTAAAAATTTAGAGTATTTATAATTTTAAATAAAAATTTAATAATTAAGCTTATGATGATGCCAGAAATATTACTTCTCGGATAAAAGGCATTATACTATAGGCAATATACTATCTTAGGATTGATTTCTCATTTGTTCATGGTATCAAATTTTCTTTATATCTTAATTTTTTTGTTGTTTGTGTTTATTTGTAAATAAATTTGTTTTTATTTCAATTTAAAGAAAATTTGTTTTATATTGTGTAGGTACATTACTTGTGTTTCCTAGATCTACAGTCTATATGATTTGTGATTGAGATGTGCTGGATTGTCAAAAGTGGACAATACTTACATTTTGTGGAAAGCAGGTGTTAGTTGTAAAAATTAAGAAATGCGTATAACTCAAAATCATTTATTTATAAAATTAATGCTGAAATTTGAGCAACTATTTGAGTTAATAACAGTAGTTTTGTTGGTGTCATAATAATGAATAATATTAACAATTATATAATAATGTTAAAATTAATCAATTTTACGTTAATTCAATAACAATTTTATAATAATTTTATATAGTAGTAATAACTTTACATGCTGGTAGTCGACGCAGTAGCTCAGAGAAGTCGTTCGGAAAGCGGAAGGTCCAGGGTTCGATTTCCAGCCGGGGTGATAATTTTTTCTATATGGATTTGCATTCAAAATATAATTTAATATTAAAACATTAATAAAACAAAATAAATTAACCTTTATCGCAATATTGCATTACTGACATCTATAGCATTTTAATAGAACCACTGAAAATGCAAAATCATTTTCCACGGTCATTTCCGTACAGTTTAGAGATTATGAGCACTGAGTCATTTTCATGGTTACTAGATTGTGTGAAATGTGTAATCTTTTATAGTGGTCGTAGATAAATACGTTTATCTACGACGACCATAGAAAGTTACACATTCCCCACAATCTAGTAACCGTGAAAACAACCAATTGCAAACAATCTCCAAACTGAACGGTAAAGACCGTGAAGAAGGAGTTCTCAACAATCAGTAGTTTTATTAAAACGCCATAGATGTCACCACTTACAATATTTATAATATTATTAATTATTTGAAATATAAAATGTTATAAATTTTAGATAAAGGTTAGTTTATTATGTTTAGTTAATATTTTACATTCAATTATATTTTGAATGGAAATCCATCTAGAAAAAATATCAACGGCAGAGCGGGGAATCGAACTCTGGATCGCCTGTCTATTAGCGGGAGCTTAACCATTGAGCTACGTAGACGTCTTTAAATGACTGGGTTATTTCTTATTATATAAAGTTACAAAGATTGTTATTCAATTAAAACGTAAAATTGATTAAGTTTTTACATTATTATATAATTGTTAATGTAATATTATTTATTTATTTATTTTATTTCACACCTACACTACTGGGGAACCAACAGCTAAGGTCATCCGTCCCGCATCTAACATGCAACACGAATACACACACCCATAGTTGAGGTGGCGGAATTTTCCAATTAGAAAAATTCCGTCGCTCTAAGTGGGATTCGAACCCGCGACCCTTGGAACACGAGTGAAGCACTGACACCACTCGTCCACCGCCGGCCCAATCTTATTTATTATTATTGCTAAATTACAATAGAAACATTGAAAACATTTATAATTTGCTACATAATGCGAGATTATGTTGACATTTCGCAGCAAAGGGGTTAATAACCTTGACAATTGAGTTGTGATTGTATAAAATTATTTTTTGAAAACGAGTACATACGTACGATTATTTAACTGTAAGTACTAAATAGTAGATTGACTGAAATTATACAGATTGTAAATGTATTATTACTATTGTCTTTAAAAATTTAATGTTTACTTTTGTCGTTTTCGAAATTCTAGATGTATCATGAGTAAATCCGATCATGGGAAAATGGGGTGTACACTTGTACATCTCCAAACATCGTGGAAGCGGCTCACATTACATCTCTTAATTTATTGCCAGAGATTTCACGTAAAAAATATGAAGGCGAGTACTATAAATTCTAGGTTAAAAAACTTTCTTAGCTGTTGGTGGTTTATTACTTTTTTTGTTGTCTTAAATAAAGTATAGTGTGTAACGCGTACAAAAACGCCAATTTCACACTCGTGTGATTGCGGCATTCGACTTCGTCTCATGCCACATCTTCACACTCGTGAGAAATTGGCACTTTTCTGCACTTGTAACACAATATACTATTATTTCATAATCAGCTCTTTTATAATGGAACTCGCTATACGCTCGCTTGTTAGGTACCGTGCTCGCACGTAAAGTTCTAAGTAACGGTCTTACAATGTAAATAACTATTGCGACTTTTGTGTTTTATTTTTGTTTTGTTTCAATTTTTAAGAACTTTTCCGTGTTGTCACAAGTCGGAGAAGATCAAAAGGTTTATGTTTTGTCTCGATATCACACAACATTTTAACAACTATTTGTTAAAACAGTTACTGAACAATCGCATACTTCACTTAATCATATTGACGTGTACAGAGTGGCGCACATAATACGACTATGTACCATATCATCATACCTTGGAAACTGTAAGATTTACAAAAAAAAAGTTAAATAAATAAAAAAGGTTGGTTGGTATAAAACAAATTTAGATTTTATAAAATTTTTGTATATACATAGTGAGTCGTTTTGCTACGGCAACTATCAACTTTTGTACATTTTTCTGACGTTTCTGAATTGTACACTTTTAGTTTTCTAAATCAAAAAACGACTGTGGCGTACGTTTTGATGTAAAACCTAATTTATTATTGAAGCAAATTTGTTGCAATTTTATCAGCTTGGTGAGGATATGGCTTAAGGTAATGCATTGTGCAAAAACATAAAAAGTCATTGTTATGCTCACGTATCTCAACTTATTTAAAGACTGCGAGAGAGAGCTGAAAAGCTAAATGAACAATGCAACGCTAAACCCAAATATTTTATTTCAAAAGTAATAGAGAATAATTGCACAAACAATATATTTAAGCAAATTTGAGGCACCAAAAGTAACCATGACTGAGATTAACATGTAGTGATTGTAACACCAAGCAAAAGAGTAATTAAACATATTTAACATTCTGTGAATCTATAACTTTTATTACATTATTAAATTAGAATACTTCGAATTACAACAGTGGAAATTTTATAGTGAAGACCCATCAAAAACTATAGAGTCCGAGTTAGTAGCCCTCAATGTAAAGCAAATGATCATGAACAAATGGGAGTAAGAATATCCACTGTGCATTCTCACTCAATATACCTATTTTGTATCAGTTCCACATTTTGACGGTAAGTATTTTCAAGATCCAATCGCAATTCCACAATGTTTTCCTCACAAATGAAAGTAAAGAATACTACCTACACAGTACGTATGTAAGCATTTGTTCGTATTTCTTCTAACTAACGTCCTTTAACAACAATTTCTAAAGCTGTATTGTTTTCCGATATTGTAGTAGAATTACTAACAATGTGATAATTGTGCCTAGAAGCTGCAACAAGATATTCCTTCAACATTGCCTTCTCTTAGTAAAGTTATAATTATGAGAACAGGTACTTACAGACGTAAATAGAATACGATCGACTGTAAACAATCCGTAAACAGAAAACTCAAATCTTAATTCTAATATCGTTGCAAAACTGTGAACCTTAAACGATTCTTATATCATAGTCTCGCACTAATGTAATTAGCTCACAGTTCGGATCTTTTATCTAGGCGAGTATTCAGGAACATTTAGAAAACCGAAAACGTGTTTTCTAAAGTTTTCAAGAAACTGCGTGCAAAGCATGATGCAAAATGATACAAATACTGCAAATTAGGTTATGCCGCTAAAGTTCATTAGTCACCAAACTATTATGTCCGTACTGTATATGTATATTTAGATGGTTGTACATACCTTTTCCCGAAATGCGTTATTCACGTTACATGACAACAATTTAGTTACCAAGTTTTTAGTAGTTGCGATCTGCAACACAGGCAAAATATGGACTATCATTATTAAAAAAAAAATCATTTATTACCTGAACAAGACAAGCGTAGGAAGATTCTGTAATTAAAAGTACTCGCATAAAATGAAAAGCCAGTACTAATCATGTTTCTGGTGTTTCGATGGTGTCTCTTAATTCACCTCTTTGTCCTGTTAGTGCCAATATGAAGAAATATGGAGATTCAATTAAAGCCCAGGTGACAGCTATGATAGTTGCCTAAGAGGTAAAGGCCCAGGCGAGGCTGAGTTTATCCCTTAATTTTTTAAATTTTAATCTGGAAAAAATTCGTGTACTCATTTAAATAATATAATTCATATTAGGCCAGTAAAATTAGAACCGATTGGGACAGTTGGTGGAAATAAATGTTGGAAAGCGGGAGATCGCTTCGATCGCTTCATTTGATGTCAAATATAAGTATCCTTGGTTTGCACGGTCCCTCGACGGGAGCTTACCTGAGGGCATCAAAAGAACCATGAAATCTTCGGACCTTTTTTTAGTTTTTCGCTTATAACTTCAAATCAGTGCTTTCCAATGAAAACTCCACTATTACAAGAATTAAAGAGCATTAAATTCTGCTTCGGATGAGTATCCAACACTTTAAATTTGGTCCAGTGGTATGGTCGAAATCGACGGTCGAAAAACGAAAATTTTACAAATTTTTGATTTTCCGTCAGACCGGATGCCCAGAGGCTTTCCGTATAAAAAAACCCCTAGGACTCATTCTGATTGTTAATATAAGTCGAGAAATACCTAAGCTTTGATATTGTACAGGTTGCTGGATTAAGCTAATGGCCATTTCTTTGTCATCCCCCATCACAGCAATTGGGATCAATCCAAGGGGTTGGTCCTAGAGGCAAGCGGTAGAAACCATTGTATTGCTCCCATGTCGGACTACATCTTTTAATCTAAACATAATTTTCGTAGGATGCTTACTTATGGGTGCAATTTAACTCCGAAGTTTAACAACGTTTTTACAAAAATTTCAGCTTTTTAAGGGGGCGTATTTCATATATCCAGATGAAGATGAAGCGATCAGTACTGTAGCGATGGTTTAACACCAATGTAGTGTTAGGGCTACTTTTACAATACAATTCCCTCAAGGTGATGGCTAGGGAAATAATATTACCTAAAATAAAAAGACATTTGTAAGATTTTAGCGCAACGAGATTTTAACGAAAAGAGTTTACCTAAAATGGTTAGCACCAGAACTTAATCCGTCAATTTGACGATTGATCGCATATAACTAATCAAGCGATCATTCTGTTGAATGCGAGATTTATTCCGCTAAAGCGAATTAATATTTAAAACCAATTTCCTAATATATCTCGCACATTCAACTACCAGTACCAAAACCAGCCATTTTGTTCTATCAACGGCACTATCGGAGAGCGCTTAACCGCGCAGGTATGACTTTACGATAAACCGAGGAAAGGGAAAACCAGTGACAACCAAACTACGGAGAAGCTTGGTTTTAAACAGTGACCATCAAACAAACAATGGGTTGTGAATTTCGACGTTATAAATTAAAGAAAATCAAATTAAATCGCGGTGTCAAATAGATTTAACAAAATAAGAATTAAGAGACATTCTAATTGTTTTTTCCTTTTTAATTCTTATCTGATCAATCCAACACTCTTAATTTACTATTAATAAAAAACAATTTAAAATTGAAAATTGTTTTAAATTTTAAAATTATTTGCCGCCACACAAAAAAGTTAATCACCCTAACTTGAAGATTAGCAGATTCCTGTTATAGTTGGTAAACTTACCTGCTTATTTGTTGAGAAGATGAGCACATTTCCATCCTTCAAATTGATTTTATTTGTGATTTTTGAAGATAATTATAATTATTAAAGGTGCAACACGTATCTTCCATGCCGTGAGTACATAAAATAATTCGGTTATTTGCAGATTCCATTATCTTCCTTTAATTCGTTCCATACAAAATAAATTTCCAAACATTTCTCCAAATAATAATAACAGTCTGAACAACAAATTTAAACACTGCACTTTCGTTTTATTTTACTTTTAGTTCACTTTAATTTTTGTTTAAATTATTAAGAACTTATAAAAAAATTTAAAAATAAAACAAGATGACATTTGTCATAACCTCACTTTGTTGACATTTAAGTGACATAAAATTCACCAACATAACTTCGAAATTTTATCAAAATAACGTACAAACTGGCATGACTTCTGCTCTGTATGAAAATTAAAGAGAAAGTAACCAAATTTTCGTGCTGTGTTTATAATAATTGGAAAACAATTGCGAATCGCTAGTGATTTTTATAGTTTGGAACTAGATTAATTTGTTTTCTTACTAGACACAGCAACATCTTTCCCACCAAAAACCTTTCCAAATTGTTGATAAAAAATTAAATTAATTGTTTAAAATAAATGTTAAAAATGAAAGAGGATAATTTTTCCTTCATTTTGGTACCTAACACGGCTATTAAAATGCAAATATAGAGTTAGGATTCATTGACAACCGTCTTGAATTTTGAACCATCTTGAAACATTTTAATATTTTGCTACATCCGTTTCTTATCACAAAATTAATCCTAAGATTAATTATGAATATAAACTAAGGGTCCTATTCTGTATCTCATAATATACATGTTATGGAACAGTAAGCGTTACATTACATACGACGGTTATTCTGTATCTTACATGTAAGCTAACAGTTGTTAAATAACATGTTGTATGTTATAGCAGCTATTACGTTACGGATGCTTTCGACTTGCAGTTATCGTCGTAACATGAAAAATTTGAGGTTAGATAGTTTGAAAAACACTGCAATGATAAAGATAAAGGAATTTTCGCAGACTTTTGGTTCGTTGTATATACAGAGAAGTCCATCTAACTATGAGGATAGTGCAGCGGCACCGCCAAGCGCGTACTCTGGCTTACAGCATCACCTCAGGCGTACACGAGTGCTGTTGTCTATTGAATTGCCATGGCATATATCGTACTCCTAGTAGGATGAACCCTTAAGTATATTATTACATGTACGTAATATTATAGATTTAATCATATTAAATAAATCTCAGCAAATGAGAGTAATTTTTTAATTAATTTTATAAATCTGTAAATTTTGTAACCTACTGTTTATGTACATTTTACATTTAACAACGAAAACTACAACGAATGAAGTAAAGATCCAATGTAAAGATCACAAACCTAACCTTTTATTTTACTATATAAACCTAAAAACGTCCGCGTCTGCTGTTATGCTACAGGGACCGTGAACATACACTTTACAAAATAAGTTTTTCATAAGGATCGTTATAAGACCAAGTTAGATAACATAATGTTTACTATACATAATGTAATATAACATTAAGATACAGAATAAGACCCTAAATTTTAACATTCTAGCATACCCTGCTGAAACGTTACACTTTTGGAATATCAAAGGCCTAAACCTTCTCTATACAAAGTTCCCTACTTTAACATTCTAGTGTCAAATGCACCCTAGAACCTGGTTAACAATATTGCAGTAAAATATTTTATTTAGAAATTCAAATAACCACAAACCACCAAAAATATCCATCTAATATGGAAAATCATGAATCGTCAAAGAAATAGAACACTTTATTGAAATTCAATAATAAAACTGTAAGTAAAGTAATAAATACTTGTGTATACCTTCTCACCTATGTATGCTTTTAATAAATTTCAGGTGAAAACATGCCATAAAATGGCTTCAAAATATCTAAATGTTAAAATATCAATCAACGACATAGGATCGTCCATCATGTTGTGAAATTCAAGCGAAGAATCTGTTTAAAATTTATTCCTTATTCTCTCATAGTGTTGTAGTGTGTATCTTCAACGTATATAATGCAAAGTTTTATTGTTTTTAAAATAAAAATAATTGTGAAATCCTTTCGCCTGGAAGATAGGCAACACATCGTTCATACATGTTATGCGGGATGCCTATATCACAACAGTATGTATAAGTATGGAGTGGCGGCCCGTACCAAATATTTCTGGATGTGTGTGCATCTCTCAAAATGTTTGTTTTGTTTTGCCTGTTTATTTTGTCAAAAACCGAATCGTATTTTATTGCTGGTATGCGTTTTATTAGAGTTTTGTGTTGTTTGATTGTTCCACTTAAATGTACCAATCTCTTACTGTTTCCTTCTAAATTTTCTCACCACAGTATTCAGAAGGTAACCCATGGGAAACAAAATAAAGCATTAAATCTATCAAAACAATGAGTTGAACGAAGCGAAACAGCACCAACAAAACAAAATTCGTATCTTCTACAGGGAAAGTGATGGCAGCGGCTTTTTGGTATGCAATTGGAATTTCATCTTTAGAAAGGAAAAACTGTTAGCGAAGCATATTGCGCCACACTTTTGGAGAGGTTAAAGGTAGCAATATTGGAAGCGTCTTTGAGTGGCAAAAAAGTGTTCTCATCACCATGATAACGCACTGTTGAACGACAAAAATTGGTCGAATTAAAATATGATTTATATGGTGTTATAACATTTGCATACTATTGCCAATGTGCATATATATAGCTTAAGTCATTAGCAATCGAACGCAATTTGTAATATTCGATTGCGTTCATTTTTGTAATTTTGTGACGTTTTTCACCTGCTCATAGTTTTTCGGTACGTATACGTGGTCATTTATGAAATATTCCATTGGGTTCGAATAGACGGCAAAAAATACGCAATTAAAAAAAAAGTTTAAGTTTTGATGCTCGCATCCTGCGATTTTTTGCGTAAGTATGCATTAGGCTAAGATCACACACGGCTACTTTTGCAGCGCAGTTCTAGAGTTGCAGCTGCAAAAGTTTCGCGTGGTGTTCACACATAACCTAAAAGTAGCGCGCAGCATGCAAGTTTTTCTACTGCAGCTACCCTTTAAAACTGCAAGCCTAATAAAAGGCTGCAATAGTGTTCACATACAACACGCTTTTCCAGCGTGCAACCAACAGCTGCAGCATAGGTGCAGTATTCTATTATTATTATGTTTTATGATTCCTTGGTGTTTCGTCTTGTGCTTGTCGGTTTTTAACAAGTTTGAATAAGCAACATTAATTTGTGTCCAATATGAGTGACTCCGTAACTGCAACAGCTTATTAGCTGTTCTTTTATTAAGGGGATGCATAAATACTGACTTAAATTTGTTTCAAAATCAGGGACATCTTTGACGTTAAAAACAAATACTGACATTTTTCTGAAAGTAAATTATCTGGTCTGTTGAACGAGGGTGTTTTGAAATTTTATTTAATTCTTTAAAAAAATTAAAGCAAATCTGATTAAAATGATTCCACCTTGCATTAAAATATTTCGCTATGCTATTTGTTATAAGAACTACAAAAAGTTCTTAACAACGTAATTACGTTTAGAAAAACGCAGAACAAAGTAATTTTTGCATTATTGAGAAAGGCGACACCTTTAATAAAAAAACAAAACACACTCTCCACATCAGAACTAGAATGATACTGCAGGCGCAGCCGCTGCAAACGATTCAACCAAATATATATTTTTTGCAGCCATCGCAACTCTTAAAAATTCCATTCACACGCGGCTACTTTTTGGACTGCGCGCAGCAAACAAATACTGCATGCAACCGACTTGCATGCGCTACTTTTAAGGTTGCAGGGGAGTTCACACTGGGATTCATTTGTGCTGCGCTGTTTTTTATGCTGCACTGCAGCAAAAGTAGCCGTGTGTGATCTTAGCTTTAGACTAAGTAGGCGATTGTCCAATTTTCGAGCGCGCGTCTCGCTCTATTGCAATAATTTCTATTAGAAATATGCAACTCAAGGTTCACACTATACACACGATTTTGATTAATTTCAATTTGTTAAATAATATACGAGTAGTGCATACGTACGCAAAAAGTTT
This sequence comes from Agrypnus murinus, assembly GCA_929113105.1. Lineage (NCBI taxonomy): Eukaryota > Metazoa > Arthropoda > Insecta > Coleoptera > Elateridae > Agrypnus > Agrypnus murinus. Next base: position 61,522,284 of record OV816025.1, read on the forward strand.
AATATCTCAGGATCCTAGCATCGAAACCTGAATTTATTTTAAATCTCTTGCGTGTTTCTTTGCCGTCCATTCGACCCCGATGGAATATTTCATAAATGACCACACACACGAACCAAAAAATTAATTATTTATAAACATAACAAAACTATGAAGAGATGTAAAACGTCACTAAAATTGCAAAACTATACGCAATCGAATTTTACAAATTTCGTTCGATTGCTAATGACTTAAGCTATATAAATATATGCACATTTGTAATAGTATGCAACCCAAATAGTATGCAATTCAAACAGCTTTTGCAAACTTACAAAGTTTTAGGCGCAGTAGAATTATAAAACCTTGTTAAACAAAAAGTTTTGCATACCTAGCATACGGGTTTTGGTTGCTTATTGTACATAATTTAAACTATACTTAACGTAATAAGTTTCATCAATATTGGTTGACTATTTAAATTTTTATGGCAACTTAACGAACATACGCGATTTTGTCAGTTTCTTCGATTTTGCAACTTAATTATTGCAGTTATAACAATCGGACTGATGCCATTTTGTAGCTATTCTTATTATAGACAAATCATATACTGAACATTTTTTTTGTAGGAAATCATCCTGATGAGCTACGGAATAAAAACTCCTCGAAAACGATTGCACGCGTCTTAAATTGTTAATAACTTTTCTGCTGTCACTACGATTTAGTACGCAACTACATATATTGCTCTACACACTATTCTGAATAGGTTTGTGCAATAAAATAGCTGTTAACACGAAAGAACCAAAAACATATACTTTTGGTTCTCTGCCGACTCGACTAAGAAGAAAACTTTCTAAATTGATAGTTTGATGTTTCAGTAGCAGTGGCGTGCGGTCCATCGAAGCAATGCTTCCAGTAAGAACTTATTAAAAATAGAAACCAATGCTAACGAAAATATTTTTATAATATTATGGTTATCGTTTATTTAAATTTGTAATATTTAATCAACTTAAAGCTCAATATCAATTCCGTACAGCAAAAAGTATAATTAGAGTACTATCTTAAATTAGGCTCATTAAACTTGCGGAGAAAGGTAATACCGATTCAAATGTGTTAGAACTCGCCTCGCCTTCGTTAGTGGACGGGTGCTTTGTGGTGATACGGTTGACATCGTAATCGTAGTTATTCTTAGTGTGTTCCACGCTCAAATGTTTCTGTGTAGTTGTCGTTGCAGTTGGCGATCTTTTTATTGGTTCTACTTGCCATCTTTTTATTAATGCGTAAAATATAGTATGCTGTGTTGTTGATTAAAATAAGGAAGCTCGGTACGGGGCCCTAATAGCCCCTGGGGCCTCTGGCATCGCTCGGTTGATCAACCTTAGGAACGCTATTCTATTGTTAAACCTAAGATTTATTTAAACGGAATGTCAAATCTGGTAGCTTTCAATGCCGCCAACATTAATTCTGGTGCTTTTGCTCTAGCGGCGAGATCAATCGTTGTCTCCACTATTTGAGAATAAAAGGGCTAGATAAGCGACATTTTTGAAGCACCATTCGCAAATAGGGGTGCTATTACACGCTGTTTTTTCGATTACTAACCTGCATCTAATTAAAAACTGCACTCTATTTGTTAAACGGTGGTTTATTACTGTTATGCCTGCATATATAAACCTTTACAACTTATCTAAACTATTCAATTATTTCATCGCAATGATTCAATCAGTCCATGCTGATGAATCAGAGTACCGCAAACCGACGCCATATTGGGGCGGGCGGAGGAAATTGTTCATTATTTTTATTGGTATTTAATTTAATCGAATCCACGTTTAATTTAAACAGTTTTTTACATAAGTGTTTTTCTGGAAATTGAAATCTCTAATATGTATTAATTTGTTCAAAAATCACGCTTCTCTGCTCCAATATGGCGGCGGTTTGCGATACTCTTATCCACCAGTTTAAACTGGTTGATTAGATGTAGTGACTCTATTGCCTCCCACTTTTCAAAATAAGTTTCCGGTATTAGTATTTGATAATAGTAAAACCGTCGATAGCGCCACTCGTTGCCAACACGGAATGGGACAACTTGGCGCCGACAATTCGGCGCGGACAATTCGGCGCCGTGCCAATTCGGCGCGAGCTAATTCGGCGCCAAAAAATCTAACTAATTGCTTTTCTCAAATTCCATTTACATCAGGTTGAGTTTTTCTTGGCAGTCATTACCTGGATATTAATCCTGTATGTTAATTATTCGCCCTCTCTAATCTTTTACCAATGCATAAGATAATCATCATATTAAGACGGTTCATAAAGTTTTCTAGGAAGAACTTATGTTCTGGGTTTTACTAATAGGGTAGGTTTTTTGTATTAGTTATTTTTGTTTGTTGATAATAAATTTGTAGTAAGTGCTATATTTAATATTAATAGTAATGTTTGGAGCCGAATCGGCACGGCGCCGGATCGGCCGCGCCGAGTTGTCCTAGACCCTTGCCAACATGTAGTTAAAAATGTAACTACAGTTACATATTTGTTCCTTTGACAGTTTTAGTACAATTTACTTGTTGCGTTTTATACAACTGAAATCATCATTTTGGCGTTCTAAAGTTAAAAAAATAAACTACATCTATGCTGTTCAACATAATTTCCATTTTATAATCGTATCTTTCAACTTTAAAATCTAGAAATCTAGGAACCTTGAAAATTTTAGATTCTGAACACTGAATCTCAAAATCTTTGCAACTTTGACTTTCTGCAATTCTGAAAATGAAACTGAAAATACAACCCTGAAGAGAATACGGAAGTTTAAACTAGCAAACCTTAAAAGTACATAGCGGAGGCATTTGCAACTTTGAATCATGAAAAACAGTTCCTGTAAGTAGGTTTTTAAATCTCTGATATTCTGAATTTTTAAATATTTTAAGAATGGTCTTTGGGTTTAATGATCTTGGAAAACTTTTTGTATAATGTTTTAAAATCGTATCAGAACTTCAAAAAAAAACCAGATTCATTAGAACTCACTTTCAAGTAGTATTAAATTGATAACTTCTATTTTTCTTGGTCTATTGATTAGATATTATTATCTCTACTCATCGTTAGTGCATACTTAGAATTAGAAAGGGGACGTTGTTGTTTATTTGTTACAAGTTTTTGCACTTGAAGAACGAGTACACTTGTCGATTAAATTCCAATGTATATACTATGTAGTACATACTAATAGAAGTTAATTATGGAAACGGACTGCTATTTGTTAAGCTATTCTTTGAGTATTTAGTACATATGTAAATCAGAAATAGTGCAGACAGTATCTACGGCCTAGTTTCTCAAAACGAATGTTTCATAAATAATATAAAAGATTTTTAACTATAATAATATGAATATCATAAATTAGCAGAGATGATCTCAAGTACAATCTTAACAACCTTGTTAACGTAAGTGTATACGAGTCATTAGCGAAAAATATGTAAATATTTATTTCGCGTTCCAAACAAGTTCTTTGAATATCTCTTCTTGTTCTTCTATTTTGTTCTACAAAACGATTAATAAGAGTATTTAAGGGGACTTCAGAATCAGCAGGCAGTACAGGTGAAGATGTTTCACTTGATTGTACTCGGTTTAGTATTTGCAGTCTTCACTGATGGTAAGCAAATTAACATACATATGTCTGATTAGATTTATAATTCGATTTTCTTAGCAAGACAGAACCTATTTTAGGATGAGCATTTTAAATTTGGTATATGTACTGGGTGTCCATAAACATAAGTGATCTAGTGAGCTATAAAATATTCCTAGCTTCCATGGACAGTGACCCAAGCTATTTGATTAAACGTTAAATTTACATCAAACTTGAAATAATAAAAATATAATACCGTGATATCAAAAATTATCTTGATCAAGGGTGGTTATGGAATATAAAACGGTTGTCTTAGTTTGAGTTTTTGCATCTTTATTAGTCAATTATCATTATTATTAAGTCAAACTAAGACAACCGTTTTATATTCCATAACCACCCTTGACCAAGATAATTTTTGATATCACGGTAGTAATCCTCATCACTAAGTAGCCTCTCCCATGCCTTACTGGAATCACAAATGTATATGAACATCCTGTATACAGCGTGAGTTAAGGTCATTGTCTTAAAGTAAGCTTAATTTATTATTTGCATGCTCTTGAAAAAGGCCTAACAAGCCGAAACGTATATAGAGCATTTTCTGAAACATTCAAATTCAACAGTTTTCCTTCAAACTATTACTCAATCCAACTCATTTAAAACTATTTAACTCATCACAACTCCACAAGGAGCCTTCGGTTTTCATTTTACTAAAACGGAGTCTATCACGATTTCCTTTTTACTATTAAATTGAAAAGACCTGCCAGACCAGTAAGATAGAAACCTGTCATATAGTTATTAATTAAATTTATCTTTTTCAATAGGAGCTGTTCTCAAGTTAAATCCATCTATTTATACATCGAATGGAAAAATTGTCGGAGGTAAAGATGCCAAAATTAAAGACTATCCTTACATGGCAGCATTCGAAAGAGATGGAAGTATTATATGTGGCGCAACTATTGTAACAACTAGACACGTTGTGACAGCAGGTCACTGCTCAGAAAGGTAATAATTAGTCATGCACTATTCCTGCAGGAAAATTTCGCACAATTTTTTTCCCTTGCTAAGCGGTCTCACGTCCAGTGGCATGTTGCACTTATATCAAATTATTATTTTCCGTTTAATAACATATGCACATACAAATATAGGTACAATTTAATAAAATACACACGTAATTTTTAAATGAAACTGATGTATCTTGGTATAAATTCGTTTTTCAAAATAAACCTTCTTTATATTCCCGAGCAGAAATTTGATAAGGCTAGAATCAGGCCCCTATCCGGCCTGCCCTAGTTTAAACAAGGCCCGGATCAGGCAACCCGATCCGGTTCAGATCAGAAATGTAACGCCTTGGCAGATTCGAACCAGTAGCGTAACAAGACGCCATTGGGCTCCGAGACAAGATAATCAATCATTAGGGTCCCCATCAGGGTCGCAAAAAAGAGGAAAAAAATTTAAATAAAATCTTAATAATAAGACATTGGTATGTATTTTTATTACTAGTAATAGTTTACAACCTTTTATTATTGATTTTATGTTCATTTAAGTATTTCATAATTTAAACCAAGAACCAGCGACGACAGATTTATAGATATTTGACATTAGGTGCGACGGGAGAGTCAAACGCAAAACACTTATTAACTCAGTGATTTTCAACCTGTGGGGCGCGCCGCTTAAGGAGGCGCAAAATAACAAAAGGCGGCGCGAAGACATGAAAAAAAGACAAAATATTCGAAAAACTTATTATTGAAACCAAAATAAAAAAGATACATTCTATTTATACAAAAATAAAATGTCACACTCAAAAATAGGTAAATACATACTATAAGTAACACGCTAAACGCAACAACATTTGTACTAACAGGTGCATCTTTAGAATGTGTTCTGACGCAGATCGGAACTTCTTGTGAAAACGCGAGAAATACGTTAGGGGGCGACAGTGTTGCCAAATGCCAACTTTTAGCCTTGTAGTCGCGTATCAGCAGTAAAAGGAAAATATATATAGAAAATAATATTAGGACTTCAAAAACTGTTATGAAAAGTGGAAGCTGCAAGAAGATCGCGAAACCTACTCCAACATTGGGCACATTCAGCAGACTTATCGGTCATACCGGTCTGGGTCGCCGGTAGTTGTTTTGCTCACATTTTAAACACGGTTTGGTTACATACCGTATCGGTACAATTAAATTGAGGTTACAACAGCGCCTCTTCATGTTTATTTTGTTGTGCTTACTAGATATTTTTCTAATTTTTTCCAAAAAAAACGGTTGATATTATAATTCAGTTAAAATATTCCGGCGAGCAGCACCGGTTTATCACCGGCAAGTCTTTTGAATGCGGCCATTGTGTTGATTGTGAGTAATGTGACAGAGTGAACGCATAAATATGTGTTACTAACTAGCTTAAATTAATGAGGATCAGTTTCACGGTGCCTGGTAACCAAAAGGTTTTGGTTAGTAACTAAACTGTGCTAGCTTATGATTTAACAAATAAAACCATATACAGGGTACGTCAGTGAAGCGGGGAAATTGAAAAGCTTGGTAATTCATTTGGCGTTTGGGTGAGGGCGCTGCACTTGATGATATATTAGAGTTCCTGTATAATAATAATAGGTTATATTAGATAAGAGTTAGGACATGTGGATCCAAAGTCAAGAACGACTAGATTTCTCATAAAGTATTTTCACCTATCAACTTTCAATTGTTTGATTTGACAAATTGTTTCTTGAGAAAATATGTACATAAATGTCAATAAATCCTTTGATTCAGGATTATTATAATACTATTAACATTTTTTATTGATAAAAAATACATATTATTATTAAGAAAATTTAATTCCATAAAGATAAAATGCATATTGGATGTAATGTAAATTTTGTTATGCAATTTTAAAGACACAAGTATCGGACTATTAAGATCATGTTTTCCTTGACATTGGATCCAGCCAATTAAAATCCGGCATCGTACATGTCCCAACTCTTATTCTTATTATTTAATATTATTATAGAGGGACTCTATGATATATTATCAGTCATTTATTGCTATTTAGTAAACATGTAACAGTGGTCAGGTGTACATCGTGCTTTCTGTGTTAAATCATTTTATAAAAATGGCGATCCCTCGACAACTGTACGAAGGTTATTTCGCAATCAGTTCAATATTCCACGTCATGGGCAGGTACCGTCTGTTCATGCAATTAACTTATGGGTAAAAAAGTTTGAAGAAACTGGGTCCACAATAAATTCAAAACATAAAGGAGCAGCAAAAAGGTTAAAACGCCAGACAACATTGATAGAGTTCGAACTGCCATAACACGCAGTCCAAAACGTTCTGCGATTAAACATGCATTAGCATTGGATATCAGCGAACCATCGATACGTCGAAGCTTGCATAAGGATTGAAGTTTTCTCCCCTATAAAATTCAAATTGTTCAGGAATTAAAAGATGCTGATTTTGTTGCTCGCATGAATTTTTGTCAAGAAATGTTGCAGCGTTTGGATGGCGATGACAACTTAATCCACCATATGTTTATGTCAGATGAAGCCCATTTTCACCTGAACGGCTACGTAAATAAGCAGAATAGTCGATATTGGAGCGCTGAAAACCCACTTCAGTTACATGAGAAATCATTGCACAGTCCGAAGGTCACAGTATGGTGTGCACTTTCGTCAGCTGGCATTGTTGGACCGTTCTTTTTTCAAGACGATCGAGGAAACGCTACAACCGTTACTGCAGCACGTTACACAAGCATGGTCACAACATTTTTGAGGCAAGAATTGGTTCGATTTCCACAAATTACGTGGTTCCAGCAAGACGGTGCTACAAGTCTTACTGCTCGTGTGTCTATTACTGCTGTAAGAGAACTCTTTTCGAATCATGTCGTATCCAAAAACGGGGACATTGTTTGGCCAGCTAGATCTCCTGATTTGTCCGTATGCGACTTTTTTTAGGGTTTGCTCAAGAGCAAGGTGTATGTCAAGCGACCGCATACGTTAGCGGAACTAAAATTAAAAATTCAAGAAGTTGCACGCATTACACCGGCCATGTTAGGGCGAGTAATGGAAAATTTTCGATTTAGACTGCAAGAGTGCGTAGATCGTAATGGTGCCCACCTGCCAAGCGTTATTTTAAAAAAATAAAATGGCTTCTCTTACTTAACAGAAAATTGTAAAAACATTCATGCTAAAATAAAAACTTTTTTAAATAGAAGAGTTTTAGATTTTCCCGCTTCACTGACTTTCTATTCACTACATTTTGTGAGATTCATCCTAAGAATAAGGGTCCTATTCTGTATCTTCTAACATACATGTTATGGAACAGTAAGCGTTACGTTACATACGACGGTTATTCTGTATCTTACAGCGATGTTAGCTAACAGTTGTTAAATAACATGTTGCATGTTATAGTGGCTGTTACATTACGGCTGCTTTCGACTTGACGTTATCGTCGTAACATGCAAAATTTGAGGTTAGATAGTTTGGAAAACAATGATAAAGATAAAGAAACTCTCGGGCACTTTTAACTCGTTGTATATACAGAAAAATTCATCTAACTACACTCAAAGAAAAAAATAGGTTGATTTAACAAAAATGAAGATATACAATTTGTTATATTTACGCATCAGAGGTTGTTAAACATCGCATCTTTGCTGTTGAAAAACTCAAGAAGTAGTTGTTTGCACTTTATTCAATTTAACATACAGTTTTGTTAGATTACAAAACGGCATTGTGAACAAATTATTGTTTTTGTGATTTTACAAAACGTTTTGTTGAAATACATGTATTTTATTGCTAAAAGACTTTTTTTTGTAAAAGCTATTACTAGTAATTGTAGATAAACAAAAATATCGTTCTATTTTATATATTTCATATTTTTATTTTTATTATTATTTTTATATATTTACAAAAGAAAACCCATATTGATTTAAAAAACTTTTTTATTTACTTAACATACAAACATTACTAATTATAAATTTTTATTTCAATAATAGTTGAAATGATGCATACATCAACAGAAGCATAATAATTATTTATTATTAACACAAAATAATTATTAGTTGATTTTAATACTTCTAAGGATTGGAGATGAGATTTAAATTTTCCTATATTCTACATTTTCTGCATAGATACAATATAACAATCTTCCTTGCTTTGTACAAAATTATGTATAATTGTGCAAAATAGATGTATATAACACTTTAGATTTACCCTTGAATAACTCAAAGAACTGCCCAAATCCACATCTACTTAATAAATCTTTAATGCAGCCGATTCAATTCGGTTAATACACTTTCAGATGTGGTAATTCCACTTCCATTTGCAAATATCTGTAAATTTTGTAACCTTTTTATGTACGTTTTATGAAATCAATTTAATTAACTACTTATTTAATAAATAACAATCACTTACTACACACTTAACAACGAAAACAACAACGAATGTAAAGTGTTAAAGTGTTAAAGAGCCAATGTAAAGATCACTAATCGAACTTTTTATTCTACTATATAAACCTAAAAACGTTCGCTTCTGCTGTTACGCTACAGGGACCGTGAACATACACTTTACAGAATAAGATTTTCATAACGACCGTTGTAAGATCATGTTAGATAACATAATGTTACCATACATAATGTAATATAACATTCAGATACAGAATAGGACCCTAAGAAACATAACTCGGTCAGTAACTTAGTAACACAAAAATAAAATTAAAAACAAGATTAGAAATAAATCATTAAAACAACTACTCTTATACAGGAATGACAAATAATAAATATATCAACTTATCAACAAATACTTCGGTATTATTTATACTCATTTTTTATTTTAAAAGTCTTATTTTCTAGCCTTTTCAGGTATCACAATGGGCCCCGGGTCTTTGCCCCGAACTGACACATGATAGTTACGCCACTGATTCGAACCCGATCAGGGTTTCAAATCCGGCCCTGGTCGGGCTATCCTATAAAGTGACTCGGATCAGGTTATTGCATCCGGCCCGTATCGGTTCTTTCGATTCGGCCCTGACAAGCGCCTGATCTGGGTCCAGATTCGATACCCCGATTTAGATCTGATATAACTTATTTTATAATTTGATGAAATTGTTTTGTTTTTATGATAAAATTATTATTAAGAGAAAATTGGCCCATAACAACTTATTTTATTCAAAAGTTTTCGAACCAGTATGGTCTGTATGGTTGATTTACAAGATTAAAATTTTCAATAAAATTATTTTTATCTACGATCATACAAAAAGTGACCACTTTTTACACTGATTTTCGTGTAAAAAGTTAACGTTTATTACGCTAGTTTTATAAAATTTTCATTGCACGCTAATGTCAACAAGAGTGTATGATAAATTAATGATTTATGAATATTTTACAAACTGGTTGCTGAACAACTTAAGTAGCACATAAAAATCTAAGCACGCTAATATAAGTACATCTGACATAAGTCACAAAAAAAATATCAAATGCAATGAATACTTTAGTAAAGCGTTATGATAGTAGATAAAACAAGATATACGTGTGAAATGGTTGAAATCAAACACGCCATATCAGGGAGGAATTAGTTAAAATATGGCATGCCGTACTAAAGGTTGGAATCCGGTACTCCATATCCCAGCCTGATAGGGAACAACTTTATAGTTCAGTCCATATTGGAACCTGATCTATGCCACATATAAATTCCTTAACCTGACCCGGCCCAGATCGTTTTAAGGCTTGCCCTAACAAATTTCTGCTCGGGTTATTAATAAAATTAAATAATATTATTTATCCAACACCTCTATATAAATACCATATTTACTATGGTCATTTTAAATAAGGAAAGTGATTGTTTACTCTCATGTTACATTATAACCTACGTTGCCCCTAGCAACGTGGGTTATTTTTAAAAAACTCACTCCTTCAAAGATAACAACCAATCACCAGCTTACGTTGCATAATACTATTAAAATCCAGTCATCGTGCTAGAGTATTAAATTTATTACCGTCAAAACTTTAGACTTACTATAAATTGCAAATTCGATGTTTAAACTTAAATAAAGAGGCGTTGGATAAAATTTTGTATGGCACGCGTGAGTTAAGGATATTATCCACTCAGAAAAATTAACCCTCTCGGGCCTGCCGGCCCTCGAGGGTAAATTTTTCGTTCGTGGATAATATCTTACTTAACTCACTTGTACCATAAATAACTATTACTTTCATCGTAACAGTTATTTTTGACGCGCCTATGATTTTGTGTCAAAGTTGTGTCGTGTAATGTCGTGAAAAGTCTTTCTTACTCACCTAAACTTTAAGGAAAATCAGCCTACTTGATGAAAATCGCGCGAAATTTTTCTGACAGAATAGTACATACGATTCAGAGTTACTGCTGCCTGTTTGAATTTTCCGCAAATTCGAGAAAATAACAATAATGTTGGCGCCACTCAACCTTGTGACAATAAGCTTTTCGTTAACCTCGAAAATTGAAAATTATAAAAAATTATTTGCGAAATTCAATGGGCCAAGATAGGAACAGGATTCGAATATCTTGTCCATAGAGAGCAAAGTCACGAACATGTTGAACGGGAATTTGGGCGTGATTGGGGGAAGTCATCGACACGTTTATGAAGCGAAAGTTCGCCGCGTCAGAATTTGACTGCATTTGTTTAATGTTTGTTTCTTTGTTTAATGTAAAGCGATTGCAAATGTAGAGTGTAAATACATTAATTTATTTAGCCTTGTTAATGGTTAATTCATTTGTTAAAGGTAAGGTTTTGCTAGTCAAAAATCTTGAGCGGGGAGGGGGAGGGGCTATATGTACAGGACCCGGTGCCCCGGAGGGGATAGTTTCGCTACTGTGAGTATAATAAAAACCTGAATGTTTTTCTGTCTGTGCAATAAGTGGCCCACCAAGCCTAAAATTGGTAGATCGGGGTGGCAAAACCGCTTAAAAACCAAGTCCTGCCACAATTGAGGTTGGATTCGATCGGGCAGTGGTCCCACTTTGCAAGAGGGCATAGCTGGGGAATAGTCCTATGCTGGACGAGGTACTCCGGTGCCGGCGGGTGAGCAGCGTGTTAAGTCAACTGCTCGGTCACTAGTGAACGCTTAGCTAGTAGAGGGTGGATAGGCAACCTCGATCCTACCAGTGAGTTAATCTGGGAGCAATTGCACGATTGCCGGTTGTGCAACTTGCGCGCTGATTGGGCGTATCCCAATCACTTCCTCATGGAAGGAACGTGGGGGTATGTTAACACGGGTACCCCACGTAAAACAATCTTGGATCTATGTCTGTGCAATAAGTGGTGGTGTATACTTTCAAAAGTATACTCTAGTTATAGTAGAGTGTTATTTAATTAGAAAGTGTCTTAGTTTTTATTTTCGTTGCATACCGTGGCATTAGTGATATTCGTGGCATACCTTGTAAAAATTACCAACCTAGCTTATGTTGCAGTCTATACCTAAAAGTTAAGCAGAATTTAGTTGTCGTCAAAAAAATAACTGTGTGGTGGGTGTGAGAGAGGTTTTTAGTAAAAAAGGGGTGAAAATGATTTTTTATGTTATATGTTGCAAGGCATTACTCCCTATGTTGTGACAAAATTGTGATTGGTTACATCGATATTTAAGTTGTCAAAAAATTAGATTTTTATAAGAGAAAGATATTTATTTATACATAGTTTCTTACGAGAACTCCAACCTTTAAAGTCGATTTTATGGAAATAGAACTTTTAAGGTTTAACAAAATTACATTTAACACTTTATATCTTCAAATCTAGTACATATTTTGAAGAAATTATTGAAATAAACGTTTTTCGTTGATTCTCTGTGAACACAATGGTGCTTTTATTTTTGTCATAGGTATAATAAAAGCGAAGATATTTGCAAAACAACGTAGAGTACCGCATCTTGTTTTTGCTGTTGGTTAAGGAAAAAGGATTTTGGTACGCTAATAATCCATAGTTGAAGTTATGTTTCACCCACGGGTAAACAATAGTATATTATATACCCAGGGACTAAAGTGCATCTTTTAATCCCGAATGTGAGTCATGTGAGAACACATGAGGGATTAAAAGGCACTTTAGTCCAGTGGTATATACGCTATTTTTTGCACGTCATAAAAGACTTAACCGCAAAAATTCAAAATTTTGAAATTTTTTTCCGAAAATTTCGTTACATGTCATTCTAACAATTGAACTCTGCAAACGCCAAAATCACATAGTTTCAGAATAATAAATCCTAACATGTACCGCGATTACTTTTTTTGTTTTTATTTTATTTTTTTATTTTTATTTTATTTTATTTTTTTTTATTTTATTTTTTTTATTTTTTTTTTTTTTTTTATTTTATTTTTTTTTTTTATTTTTATTTTATTTTTTTATTTTTTGTTATTTTATTTTTATTTTTTTTATTTTATTTTACAGTAATAGGGCGTCCAACAGAACTACTATTAGAGTTTCAATTACGGGACGCCACGAAATTATCTTAAGTAAACTAAACATTTAGACAGAAACAGAAAATTAACCATAATATCAGTAATGCTATAGATAAATAGTGTTCCTAAATTACTATAATAATAACAAAATACAAATGTAAATACAAATAAACAAATAAACACTGAAACGGCCAATCAGATCCAACGAAAAATTCAAATTTCTGAATTATTTAATAAAGATAAAACTTTGGTTTTAAAGTTTATAGGTGAGGAAGAAAAAAGATCTATTTCGGCAGCCAGGACATTGTATGATCTTAATGCCCTATTTACAGGTGAATTCATATGAGACAGGGTATTTGTAGTATCGATTCTAAACAGTGCTTCAGAGCGCGTAGTATAATATTTAACATTTAAGTTTATAAAGGATATACAATTACACGATATTAAGTTATTTAATAATTTATACAAAAAATATACGTCAAACAAAATTCGTCTATTTACAAGATTACATAAACCATATTTCTTCAAGTTGTCAGAATAAGGTTTGAAATAGAACGACTTGGTGAATTTAAAGTTAAGTCTGTTGATAAATTTAATCTGTATTTTCTCAATACGATCGATGTACTTTTTATAAAAAGGATTCCACACTACAGAGGCATATTCCAAATGACTTCTAACTAAAGAGAAATATAAAGCCTTGAAAGAAGCAATATTCTTGAAGTTAACCATAACGCGAAACATGAAACCTAGATTTCTAAGAGCTTTACAGGTAATATAATCAACATGGGTTTCAAAAGATAATTTCGAATCAATGATTCACCCAGATCACGAATTTCATTAACAACTGAGAGTTTGTGATTACCAATGGAGTACTCAAAAGGTTCAGTGTTACGACTTCTGCTAAACGTAATTTGAATACATTTATTTAAATTTAGAGATAATCTTACAGTAGTTATTTAGAGCATTCAAATCACGTTGCAAAAGCAAACGATTTTGATGAGAAGTTACCGATTTGAAAATTTTTAAATCGTCGGCATATAGTTGAAATTCAGAATGTAGAAAACAAGAAGATATATAATTAATGAAAATTAAGAAAAGCAGTGGCCCTAGATGAGATCCGTGCGGAACTCCGGACGTTACTTCTATGAGGTCGGATTGCGAATTTTTAATAGAGACAAACTGAGATCTGTTAGATATGTATGAAATCATCTAACGTAAAAGATTACCATGAATACCAAATTTCTCGAGTTTCACGATTAATGTAGGGTGATGAACTTTATCAAATGTTTTCGAGAAATCGGTATACACGGCATCAACTTGTATGCTGTTATCTAAGAATTCAGAAATATATTGTACAAAGGGTAAGAGATTTGTAATCACCGATCTACCATTATAAAAACCATGCTGCTGTTTGATTATTTGATCTTTAACATGGAAGAATAATTCTTTATAAATAATAACTTCAAATACTTTACTTATTGTAGATAATATAGAAATTGGTCGATAGTTTTCTGCTTTAAATTTATCTCCTGATTTGAAAACTGGAGTAATGCGCGCTTTTTTCCAACATAGTGGGAACACGCCCTCACTTAGCGATTTATTAAATATTAGAAATAAAGGTTCGATTAAAGACTCACAGCAATTTGTTGTTTACTTGTTGTTGTCATGGAAACACTTTATTCCCTCAGGGAGTAAAAGTGTTACTTTACTCCCTCTTTTGGGGGACTAAAGTAGAGCCTTATATATAGGACGTGCAAAAACTATATTTTCTTATGCGTTTTACACATTGCATACTATACAAAGTGGCGTATTTATTTATTATTTCTTTCTTAAATTCGTACAAGCAAACATATTCATCAATAACTAAAAGCCGTCCTCAGATATCATCTGTGGTTATACATACTTACAACTAGTAAGCTACAACTATATTACAGCAGTACTTTGTATGTAACCACAGAAAACTTGTAGGTACTAAGTTAAATATGTTAACTAAGAGAAGGTAAAATTAAAAAAAATCACATCTTAGATTTAAAATTATTTTAAAATTAAATCGTGGAAATATTTAGAGAATACACATATATATTTAGGAAAAATTACATCTTAGATTTAAAATTATTTTTTAATTAAATCGTGGAAATATTTAGCTACTTACACCTACCTCTCTTCATGATTTTTTTTATAAAATTACAAAGACAACTCAAACTCAAATTAAAAATACATATTGTGCAATTATCTATTAACTATTTGAAAGAAGAAATTAAGTTAGAAAAAAAAACTGAGTAAACGCATTCACTTGTATTTTGGTAAACCATTTTTCTTGTTTTTGTACCCTATAGGACATTTCCACGTTGGTATGCAATAGAATGTATTTCTCACGCAGGAACAAGTTTTCGTCAAGCAATCTGCCAAACAAAAACTTAATTACAACTAATGACATGACACCATGAAATCGTGTGAATAGCTTTTTTTACAATGCCATGCATTCAGAGATATAACATTTTTAGGTACAGATTCCTGGGTTGCGAGAACTGGAACTATTCCAGTTTCCTCGTTTTGCCATCCGAAATTTAAAAGGCTTTCCAAGTTGAGTTTAGATATAGTCCAGTCAATTTAGAACAAATTTTCATGAATAGCGGAAAGTTGAAGAAAGTCCGTGGATTTTTGCATATGCCTTCCTGGAGGACTGTTAAATAACCCCCTAAAAGTCACCGTCTGTAGGTGGCGAGCTCGAGGAGATAATGAGGGTAAACCACGGTTTTTGTCATTTTTCTCGGAAAATATTAGGTTTATCAAGATGAAGGAGGTTAGGTAAATTAAAGTTTATTTAAATGCCTACTAGAAATGTCCGAATGTTTTTTCGTACCTCGCCTTCTTTTTGTGTTATCGAAGAAAGAAGATATGTCATACATAAATGAGCAATTTGCTCCAGTAAATTTGCTCAAGGAACTTTCGGACGTAACGTTTTGTGGCATCATATTCGTCATGAAATAGTTAAGAAACATTCGTTGAGAGCCGGACGCGATCGTGGTCCAATCGTATTTTACCTTAGCATCTCTTCGGCAAAATCCATCAGGCGATATTATCGTTATCCTTATCGTTATCGTTATCTTGGTGCCAGTCGAATGAAAGTTTCGTATTGGCAAAATAATTCTTAGGAGAGTACACTGTGCTAGTCAATTTTTGTTTCCAACCCAATACGTACAGGGTGTTTCGCTTTTTAGGTAACATATTTAACTTATTACATACAAATTGTCTGTGGTTACATACAAAGTACTGCTGGGATATAGTTGTAGCTTACTAATTGTATGTAAACCATGATCTTATGATCACATGATCTCTTAAAAATTGCTATGTAACCTGCGTTTAAGGGTGTTTTCTGGTCATTTTGAGTCTCTCACAATAGTTTCTGATTGATTTCTTTGTTCTTTCAAATAAGGGAAATATTGCGTGTAAAAAGCATTTTGGGACACCCGGTATATTATGCATTCATTCAACAACTACTAAAAATAACTTGTTTTGTCCGTAGTTCTCCAAATCTAGCAGATTTATCCGTACGAGTTGGAACAGACATACGTGACACAGGCGGTCACATTGCACAAGTTAGAAAATATATTCGTCATCCCAAATATACCGACGATTCCGCAGACTATGATGTTGCTGTAGTTGAATTAAAAAATCCACTCGTTCTTAGCACTAGTGTCCAAGTGATTCCTTTACAAGAGATAAATCAAGAACCTCCAGTCGGAAGTTTTGCTAACGTTACTGGCTGGGGTCTCACCAAGGCGGCTGAATTACCATGGATTTTACAAGTGATTGAAGTACCTAGAGTGAGTCAAGAATATTGTATACAAAAATGGGATGTCACTCCACGGATGATTTGCTATGGTTTTCATGAAGGTGGAAAAGATGCATGCGGTGTAAGTAATTAGTATAAATAAATATAAATAGTATTAATTTTTAATTAATCATTTTAATTGCTATAGGGCGACTCTGGTGGTCCATTAGTTGTCAATGGAAAATTAGCAGGTGTGGTTTCGTTTGGGGGAAAATGCGCAGCGCCTAATGAACCTGGTGGCTATACGAATATTGCAAATAAGGAAATACATGACTTTATAATGAATTATATATGGTAATATGAGAAGATTGCCTTGTAATAAATGATGTTAACTCAATTCCTAGAATTATATGATTTAAAAGTACCTGATATAAATATTCAAACGGCAACCGTCCTCACCTAAAGCTATAAGGATGCTTTAACTGAGGTCCATAAGACAAATGTTAGTAAAGGTCATGCCTTTTTTAATTGAATATAGTTTTATAAATCATATAGGACATTCCAACACCCTATACAAACACCTTTCCCTATGCAGCAAGTGAAATATACATTACAGTGGCGTGCGGTGAGAATCTAAGCAAAGGGAGCAACAATGATTTTGATTTTACTATACTTGGGTGCAGTAAAAACAGTATCATAATTATTAAGCTTATAAAAGATTTTTAAATAAGAACTTTTCGCTTTATACTTTATGAAATTTGTGATAGCGGATTATAATCTTTATTAAAAATTTATAATGCACCACAAATATGTCGATAAATTGGAAAATTCAGACCAAACACCTTTTTCATAATTAAAAAGAAGGTAAGGACAACAGAATAACACATAACTACGGGCTGTTCGCCACTAATTTTTGTAGGCTTCAATTCTAAAATATCTGTTGATGCACGTTTTAATCATTACTAAATAAATGAAAAAAAAAATTGGAAGTTCTGGTATTCGTCTGTCTTTATCAGCAATTTTAGATTTTTTTCTAAAACTCTGTGCTAAAAATTCTTCTAATAATTTACAAACAGAAATGACGCGATTCAAGGGTATCAGAATTACTCGGACCATTTACTACAGACAGACTATGCAATGTAGTTATAATTCGATTCTATCACAAGTGGAATGTTGGCATCTTACACTAATAAGGGATACCCCCAACTAACTTACAGTAATTAATTACCTTCTTACCTACCATTTTGTATATAAGTACCTAGTTCACATGAAGATAATGAACACGTCCCTTATTTCTAGCTGTTACCAACCACTTTGAAAGCGTTGTAACTAGTATCTTTCTGACCCGGAAAAAATAAGCCGAGAATCGGAACTTTTGTATACAAGGTATTCAATTAAAATTCTTACTTTAAAATTTTTTCAATTTTTCGGGTAAATTAGTAGAAGATAGGTAGTACTGAACAAGAGAGTCGCCTTATACAGGTGGTTTTCTTAACCAGATTTTTAAAGAAATCACTAAACAGTCATTTCGAATACTACATACAAATTAATTACAACTTGTCTATAAACATAGAATCCGAAAATTTATTTACGTGGGAAATCTGTAATACTTAATCCTCACGTTCCTTCCAAATGCTCGAGAGACGCCAAGTCAGCGCGCATTTGCGTATCAAATGTTACCAGGTACTCAATGGTTGGCGCGAGGTTGCCTATCCACCCTGTACTGGCTCTCCAGGCTACTACCGGAGCTATAAACGTGCTCACCCGTCAGGATCTATCCCAAGAGACAAACCCCTCGTTCAGCATTAGGACTACTTATGTGGGACTTCACTGCCAGATCGAATACAATTTCAAATGTGGCAGGACACTAGAATTCTCCTCCATTCGTCTAGGTCAGGCAGCGGGTAACTAGCACTATATCCGACCCTGACGTCAAGTAAGAATCTAATCCACCCACACCAGACTCTCATGTTAGCAGAACTTCTTCAGCTACGTTTATGAGTCATCGTCGAGAAACACTTTCGTGTAACTCTACTACACATTATTTTCTGACCGTGTTATCCGTTGCCCAGACGAACGTGGGATGAACGCCGTGTGGTCTGCTCCCAAGCTAGTCTCAGATCCTAATCATGCCAGACACCTCTAACAACTGCCCAGTCCTCCGTCATACTAACTAGTCTCGGATACTAGTGAATGCATGACCGATACCTCGATCGACTATACACAATCGGTGAAGGGAAAGGGATTAGTTTCCGATTTAGGATAATTTATATATGTACTGCCGTGCTTGCATTAAATATAGATTTTATGTTTCAATGGGAGCTTTTGGGGAAAAGTGATTAGACGATTAGTCAAAGTGATTAAAAAACGAATATTTGGATTTTTGTGTTACATCAGATGTTAGATGTTAGTAAACTAGCCGAGATTTCCGGGAATTCTCGTGACCTGAGAATTCTTGAGTCCCGGAAATAGAAAAATTGTCGAGACTCAGAACTAATGTAAGGCAATCGTTGAATATGACGTTGGAATTAGACAAAAGAGAAGAAAAAAACTTTCCATCTGCAACAGAAACCATGCGACCAATATTCGTTAACAAAAACTGGTTAAAATTTAGGTTGCTCGTTTTCATCAGACAAGAATTCGATGGACTGAACGTACAAACAATTTCTTTTATTTAGATGATAAAACTTATTAGAATTAACCATTTTATAGATAAATATCATACAATTTCTCTGATGAAGATATCTAATGTAATTAGGTATTACTAAATTAAATATCAGGTATTACTAAAAAATATTTATATTACTGAAATACTGCTACTAGAAACAAGCAAAAATTTAAAAAATTGTTTATAAAATTGCAGTGGTCACGGCGAGTGTTTGCTTCGTGCAGCGCAGAAGACGTTCGCGTATTCGGCAGTGATCGGTGTTTTAACAATAGCCACAATCGTTTCCTACTATTACCAGTGGCATAGGCGGAGCAGACCACACGGCGCCTACCTATAAAACTGGTCCGACATCTTTTATCCCAGGCTTGTCTGAGTAACGGTTATTTAGAACAAAAGGCTTCTAGGTTCCCCGCCTAGGCCTCCCAAAATCAAATGTGTGGTAGAGAAACCCGCAAGTGTTCTCGACGAATACTCATTAACGTAGCGGAGGGAACTCTGCTAACATGAGAACCGGTGTGAGTGGATTTGATTCTTACCTGGAACTAGGTCAATTATGGTCACCGTTAGGAACCCGCTGATTGACTGAAATCTAAGGCGGAGAATTGAAGTGAGGTTTATCTCGGCCTAGGGGAGTATACCTAGGTCATATGGGAAACCGTATGCCACCAGGTACTGTGCTCTGGAATCTATTCGTTTCACCCTATAACTCGTTAATCGAGTACTGTGATATGAAGCAGCTCTAAAACCTTTACACTTAAAGGGAGTTGATGCGAAAAGGGGTATCATAGCCTCTCACTCTCAAGACAACTTCACCTGAATTGGGTACATACCGGGAGTCTAGAACGTATAGACTTGAAAACGAAGCTCTGTCGAGGGCACACCAGGCCTATAACTTTCCAGTTATAGGCCGGTCTTCCGACCGGTATGGGAAACCACTACGGTCGAACAAAGATCCCCGACTTAAGTTGGGGGCTAAATACTCAGGGGGGCGGTGCAGACCACACGGCGCCTTCCCATAAAACTGGTCAACCGCTCCTAACCCAGGCCTGTCTGGGTAACGGTTATTAAGCAAAAAAAGCCTAGGTCCCCTGCCTAGACTTCCAAGACAAAATGTGTGGTAGAGATGCACGCAAGTGTACTCGACGATTACTCATTTACGTTGCAGAGGGAACTCTGCTAACATGAGAACCGGTGTGAGAAATCCAATGGAGAATGTGTTTATGAATACTGCATGTCGCTATCATCTTTGAATTTTGTGATGAACTCTAACAAAGTGCGCCATGTTCCTGACAGCGATTTATACAGTTACTCTTAATTTCAGGCTACCCAACTGACAATGGCTGTAAAAAAACATCCAAGAGGCGATAAGAAGTTGAGGTATATTCCCACTAGGGACGCTTCATTCGTATTTGTAATTCGAGCGGTTGTGATGTTTATATAAAAAAATTCTGACTAAGAAAAAAATATTGGAGATAAATGTACATGTTTTATTAGAACTCTATTTATAAGTGTATAATATTTCGTTCGTTCTTTTCCTTCTTAGAAATAAATTTAAAATTAAAATATTTTTATGGAATAGAGAATGGGAATTTTAATTAATAAATATCCTTTTGGGCACATACGTAACGTATTTTGTAAGAAGTAAGTTTTAATTAGCAATTAGTATAGTTAAAAAATACAACCAAAATAAATGTACAGTATAATATTAAATAAATGGATTTATTTATCCGTCGCAAATTTCGCTACAGCATAAAAAATTAGATAGAATAAGTGAATAACCATGCAAGGTCTTTGTTTCAGTAGTTAAATTTGTCTATGAGGATAGATTAATTTCAGTGCTTGAATACTTTTATTTATGCGAGAGGCGAGAGTTTATATGTATTTTTCATATAGGAAGGTAGGTATTATCTAGTATTACTGCAACTGACTTAATAAAAAAGGATTAAAATTATCCGTTATTTTCTTTTAAATTGGGAAATCGCCCAGAAAGTTCCATTTCATATTTTGATATTATTAGCAAAATCTGCTATGCTATTACACTTTAGACACGAGTGTAAAAAGTAAATTCAATAAATAAATTACCATAACAACAACTGTTGTTGTGGTAATAACAACAATGCTTGTTCTGATAGACGTTCGTTCGTAATTATAAGCCATTCGGTCTTTGCATTACAATTTTGTATTTTTATCATTTTTTAACCTCTTTAATAGGGTTTGTAGAAAAAATAATGTATGAAATACGTGTTAAAAGTGAAATTATTTTGTTCGAAGAGATGCATCGAAACATTCACTTTTGACACTTTTCTATCATCATGATTTCAAAATAGTCAGGGGGTGTAAAAATGTTAAAAAACAAAATTTTCCTTATGTTGGGATATCTTGTTCAATATGTGAACGTAAAATGTCGTTAGAAACATTTTTTCTTAATAAAATATTTTCATATTTTAACAAATAAGGTCATTTTTCGTTGATTTAAAAAATTGCGAATTTAACAGATACCTACCTAAAATACCACCTGTCACCTTTGACATGGCGTATTTTATATTTTTGGAAGCAGAGGTTGTTACCATGCATAGTTGTTTCCAATCAGAATATTAGACAAGTTTACGACACACACTGTAAACTAAAATCTAAATTTTTAGCTTCTTTTTAGATAGGAATAGGGATCCCACCAATAGCTACGTTAATATTGTCAGTTAAGATGTATTAGTCTTTATTCGCAAAGAAGATAAAAACTGATTTTTGAGGATTGATAATTAAAGAGTGATGTTGTGACACCATATCTATAGCATTGAGATCGACGTTAATATCACGTATAGCATTTCGATGTACTTACTTTTACGATACGATTACGAATTACTTAGACAAAAGGAATATAGAAATTAAGAATCGTCAGCGAACATTTTCAACTTACGTTTTAACATATGCATGTGTGAAAAGTGGAAGTATAGATTATAAAGAGAAGGGGTCCCAATATAAAACCATGAGGTACTCCTCTTACTACTGGTGAAAAGCTAGAAATTCCATTGTTTATTGCTATACACTGTGCACGATTGGCTAATTGTTTATTGCATATGTATAATGTTAAATATAATAACGCAATAAAATACTATTAAAATATTCACTAAAATATTTAACTATAAATTATAACTGTCGTTTCGCTAGTACAGCAGCTTCTTCAGATAAAGACTGGTTATAACTAAAACTAAAACCAGTCTTTATCTGAAAAAGCTACCGTGTAGCGAAAGGACAGTTATAATTTTTAAATAAATATTTTAGTGAAGATTAATAGTATTTTATGGTGTTATTGTGTTTAATATGGATCTTCATCAAGTACAGGCCGAATCAATGCAATTGATATTATGTTACTTTTTTTGCATGTCGCAAGGTTTTCTTGCTCCTGAACATGAGTCGCCTAAACTACCAAGGTATTTTATGTTATACACTTCTCCAAGAAATTAACGCACCACCAAAAAATAACCAAAAGTTTGAAGTTAATTTGTGTCTAGACTATATGTCCGATTTCAATGTCTTTTTTTGTATGATACGTTTTTTATTCAAAAACATCAATGTACCATTGTTTTGTCAAAGAAATTATTTTTTTATCAATACAGTGTGTTTCAACTGCGACGTGTTCTTTTTATAAAATTTATAACATCCTGTAACGTTTAACAGTTACACCAGCAAGTTAGAAATCATATCGTACACTAGCTTTATCGTTTCTTAACATTTTCGTTTTTTCATTTACTTCATTATCCTATTAGTACCGGAAAACATAATTTTATAGCATAACAGGACTTACGTAAAGTTAATATCAGCATGTCCATTGTCCATTCTTTTATTAGATATTTTATATAACATATTATGCATCCATATATGCCAAGGGATGCTGCGTAATCGTATACATTTAAAATACATAGGTACTGTTTTAGAAGTTTGAAACCCCACTTCCAACGTTTTAAGGTGTCAAAAATTCGGAATGTATAATTCCAATACTGTGTAATTTTAAAGATAAGGAGCTTTACAGTCCAGAGATGTAGTTTTGAAGTCTCAAACAGAAATCTTTCAGAGGTTCACAATTACAAGTTCAGAATTACAACAGTTTTTAAAGCATTGATTATAGAACTTCGTCTATGTTTTAAAATCTCAAAAATTATAAATTTCGGAGATATAATATTCGAAAACTTTAAAAATTGCAGAATGTTACAGTAAATAACAATTCCGTTGGCTGAAGATTCTTGGAACGAAACTTCATCTGTCACGTAGTGAAAGGTATTCCTAGAATGCTACATTCGGGTGTTTTAAAGTCCAAAAATGAAGATTAAATCTAAAACCGACATAGTTTTAAAATGTGGTTTAAGAAGTTTAAATTGTAAAGTCTCAATCTTAAGGTTCTAAAATTCGAAATTTCAGAAATTTAAAATTTAAGTCACAGATGTCACGTTTTAGTTTTCAACTCTAGAGTCACTGCATCTAGTCACCTAGGCCAGCTGGTCGATCAGAGTAACGCAAACCGCCGCCATATTGGGGCAGAGAAGGGGATTTTTAATAAAGGGCAAATTAAAACCACGTTTTACGTGTTTGACATATTAGAGGTTTGATCTTTCAGAATAAGAAAAACCTTTTAAAGTAAACGTGGATTTGATTAAATTTAATACAGAACAAATAATGAACAATTTCGTGCTTCGTTTGCCCCAATATGGCGACGGTTTGCGGTACTCTGGCCGACAAGCTGGCCTAGGTAACTAGATGCAGTGACTCTATTCAACTCATATCCGTAGTTTACATTGATATGTTCTGGGCGTCATTATATTGGAAACATCCAAACATTCCATTCTTGTTTAAAATGAAAACTTGGAAACAAAAACTTTGAAAATTTAGATTATCGATTTAGATTAGAAACTTGGAAATTAAACTTTGAATGTCTCAGTTCTTGATATGTACTCTTTAAATGATTGAAACTAAAATACTGATCTTTAGAATTTTAGAGATAATGAAATTTCGATTCTTTGAAACTTGGTGAGTTGATATACAAATTCTGAGGTAAATAAATAATTCTGAATAAAATGTGTATTCTATTGTGAGATCATGCTGTGTTTTGTAATCTGGTGTACAGTGTACAATTTCTTCCTTGAGATTTGTCTCTTGATTTTATCAGGTGGAAGAGGCTGTACATACGTTTTATAACATCTGCTTATTTTATTCAGTTATTTATCTTGCAATGAAAGACTTTTATGTAACTAAAGTTTGTGAGTGAAGTTCTCTAGTGGACTTGAGTCACTTGAGGTCCCCAGTTGCGTTTAGCGGCAAATGCGTCTACATAAACTCACCTCAGGAAAAATATGTTTTTGAAAATTTCAAAGTGTATCAACTTTGTAACAATTTTCGAATTTGCCAAAGCTGCCGCTTTTCAAATAGATTTTTCCGAAAAACGGCAAATTGAACACTACAAACGATGCTTTGGAAGTCATGAAAAGTACAAATCCATTGTTTTAGTGATTAGTCATTAGGAGGGAGAGATTTGCAAGTAAGAAACATCTCGACACCCCTCTTCCATTGAAAAGATATATGATATTATGATTTTCCCAATTAAGGCAAATAATTTGTTGATCTGTTCCTTGTAGGTTTTAGACATTTTCCTGTTCGTTACAAGGCATCATAGCTCGTAGCAACGTTATTCAATTCTAAGTTCTTACATTTTCTACATATATTATTACCTTTGTTTCTTCCACCAAGTTATACACATTTCTGTTGTTTCTTCTTCACCACTTGTTATTTCCCGCTGTTCACCTTCTTGTACATATTTATATGATGGGCTAATAGTGACATTTACGTCTACTGAATGACTTTGTAATTTTTAGAGTAACTCATCAAGATCATCTTCAGTTCCTAGGGATTTAATCATTTCATTGAAATGATTTGTAGAGGATAGTCTAATTTTTAGGTCTGTACCAAATTTTGCCTTGTACCAATCCAATGTAATAATCCTATGGAAGGAACAGTTTCACTGAAACTGTTAGAAATAACAGCCAACTGACCAATTTGTGTAATTATTGTCCTGTAGTCAGGTTGGCAACATATCTTTGACATCCTGATTGCTTCTTGCTATAATACTGCCTTGTGATTAAAGATGTCGCGGTTGGCCATGAATAATTTCCAACTCAGGCCATAGTTTTACTAATTCGACAATTATATACCTAGTTTGAAAATTCGCGGTTATTGTCGCTTTTGTAATATGGTTGGAGATCCAAATTCAAGCAAGATTTTCAAAAGCTTCTAAGCTACTTCAACAGCTTTCTTTGATTTCAAAGGACGTAGGCAAATAAATTCTGTAGGATGGTCCTAATAATTTAGTAACAATTTGTATCTTCATCCTGGCATGATTTCTAATTGATCAAATCAACTTGGCCCCGAGAACAAAATTCTTTTAAAACTATAGGTTTAGTAACCAAATTTGTTTGTTTCGATTTTACCATTTCTTTTCTTAAGACAAATTTCACACGATTGTAGAAATATCCGAAAACAGGTCGTGCAATCTGATCTGATTTTAAAGCAAAAATCATTTTATTTCTTGCATCATGGCCCAGTGCCGAATACAATATTTCAAATAAGTCTTCTTATGGTGTCACATAGATAATATTACCATGTTTTCCGCGGAATAACGCATTACACCAAAAGCCTACGACATACAAATATGTTTAATAAATATTTTCTCTTAATTGTTTGATTTTCTTGTTTAGAAAAATAAATACGTATGTATTCCTTAGGCCACCCTGTATAGTAACCTCTAACTGTGTCTTTTAACAAAATGTAACTATTGCATTCTATGCTTTTTTTAATTGAAACTTCCACATACTGAAAAATTGATTTCTACTAGAAATCTCTTATTTTAATAATAGCTAGAAGTATGTATTTTAAATTGCTTATGCTATTATAACGTAATAGTTGATAAGCATAATAGCAATAACCTTGACATCCATAGGTGGAATTAAACGCAAACCCTTTAATAATATGAAACTAAATTAATATTATTAATTTATTTCGTAATTCTTAATAATATAATAATAAATACTTTTAATTTAAGTAAAGAGATTTCAGTAGACATTCAATAATGTCTTTCATTTTGATAAACAGAAAAATGAACAATTATAACTGACGCTTATAAAAATGAAAATGAAACCTAATATGTTTAGTGTTGTTTATAACACTGTAATTTACGAGCGGCCTGGTCGGAATATTTGGGGATTCCAATGTTGAATTAGTCGTATCTTCTGTCTGAGAGGAAATAATCCAGTGTAAGATGGGTTATCTAATTAATTTTCTTTTAAGGCGCAATGGAATTTGTAGTCTCGCATTATCAAGTGCGCTCTTAAACTGTTTAAGAAACACATCTTATAAATAAAAATATCAATATAAATAATTTTCGAGAAATGCTTAAATTTAATAATAGCGGTTTCGGTATATTTTTGCACTTATATTATACACGGTGACCTAATGGCCAATGCTCAGACTTTGAGGATAAGCTTATTTAGTAACAATATGCGAACACTGAATATTTGAAAAAAAACGATGGAACCGGACTTCGGCTAAATTCAATGGGGAAAGGTGACATCTTTGTAGTTAAGATTTCAACAAAATATTACAAGTATAAGATAGGTTAAGCCACTTAGAATATTTAAGTACCTATTAACCACCTAACTCGTTAAAATCTCTAAATATCGCTTTTGGTTTATATCATAGGGATGTTAAAAATTTAGGTAAAGCTAATTTCTTATGAAACGAATTTTAATTTTGTCAGTTTTTTTACTAAAACGTTTTAGACTCAAATAGATTTCATCAGATCTTATGTTTAAAAATATTTATTTTTAGTAATGCTAATGACTTTCAGCGTGAGATTTCTTCGTTCAATGGTTCATCTAATTCTAATCAAGGCTTCAATTCATAGATCGTGCATTAACATTAGGTGCCTACATCATGTGTTGTGATAATTCAAGAGCTACAAATTTCAACCAAACAAATCTTATTTATTGTTTCCAGCCTTACTTTGTGGAACTCCATAATCATGAAATAAATAAAGATTAGTAAAAGTTTCACAGTTTTATTAAAATATAACCTGACAATATTGTTTCGATAGCTATGCTGTCATTACCAAAGGTAATATAATTATAAACAAACACGTCGCTAAAGTAGATACAAAAATAGGTAACAACAAATCTTAAACAAAATAGCATTCGTAATTTGCGAAATATTGATCTGTACTTATGCTGTGGCTATCATGTGGTGTATTAAGGTGTTTCTAGTCTAAAAATAAGTCGTTACCATTAGTAAATAGTACGTACTCAATATAATTTTCTTATATTTTGAAAATATTTTGCTTTCCTAATTCCTATATTCTGCAATATATATTTTTCATATTTATGTACGTTATATACAAATATGTACAAATACCAATAAATTAATATTACACAATAAGAAATGACAATTATTAACATGACGTATAACCTAAATGTAAACGACTGCAGTCTGATTACAAACCATCTTCGTTGCAAAATGATCCTCAGTGGGCGCCACTTAACGTACGAATCTGTCATTTTTGGATCCTAATTTCAACAATGAAGAAACTGGAAATGAGACGGCCGTATATAAGCGA
The DNA here is from genome assembly GCA_929113105.1 of Agrypnus murinus. NCBI lineage: Eukaryota > Metazoa > Arthropoda > Insecta > Coleoptera > Elateridae > Agrypnus > Agrypnus murinus. Next base: position 61,550,363 of record OV816025.1, read on the forward strand.
AGCTTATATGAATCTAGTAGGCCGTGTATTATAATATTATTATTTGTTTGAAATATAAAAGTTATAAATTTTACATAAAGATTAATTTATTTTGTTGGTTTACATTAAATTATATTTTGAATGCAAATTCATCTAGAAAAATTATGACTCCGACGGAGAATTGAATCCTGGACAGCTTTCTTGCTAAGCCAGATCTCCTACCGTAGACCTATCGAGGCGAATTGCCATAATTTAGTTGCTATTACTATATAAAGTTATTTTAAAATTGTTATTATAAAACGTAAAATTGATTAGTTTTTTACAATATTATATAATTGTTATTATAATACTATTCATTATTATTGCTAAATTACAATAAAAACACTGAAAGCTTTTATAATTTGCTACATAATTCACAAGTGTAAGCGCGATGGGTACACTTACAGCTATCTTTCCTTGTCACTCACCATACCTGCGATGCCAGAATGTGTTTACATTTCACGGCAAAGATGGCTAATAACCTTGACAATCGAATTGTGATTGTTTATAAAAAATTACCTTTTGAAAACGAGTACATACGTATAGTTGTTTAGCTGTAAGTACTAAATAGTAGATCGGCTTATTTAATATTTACTTTTGTTATTTTTGAAATTCCAGATTTATCATGAGCGAATCCGATGATGAGAAAATGGAGTGTACAGTTGTACACCTCCAAACATCGTGGAAGCTGCTCACATTACATTTTATAAATTATTGTCAGAGATTTCAAGTAAAACATATGAATGCTAGTATAAATTCTAGGTTAAATATTTTTCTTAGCTTTTGGTGTTTTATTAGTTTTGTAGTCAAAAATAAAGTATTGTATAATAAAGTTGTATAAACGAATAGAAAAAGTATTGTTTGATACGCGAATTAAGTTTAAAAAAGATTTGGAGACCAGAATTCAATAAAGTATTTATTGGTAAATACACAAATTTGCTAAGTCGACAAATCTGACTTCTACGTTACAAATACTACACTTTCGTTGCTCGGTAGTCAAGTACGAGGATAGATCGGAATGTTTCTAGAATGAACCACAAGATGGCGTTATGCGCGCGTGCTTATCACTTGTTTTAAAAACGCCATTGTTCGTACAACAATTGTCAAATTTTCAAACGGATATACAGCCTTGGTAGTGTAATATCTAGAGTGCTGGACTTTCACCCAAGCAGCCCGAGGTCGATTCCCGGTGCCGGCAGATCTGGTTAAGGTTTTCTGCAGTTTTCCTTAGATGTGACACAAATGTGGAATTTGCCCTGTTCCATCTGTAAGTCGGCTGCAGCCGCACTTAGGGCCTACGTAATAATAATAATCGCCCCCTCCCTCCCGCACAAACTTATAGCTTCTGGGGCCTGGTTTCCGGGCTATGGGTTGTAGCAATTATTATTATTATTATATAAACACACGCCGTTACTATTGATTCAAGTAAACAATTTGTGCATTTTCTTAATCATGAATAAAAACGAGTTCGGTGCAGTGATAAAACATTTCTTTTTTAAAGGCTTAAATGTTAAACAAATAAAAACGGAGTTAGATGAAGTTCATAGTGAGTCTTCGCCTTCGTATGCAACAGTTGCAAACTGAGTTGCTGAATTTAAACGTGGTAGAACAAGCATAGAGGATGCATCACGTTCTGGCAGACCAGAAACAGCTACCGAGGAAGAAACAATTCAAAAAGTCCATGAAATCGTGATGAAGGATCGCCGAATAAAGTTGAGAGAGATAACAGATAAAGTAAGCATTTCATACGACCGTGTACATTACATCTTACATCAACATTTGAACATGAGAAAGCTTAGTGCTAGATGGGTGCCGCGTCTGCTGATAATGGACCAAAAGCGAGTTCGAATTACCATTTCTCAGCAATGTCTAGACATGTTCAAACGTAATGAAAAATATTTTTTTGCGACGTTTTATAACTGTTGAGGAAACGTGGATTTAGTACTACACTCCGGAGACCAAGGAGCAGTCAAAGCAATGAACAAAACGTGATGAACCAACTCCAAAGAAGGCAAAGACGATTTCGTCTGCTGGCAAAGTCATGGCTACCATATTTTGGGATTACCGAGGAATAATCTTTATTGATTACTTGAAATACGGGAGGACAATAACGGGCGAGTATTATGCGTCGTAATTAGACAGACTGAACAAAGAAATCAAAGCTAATAAGCCTCATTTGGCAAAGAAAATGGTCTTGTACCACCAGGATAACGCCCCATCCCACTAGTCGGCAATTGCGATGGCGAAACTGCACGAACTACGATTCCAGTTAATTGAACATAATCCTTATTCACCAGACTTGGCTCCGTCGGATTTCTTCTTGTTTTCAAATCTCAAGAAATGGTTGGCTGGAAAGAAATTTTCATGAAATACTGAAATCATCGAAGCTGTAAATGGAGATTTTGAAGGTTTGGATAGTTCTTATTTTTGTGAAGGGTTGAAGGGTCTTGAAAAGCGTTGGACTAAATGTGTAGAGCTGAAAGGAGACTATGTAGAAAAATAAATACGATTTTCCCCAAAAAGTTGTTTTTTTCGTCTTATTCTAGAAATTTCTCGATTTATCCTCGTACGTTACTGTTTGCTAAATGGGTTAACTCTGACAAGATTGCATCTCGATGCTGTATTTATAGGTTGTGCCTTCAGGGTGTGGCTGGGTGCGAGTTTCTTTGTTTGACATCGTCCTTACTTTGACTCCCACGATTCTGAGAAGAAATGCATAGCGAACGTGACCTGATAAAGTTGCTATATTTAGATTCTTCTCGGTTTCAAGGGGGCCTTGGCACTCTACTTAAACTGACTTCATTTAAATAACATTTACATTAAGTGGAATATGATTAGAATGCATTATAATATATTATGAAGTATAAGTAGAATAAATTACAATATATTAAACTGCATAAGATAGACTTACAGTTTAAGTATTAAAGTGAATTGATGTATGGAAATAAAAGATATATGTAACTCGCGTTCGTTGTCAACTTTCAGGTTCTGCACTATCGAATTCTGCATCAAAACTTGGCCTCGAACCTAAGAATTGACGTGACATCACATTTGCAAAGAAAATAACTAATATTGTTATAAATTTGATATTTTAGGTATGATAGCGAATAAATTTGTTTGACCGGAATACCGGAAAGATCAAACCTTATGGAAGATTACCCAAGTCGAAAATGAGTTTTTTTTTGTGATCAACACAAACTTTCTTCATGTTATAAAAATGATTTCATCCAAATTAACAAAAAAATAAAGGAAATGAACTTGGAAACTACTGATTTCAATCTCGTATGTAATGTAATAACGCTATAGAATTTGTGCTTTTAAGTACACAACAACCGAAAATCCTTTAAACTAATGCTCATGAAACAACATTATCTCTCTGTCTGTGCAAGTGCTTTAACTTGAAACTAGCGTCCCGTTTTCAATCCAGTTTCAGACGGTAGTTTTATTACAATTTTCTTGCAAACGATGAAATTTCTTTGGTCTGTAATATTGTTCACATCTTTAGAACTAAAATTACTTTACGTAAGAATGTTTTAAGATACTTATATTCATGTGCCTTTTTCTTTCACCTACAATTTCAGTGCCAAAGTGCTTCAAATTTTCTTCTAAAGGATTTCTACTGGTGTGACGAACTTTCTCAGCAACAAGTAAAATTTTTTGTAAATCCCAAAAACTCTAATCCTGGCAATCAACTGCTTCACGTCAATTTAAGCACACCGATATCGTTAGGAAATAATGTTCTGGTAATTAATAATTGCTTTGATGTTAATACCGAAGTAAATTCTTATTTGACTTCAAAAAAGACTTCTTGACTTGGTAAAATTTAAAGTTCAAGCGGATACTCAGTTGGGCAAAACGGATCTGTGGGTTCCACTATTTACAGTTGAAGACAACATCTGCAAAATACTTGATATGTTTTTCGGACAACTGGTATACGATTTGGAAATGTCCTTGGGAATGATTCCTAAAAGTTGTCCAATTCCAAGGGTAATAATTATAACAATCCAGAGTTGATCTACTGTAATTACACATATATACCTTTTTAAGGGATATACCACGCTACTAATTACATAGCCGACTACAGCTGCTTGAAGTTGCAAACGTTTCCTGTTGGAAAACTAAAGGTTACTGGTACTGGATTGGAAAAAAATAAAAAAGAGAAATTATGGTGTTTTGTAATGATTATCTTAAACCAACCTAAAGATGTATAATTAAGATTCAATCATTATTTAGATCTTCTTTTACAGTTAGTTATATTGACAATTTAATATTTTTTTTCTACGCAAGTACTGAAAGATAGTATTGAATCTTAAATTAAACCTTTTTAGTAATTTTGAAAACCTTAATAATCAACGTTTTGGTTTTAAATTAAGCATGTTTAGTAGTTTTGCAATGTTTAACCGTCAACATTTCGTTTGAACTTCAAATTAAACGCCTTTTCTGACAATGAAATTGAAACTTAAAGTAGACGTTTGTTACTCGAATACGAAAAGAATTTCACACCCATTTTTGTTTCCTTACGTGAGTGCAAAACAAATTTTTCACACACTAATAGAAAAATGTAAAGAAGTACTATTAACCGCCAGGTCGAGCTGAATTACAATTAATAATACCTTGTAAATCGTTTACTGTAACCTTCTGCCAAAGTCTTTAGGTGCTAGCAACATATTTGTTTCAAAGTTCATATTACTTCACTTTGCGTAACTATATCAAATTGGTCAACCTCTACTAATTTATAATATCAGCATTAAGAATTACAATTATTTTCTTTCATAATATTTAACAATTATGTAGGATAAACTATTTTATGCTATTTTAATAATCTTCCTCAATCAATTTATTCTATATCTACTAATTTTAAATTTTAGATTTTTACTTAATACTATCTAGATTATTTTTGTGATCTATCTTATACACCGTGTCCAAGATAAGAATGCACAGCATGGGGATCTTGAAAACGGTAAAAGATACAGGTTGGCTTAAATTAGGAAAAAGTTGCACTATTTAGAGTATGTTTACATGCCGATCGCAGAAATCCATGATTGTTTATCGTTTTCGAAATTTTCCAAAAAATGCAATTTTTCGGATTTTCGATTTTTCCAATTTTTGTATTTATTTTAAAAGATATTAAAAAACTAATGACACTTTGTCATTGTCACTTTTTAAGCTCTACAAAATGGCGTCTTCAAATTTTTATCCGATGTTTCATCTTCGAGAAATCATCATCAACTTAATTTTTTTATATGGCCACAAAAGTAGAAACACCTTGTATACGGTAGCATTTTTTATTATAAATTCAACGATGTATCACACATTATGCTTCTAAAGCCAAAAAACAGAGAAAAATGAATTTTAATATTTTTTTAGATTCTTAATCTAGTAGGCATTGGAAAAAGAATTCAAAGATTATTGCAAGTGTTCAAATAAGTTCCCATTATTTTCTAGACACAAGTATGCTCTTTGTACAGTTGAATTTAAAACTTTGGCTAACATTTCTGAGGAGATTGTGTTAACTGCTGCTATAACCGATGCCAATAATTGTTCTTCTGTTTCAAAAGTTGAGTCATACACTTGATTTTTTACATAACCCCACAGGAAAAAGTCTAACGGGCTCAAATCTGGTGATCGGGCTGGCCAAGCTACTTCACTGTGAGTTCCAATCCATTTTTCAGGAAACCTCTGCGACAAATACTCCCGTACATTTCTTGAGTTATGTGCTGGGGCACCATCTTGCTGAAACCAGCAGTTGTTAATTATTGCTAGAGGTAATCCATCCAAGGGAATTTAAATTGTTGTGATAAATAAAGGGTCCTATTATTCTACTACCTAAAATACCTATCCACATATTAAATCCAAATCGGTGCTGATGCCTTGCATCTTTTTTTAAATGAGGATTGTCTGTTGCCCAATAATGTTTGTTACGCCGGTTGAAAATGCCATTGTTGGTTATCATGCTTTCATCAGACCAAATTACTTGAAAAGGAAATGTTTGATTTTTTTGACATTTTCTGGTATACCATTCACAAAAACTTGCTCGCCTTCTCTCGTCACCAGGTCTAAGACCCTGACAAATTCTAAATTTATATGAAATTTATGCTTTTGTAAAATGAAGTGGGCTGTAGATCTAGCTACCCCAGTCTGACGCTCAATTAGTCTTGTGGATATTTCAGGATGTTCAACAACGGCTAGTAGAACAGTATTCGCTTTTTCTTCGTTGGATTGTTTTTTACGAGATGAAAGTGGTTTTTTGAATGAACCAAATTCCTTTAAATTAGATACCAAACGTCTAAACATGGATTTCTCAGGTTGTCTTCGTTCAGAATAATTATCAGAATACATCTGCTCAGCAGCTACACAATTTTTGTGGCACAAGATGTAACACGTCAACATATCAAATTTTTCTTCGTTTATGAAATTTCCTCTTTCCATCGTAACACAAATAAATTAAAACACTTTAACTTCTTATAAACAAAACAAACAACTTCAAAATACGTTAGAACATTTTTAGCAATAATGTGACAGATCAAATAGAAATATTGCAATTGTTCCAATGCCTACTATTTAAAAAGTAAAAAAAAAAACAATACTTAATTACATTCTCGGCAGAAGTGTTAGACCATGTTTTAAATTAAGCTGTTTTTTCTAGGCTATACTTGCGTCTAGAAAATAATGGGAACTTATTTGAACACTTGCAATAATCTTTGAATTCTTTTTCCAATGCCTACTAGATTAAGAATCTAAAAAAATATTAAAATTCATTTTTCTCTGTTTTTTGGCTTTAGAAGCATAATGTGTGATACATCGTTGAATTTGTTATAAAAAATGCTACCGTATACAAGGTGTTTCTACTTTTGTGGCCATATAAAAAGATTAAGTTGATGATGATTTCTCGAAGATGAAACATCGGATAAAAAATTTGAAGACGCCATTTTGTAGAGCTTAAAAAGTAACAATGACAAAGTGTCATTAGTTTTTTAATATCTTTTAAAATAAATACAAAAATTGGAAAAATCGAAAATCCGAAAAATTGCATTTTTTGGAAAATTTCGAAAACGATAAACAATCATGGATTTCTGCGATCGGCATGTAACCATACTCTAAATAGTGCAACTTTTTCCTAATTTAAGCCAACCTCTATCTTTTACCGTTTTCAAGATCCCCATGCTGTGCATTCTTATCTTAGACACGGTGTATAATATATCCTTTTGAAGACTCCAAAGACGAAATATTAGCTTTCATTTTTTGCCTCTTGGTTACTCTATTCATTTCATAATGATCTATATAGGACAGCAAGGCTAATATGATGTTATCTTATTCTTTTTTTTCAGTGTAAATGCATAGGATAAAATAATAAAAAATAGGATCATATTACCCTTGTTGTCCTAAATCATTAGGAAACCAATAGTACGTTTCTTATAAAAATTTTCATTAATATTGAACATTCTCCACTTTTGTTGAAAAAATAGTATGTAGCACACTTTGGGAAAGTAGCATTACAGTACTTGCATGATCGGATCGCTAGAGCTCGTGTTCAACTATTATGTTATGTAGAGCAGCGATTCCCAACCTTTTTCGTTCGCGGACCGCCAAACGACGTAGCATTTTTTTGCGGACCGGTAGGGTAAGAAAATTAAAGAAAACATTTCGTAAAATAAATCATAGAATAATAGAGTTTACAGTCTCGAGCTTTACTTCGTGGGACTCCATAATCATGAAATAAATAAAGATTAGTAAAAAATAAATTAATAAAAATATAAATGTGAAACTTTTTATTAATTTTTATTTATTTCATTTAATAATAAATTTACGTTTACACTGTACAAGAACAATCTGAAATAAATAACTATCCATTCTTTATAATAACAAAAGTAGTTTTTCGTACCGCTTCCCGCATACCAAACCCCAAACGATCGAAACCGGCACCGGCCCGAAATCTACGAGCACCATCAGAGAGGCCGGAGTTTTTCTTTTTTTCGCCCAAACGAACTTCGAGAAACGATCGCAGGGTGGGGGTGGCACCATAACCAGCCCCAGACACATTTGGCGGTCTGTCGTTCAAACCCAGAACAAGATGGAGATGGAGATCTCGTCAAAGAGCGGAGATATAACCGAAAACGTTGCCGAGTGGTATTCGGGAGCGGCGTTAAAAAACAGGGGCTGCGCCGAAGTCCAGAATAGGCTCAAACGGCGGGGGTATTACTTATCACCATTTTCGGTAAAAAACAAATCAAAAATTTGCTGAAACATTACATTTTTCGGCTGTAACTTTTTTCTTATGGTTTTGCATGGCATTTGAAGAGAAATCATTTTGAAATGCTTTCCTGTCGTTTGACACCGAGTTGATCGTTTTGACTCCTATAGTTTCCGAGATACCACACCCCTAAAGAGCCTTGCCGCCCTTTACATCGAAGGCGAGTAGAGATACGGAAAAACCAGTAAGCGCACCCCTCGTATCAGGCCGCGGGCCATGGAATGCCACCAGCACATGTTCGATCGCCTTCAAACACCCAATGTCATGACTGTCCCCCTCCGGAAGAGTGTAGGCAAATAAACTTTTCCGGCAGAAACGATCGGGCGAAGGCGTTGGAAAAGATTCCGCGGTTTTAACCGGTTTACTAGAGACTTTAAATCTGAGACTGAAACTTCCCAACACATCGACACACAAAAACGGTCCGGATCTGAGCACGTTTGCGACCCCGCGAAACGTCCTCGCGACCTGAATTTTTATCGTTCGCGGACGCGTTAATCGGAGACGCAAGACGAAGATTCTTCCGATTCCGGTATGCCAAGACTTGTGCCCGCCAAACCCGTTTAAAAATTTTAATTAAAATGGGATCCTAGTTAAAATCCTCCATATTACCTATACTATCCCACCACACAGAGACTGAGCCGGTATAAAGATCACGTATGTACGTATAGTATACCGCCGGCTCCGTATAAATCTACTCGGATAAACCTACTTGGTCAACTCCGATAAACCATTTGATTCCTACGTTAGTTCCAGGATAACATGAATTAAAATTATTACAGTAAAATTTTGAAAAACACTGTTATTTCTCTGCGGACCGGCAAAAATCTCTGACGGACCGGCTCCGGTCCGGGGACCGGCGGTTGGGAAACGCTGATGTAGAGCACACACAATCGTCCGTGACCACATCCTCGACCACGTCGGGGACCAGGTCGAGGATGTGATCCGGATAATGACGAAATATTTACATTTGCTGTAATTTATTACATAAATAAATTGGACTGCGAGCTAGTGTGTATAATAAAATTATAAGTATCGTATTTCTTTGAAACATGTATATCGCAATGAAAGAAATAATTATTGAGTTCATAATAAAATGTGTACTGAAATCTCTTTCTTTATTTAGAAACTAGGCAGTCAATAATGACTTTCTTGTGATGAAGACGTTTCAAAGAAATACGATACTTTTTTTTATTATATACACAAACTCGAAGACCAAGTTGCTTATGTATTAAATTACAGCAAATGTAAATATTTCGTCATTATCAGGACCACATCCTCGACCTGGTTCCCGACTTGATCGAGCATGTGGTCGCGAACGACCGTGTGTGCTTTACATTAGTTTTGCAAAACCCTTTTCCACATTATAATTGAAATATACGTTGAAACAACAGATATCTGTTAATTTATTGCTTGTTTACTGTTGGTTTTAAAATAAATCTGTTGCATTATTTTAATGTGTTTTACTCAACAACTAATATAAAAACTACTACATATACATATATGCATTATATAAGAATAGCATAAGAAATTTTATTTCATCTTCTCTTAAATTTATCTGGAAGTTAACTAATATTGTCACAAAACACGCTGGTTGAACGATATAAAAATACAGAGAAAGTAATCAAATTTTGGTCTGTTTTTATAGCTTTTGCATAAACAAATGAATGTGCTGACAGATTTTTTAGTGATTTCTACCAGATAACAAATGCAAGTTTCTTACTAAATATTATTTTAAGCAAACATTCTTCTTCTTTACATGCCGTGCTCTGTTGCAGAGCGTTGGCATTTTCCTCCTATACTTGTGTTGTGCGTGTTCGGTGATCACAAGTATAGGGGACCTACAGCTTAAGGTGAACTCCGAACATAGTACTTGGATTTTTTATTAATTTAAGGTAAATTTCCTGGGCAAAGTATACCTCGGTGGTTTGCCATTGCCTTCCGAGGGAGAAGCGATTTTTAAAAATCCGGTGATATATTGGCCCGGGTTCGAACCCGGGTTCCTTGGTCGGTAGTCCCGCACGCAACTAACCGAGCCACAATCGCTCAACCAAACATTATTTATAATTATTAATAAAATCCAAAATTAATATTATAATCTTGTAAATGATATTTTTTTCTATAAAATTATATATTACCATGTTAAATCAACCCACTAATAAGTTGGTTTAGCTTGAACAATAGCGTCCATCTTGAATGCTTCCAGTTACACATTAAAATATGAAATAAGTCATCTAAATTTGTTACACATTTACATGCTTTTTTGTATAGCATATACTTTCTCAGGATCTATCTCTCAAATTTTACACGTTTTTAGGTATCCAACCTACTAAATAATAATCATTATTTAATAATCATTCTTATTCCTTTTTATTTTTTTAGAATACTGTGTACAAACACAGCTAAAAGTAAACTTTAAAACCCTAGATCTCCTTTAAGAAAAGGTGAAAACACGCATATTTACATCTCAAGTGTGCTACGGAACCTGATTTACAATATCATAATAAAATATTTGCATTCAAAGATTAATTAAACTTGGGAAATAGCAAAATAGTGACAAAATTACTGAAATCGTTGATATGCAAAAAAACTTCACAAATTCGGAAGATTAAACTTGCAGGTAAGGCTTTTAATCTTTGTATAGACCTCCACCAGCATGCCTTGTATCTGTTTCAGATAAACCATGCTTGAAATGGCTTTAAAATTTTATTATGTGCGAATTCCACACGATAGAAGATCGTCAACTCTCCCTACCAAAATTATAAAAGTTAAGAGAAGAATTAATTATAAATCTATCCTTTTTCTATTTACTCTGTTTGAGAGTGTATCCTTTATAAAATAAACCAAATTAACGTAACTTAAATCAAATCCTCAATTAAAAATTTTTAAAGTCGCCTGTAAGATAGGCAACACATTCTGCGTATATGTATTTCGGGGTTCTGATATCATAAACATACATTGAAAAAAAAGTTACTATCAATCTGTTTACATATCAATGTTCATAGAGAAAATTTACTATTACCATCTATATTCACTTTAATTTATTGGAAGTGAATAACAATTACATTTACTTAAGATTAAATATTTAATAATAATGAATTATTATTAAATTACAATCATGAATTATTTTAAATAAATCAATAGTAAACAATTAATAATAATTAGGTAATTAGAACACGTTAGTAAAAAGGGATTAATATGAATAATTATAATAATGAATGAATTAATAAGAAAAATAATAATTAAGACTAAAGAAATAGTGAGTATCTAACAATATGTAATTAAAAGTATTATAATTATGTAATTATAATAAATTCTATAAAAATATACCTGTATTTTTGTCATGTAGCAGTGCAAATGAGTATTAGGAGTAGTTATATCCAGCAAAAAATTAAGTCTAAAATATTCGATGGACTTTTTTTATCATAAATTCCCGTTTAGCGCTACTTTAGTGGATTACGGTCCTTATTACAACAAAAAGGACAAATTGCTTGGAAGCTGTAGCTGCAACTATCTTAGCTTTAAAAATTGTAATATTTATTGAGTCCGAACAACCGGTAAGTACGGTAGGGGTCAATTTCTCAACTTTATAGATTTAGCCTACTCATTAATTCTTTCATTTATACAATTCCCAAAACTTAAGGAAAGGGCACCAATGATTTTCTTTGAAGCAGGTCACTCACATAAACTTATTTAATTTACCACAAGTTTATTGTAATTAATCTTGTACTAAATTATGGTAATTATTGTTAAAGACCACACCAAGCAGGAATTTGTGTAGGTAGTAGAACTTACTATTATTATTGCTTCCTTTGTTTAGTATTAATTAAATTATGTTTACAAAAACCAAAAACGATAGCATATTTTTCGTCAGCTTTCAGCTATGCATGTTGGCTTTATACTCTTATTAATACGCGCAAAGGAACGGTGCTCTGTCCCATCTTGTTCGTTTGTATGAGGTGTCGTTAATGCGCACATGCTTCTCTTGCCAAATACACTATCAAGTGTATGTTGGTGACAATTCGTTTTATTTACTCTAACTAGAGTAACATCTACACTAGCCAATACCTTTTTACTAATTTAGATCACTTTTAACGATTTTTCTTCTCTTAAAAAAATTAAAATTAGAGTGGATTTTGTTATACTTTTAAAGTAGAATAATATTAAATTGAATATTCATTATATATAGAGTTAATTAATAATATAGAAAGAAAATAGATTTCAGTAGTGAAGAATTATTTTTGGTATAAGAATATAGTAAAAAAATGTTTTTCTACTATAAATTTTAAATCCTTAACACCAGTAGTCTAAAAATTGTTCACGGGACTGATTTTTTACGATTGATTTTTCGTGTAAGAATTCACTTTTGTACATAACAATTTCTTAAAATTGAATTGTTAAAAGCAAATAAGAGAAAAAATAGAGATTATAAAATCCCACATAATAGTTGATTGGAATTATTAGAGTATTAAATGTCTTAGCTAGTAACTAGTTCACATTGCAAATTTTTCAATTTAGAAAAGAATTAGCGCCGCCTTTTGAATTTTGAGGCCCCCGGCACAAATATCGATTGGGGCCCCAAGTAAATAAAAAAGTGTTGATTAAAATAAGGTAGCTCATTTTGGAATCTCATTAGCTCCCGGGGCACCGGACGTACGCCCGGATGACCGTCCTTAAGGACGGGTCTGAGAATAGGGTGGTTTCACAATTTTGAAACTTAACGTTTTTATATTCCATAGAGTTAGTAATAACTTGATGTATTTTTTTCAAAATTTTTAACGCAGCCGTTAGCGAGATATGCAATTTACAATTTTAAATTTTTCTGTCCTTTTCTACACTGTAAAAAATGAGGTAAAATTACCTTGGGAAAGAGGTAACTTTTCGCTATTATTTGCGGTATTTTTACCCTAAAATTAATTTTACCTATACATTAATAGTAGTTTTACTATTTGTGGTAAAATGCCCTGTAATTATGTAAAATTATACAAATATAAGTAATTCTACTACATTGAACTGGTTAAAATCACTATCCATAATATAAATTTACATAACTCAGACAATTTTTTCCTTCCAAATGTATAATTGCTCAATAACTTAATTCATTTTTAGTGTAATATTAAAGATAAGATGAACTTGAACAAGAATAGTGTAATTTTACCCTTAATATGTTTTTAACCGTTGAGATGCTATTTCGCTGATCGCACTTGTTTGTGACCTTCGTTTCGTGAAAGAATTCAGGAATCCATTATGAACAGTCCAAATAGGCTTTTTGGGGAATGGTCGGAATGGTGTGTACCATTCTTTTATGATTTCGGCGAGGCGTACTCTATCGATATCGAACGAAGTGTTCATTGCTCATTAATATTTTGTTTTTCGTTGTAGTGTAGTGCGGATTTATTAAAGGCAAATATTTGCACGTATGACCGAAGATGGGAAGAATTTTATTTTATAGTAGAAGTTAAAAAATAATAATCGGTAAGTACCTATATGTTAAAATTACAAATTTAAACCAATAAAATAAAAATATTTAATTTAATGTTTTTCTAGGATGAATCAAAAATTGAAGAATTCGAAATAAACTAGCATAACTGTAATTGAGAAAGGTACTCGTGTATAATTGTTTATATAATTTATAATTTTTTAATTTTCTAGGTGGAATCGAAACTTTATCTGAATGTCTTTGAGAGACCAAATATTTCCGAAAGCCCCTGAAAAGAAGTTCTGTTAATGTCTTATATTTTATATAAGTACATACGTTCAATAAAAATTACTTTGATTTTATTTTGTTTCATACAATTCCTTTACCTATGTAAGTAATATTCAGAGGAACGATTGAATTTGCAAGTACTTTCGCAAGTCATCGTTAAATTCAAGAAGTATTTTCAAATTTGTATTTTAACCCTGAAAAGTACTATTGCCATGAAATATTAACTTTGTCATGTAACTTTACACAGGTGTTTTATTGTTAAAATGTAAAATTACATTGAGATTGTAATTTTAATCTGTAAATTTACTTAAAAAGGAAACATTACAATGCAAACTTAACCTAATGTTGAAATTTTTCACTTCCTATGAAAATTACACATTGAAGTAAATTTACCCCAAAAAATGGAGGTAACATAGTTAGTTAGTTTTTAGAGTGTAGTACAACGTCATAGTCCTCGTATACGCTGTATTGAAACAAATATGTAAGACGAAAGTATTATGACGTCAGCAGTGTAGAAAAGGACGGAAAATATTTAAACTTTAAATTCGTTTTATTAAGTTATCGTAATGCATTTATCGATTTTATGTGGACCTATACATTAGATAACAATTATACTAATAAAATATACAAATTATATCAAAATTTAAATTCCATGTAACGACCCTATTACAATATTCTTTACAAAAATATCGTTATTAATTGAAAATTTACCGAAATCGTTTAAGTACATGTATTCTATAAAATAGTTTTATCTTTAGTTGCCGACCCTTTGAAGTTGGGTACAATTAATAACCTATTGTTTGTAACAGTCTTTATTTAAACATTAACGCCTGCAGTGAAGGTAACCCATTCATACGTTAGTCGATTAAAAGAAATCAGATTACCCTTGTTTTGGAGATTGACAAGAAAGTTATTGTTTTGTTATATGATAGCAAGGTAAAATTTTGTGTGTTCTTTCCAAGTTTAACGTTAGTTAGTGATGGTGTAAACGTTGACAATCTGGTGAAACACTGTATTAACTCATGAAGCAAATCATGGATGGTGGAAAGACCCTCTGCTAAAGAAAGAAAAATGAGATTTTCTAATCAACATTAATTGTTGGATGTCAAGATGCCAAGCTACCTACGACCTAAAATCACACTTGAAGCCGTTTTCTATCTGTAGGTAATTCCTGTTAATCTAAAGGAGTTGGAGTTCTCTCTACCTTTTTGAGCGTACACTAATGCGTTACATTTTGTTTTAGGCTTTTTTTTCTTCCAGTAACTGTAATTCTTATAATATTTTGAGATACTTACTACCCGTTGCTCATCTTCGGGGTTCCTGTTCTTTTCTGTTTTGGTTTTGGTTACAAGACCTGTCTTTATCTGGGCTCATCACAGAACGTGGTGAAATATACCGGAGGTGCAAGCTGAAGGTATCTAAACTACCTCAAGCTAGGTGAGGAGAGTTACCAGGTCAGAAAATCTTTGCTACGTTAGTCATATGAACATTTATGGGGGGATGTTTGACCACACCAGTAGGGATAATATAATTGTAGTACTAATTGATTTATTTGTAGTAATTCTGTGTAACAACGCCTGAAGGTTTGTTATTATTGGCAGTTTGCCTTAGTTCGTGTTGGAAGCGAGATAATCAATCCTTTACGGTAGGGGTAGCGTTATCATACGAATAATACCGGTGAAGAACCAATCAGCTGAGTGGGAACACAACGGTCCTATCAATACTTAATTAAACGCTAATAGAATCCTTTTTTTGTCCTTGTTGGCTAATAACGAAAGCTTCCGGGTTGACTGCTTAATAACAGGTAAATCAGTTGGGGCTATTATTGTTCATGGGGTTATTATTGTTTAGGGTGGGCTAAGATATTTAACGCAAACTGCTATGTTGAATGACCCTAGATAGACTGTGTGCTTGGATCGTCGGTCAACCGAATAATATTGTATTTTATGGTGGATGAGTGGCGTCCTGTAGAATTATCTTACTAATTCTAATTGTTGGAGTGTACTGTGTTGTGATCTATTTATTTCCCTACCCATCTGTTATATGACTATATATGTATTAAAAAAATACGTATCGGTGTCTTATTTATTGCTGTTTAATTTAATGATCTTTATTGGTTTTTTTTTGTGAACACCAGGTAACCTTTTAGATTTTTCTCATTTGTCGTCGAGTTCAGACGGAGGGATTAGCTCACATTCCTAGCGGTAGGTATCAGAAGATTGGAACTCGCGGCGCCCTGTAATTAAAATCTATCGAACCAGCCCGTCTCCATTGCAGCTAGTCCGAGTAATCATCGCTAGGGTGTGGCAAAAGAAGGGTGCGACATGTTATTACCGCAAATCATTGAACTTCAAATGTATTTTTAAGTTTCTTCAAGTTAGTTTAATGTTACCTAGAGGCCTCTTTATTTAGGCAAAAAAGAAAATCCGTCTAGAAAATTTGTTTTTATAGCATTCGATAAAGGATAGTAGTTTTATTAAATGCCGACATATTTTTTATTGTATCCTGCTACATAATGCTGAATTATTCACCTTTAAGTTAATAAAAAACTAATTGTTAAAAGGCGTCAATTAAGTTCTTCTCTTCAACTAACCAATAAGTTCTCACTTTTTACCACACAGAAAGTTTATTTGCAACAATGATATAATAGTTACAAATTATAGTACATAATAAATATTATAATGGTTATAAATTGTATGTTGAACGTTCCATTTTATAATGACGATGACGATGAGTTAGGACATGAGAAACCAGTGACCCAGGCAGGAGCTATGAAAAGGCAGAACTGTAACTTTACCAATATTCTTAACAGTATTAGATTAAATACCTACTTTAAAAAATTAGAAACAAAAACTGCCATTTTAATTCCTGGTTAAAATGATGTGAACAACTGTCACTGTTAACTTTTTCAGTAATAATAATAATAATTGCTACTATCCATTCCTCCTTCCATCATCAACGTGCGACTGCAGCCGACTTAACAGATGGTATTAGCACAAATCCCACATTTGTGTTACAGCTAAGGAAAACTGCAACAAACCTTAACCAGAGATGCCGGTACCAGAAATTGAACCCGGACCGCTTGGATGAGAGAAGAGCACGCTAGTCCCTACACTACCAAGGCTACCAAGGCTTCAAGGAGTATTAGATCATAAATAGACACTTGTGCAAATCACACGCATCACACATAGGCTACAACACGTGAGTTTGTTATAATATTGTAATTAGTACGTCCAACATCAACAAAGAAAAGTCAAAAACTATTAGTCCTATGTAAGAAGAGCATCCAGCTACTTTTTGAACGGATATTATATTGAATAAAAAAAACAAATCCTAAGATGAAAACATTACGTTTGTCTTTAGGCTCGCCTACATATGTACATACTTTCTAAATTAATTTTATTAGTGAAAGCACACATTTTACATAAAATAAAGTATACCATTAAAATCAGGTCTGTCATGTATAATATAAAATTTCTAAGCGATACTTTGTCACCATGACGAGTTCTCCTTTGTGTAACATAATGTGTATGCCCTCAGATTCACATATGATAAGTATAACCATTGAACATTATTTACAGCATTCTTTTACAACTGAATACCTATTACCATATACAGGGTGTCCCAAAATGCTATTTACACGAAATTTCTTCCGTATTTGGAAAGATAAAAAATCAACCAAGAACTATTATGAATGACTCAAAATGGTTCTTCAGAAAACATCATTAAACGCTGATTGCATAGCAATGTTTAAGAGATTATGCCAAGTTGATTAACTTTTCAAATTGTACCCTGTTTGGTGTCACGGAAATGTATTTCTTACTTCATTCTGCATACGGTAGTATGCCTTACGTAATTATCTAATATGCATTTAGGGGTTGAATAAAATATTTTTTAGTTTTTTAAATTATACACTTCCTATTCACTAACTAAATTAAAAATAATTATGATTAGAGCCGCGTCTACAGGGAAACTACTTAGGCGCTTTGATGCCTGAGTTCACAAGAGGGCATTTTGAACATTTGGTTTTAGTTTAAGATAAGTTCGTACAATTTATAACAAATGTTTTTTTAAACCCCGAAATGCACATTAGAAAATTAAACGCGGCATACTACCGTATGCAGAATGAAGTGAAGAATACATTTCCGTGAAAAAACAGAGTGCAGTTTGAAAAATTAATCAACTTGGTATGATCTCTTAAACGTTGGTATGAAACCAGCGTTTAAGGATGTTTTCTGAAGGACCATTTTGAGTCATTCACAATAGTTTTTGGTTAATTTCTTTATTTTTTCAAATAAGGAAGATATTGCGTGTAAAGAGCATTTTGGGACACCTGGTATATATGTACCTATTAACAGTACTACGTACCGAACAGTATATAAGTAGCGTTGCGTTTTAAGTTAAATAATAGTCAAAAATATTGTAACAAGAGAGAAAAAGAAAGAACCTCTTTTCGAGCAACAAATGGTGTGTTTTACCGCATTCGAGAGAATGACGCATCGCACAAGCATGTAAACCAGACGCGGTTTATTCTAGCGTTTTCTAGAATACATAGAAGGTTCCAGCGACTTCTGGTGCGATTATATGAGGGTATAAAAGCGGATTCGCGGATAAAAGAGAAGTAGTCAACAGCAAGTCATTAACTGTGTATTACAAAATAAATAGTGAATATAAATGTTGTATTAGAAATTCATAGTCTGTAAATAATAGTTTTTAATGGTTTATAATCATAGCGTTAATTTATAGTGTATTCATTAGTGTATAGAAATAAATATTTGTTTGTGAATAGACGATTTAAACAGCACTTGTGTTATTATTTGAAAAAGAACGTTACAGTGTTGTCAGGTGTGGAGTTTTAAAATAAATAAAATCTCGTAATAATTAATTAAAGTGCTGTGAGAATAAAATTTTTGGTGTTAAAACATAATTTCAACAAGCAATTAAAATGATGATGAAACTGTTAAAAGATCTCAAAGTAATAGACTTGAAACATGAACTTGAAGAACGAGATTTAGACACAACGGGCCTTAAAAGTGTGTTAATAAATCGGCTAAGAGAATGGCTTTTGGAGCAGCAAGAAGACCCTGAAGTTTCCTCTTTGAAATACCTGGACCCGCAATTGATACTAATTTGTTATTAAGTAAAATAGAAGAGAATTCTAGAATGCTTAAAGAAGAATTATTGGAAAAGTCCGAAGAGAATTCTAGAAAGTCTGAAGAGAATTCTAGAATGCTTAAAGAAGAACTATTGGAAAAGCACGAAGAGAGTTCTAGAAAGTCGGAAGAGAATTCTAGAATGTTAAAAGAGGAATTACTGGAAAGTTCTAGGAAGGCCAAAGAGAATTCTAGAAAACTAATGGAAAACACTAAAGCATTGGAAGAAAAAGTTTTGGAAAATTCTAGAAAGTCCGAAGAAAATGTTAGAATGCTAAAGGAAGAAATACTGGAGAATTCCAGGAAATCTGAAGAAAATTCCAGAAGACTTAAAGAAGAATTGCAGGACAATGTCAAACCGTTAGAAGATAAAGTTTTCGAAGAATTTTTTGAGAATGCCAGTGCGTTAGGACTGTTGGAAGGTAGATTGGCGGAACAAGATAGGGTAATAAAGATGGTAGAAGAGAAAATAGCCCAAATGCAATTACCATCAACAGCTAAGAAAGACGACATAACCGATATGTTGGAAGATAGAATGAGGCAACTACGGTTTCCCTCAACTTCTGAGTTTAATGAAGTAATGAAGCAAATTAAAGAAGAAAAGGGTCCTGCCGTAGGGATAAAAGTAAAACCACCCACGTTCGATGGAAAGATACCTTGGTCCACCTACTACAAACAATTTGAGGCGGCCGCTGGGGCCAACGGATGGACAGGCAAGGAAAAGGCCGTTTCTTTAACTGTGGCTTTGCGTGGAGACGCGTTGAACGTCCTGCAAACCATCCCAGCAGGACAGGAAAATGATTATCAATTGTTAGTGTCTAGATTGGAGATGAGATATGGAGACGCACATCTTCAACAAGTGTATCACGCGCAAGTGAAGAATCGTATCCAGAAGAATGGAGAAAGCCTGCAGGAGTTTGAAGCCGATGTTGCGCGGCTTGTCCGATTGGCGTACCCTACGGCACCCGATTCATTTCTGGGACAGCTCGCTGTGCAGACCTTCATTGATGGGTTAAGAGACGGGGAAACACAACAATCATTGAGGCTGGCACGACCAAGAACAACTGATGATGCGCTTGCTCACGCTTTAGAGTTTGAAGCCGCAAAACAAGCGTCCCGAGGCCACGGGCGAGTTCGAACCGTTGCGGAAGAAGAGGAAGGTTCCAGTTCCAAAGATCGCCTAGAAGAATTATTAATGAGAGTTCTTCAGAAGGAAGATAGTCGTAAGAGGAATCCTCAAGAAGTTCGAGGACCCCGTTGCTGGAACTGCGGTGAACAAGGGCACATACGACGCCGCTGCCCTAAACCCAAACAAGTTCAGCCGTCGGAAAACTAAAGGGGGTCGACGAAAGGGGGCGAACGTCGACTTTGAGTGAAGATGCCCCGAAGATCACCATCCATGCCGTAACATCAAACAATAGTACCAGCAGTTTGTTCGTAGATGGGAAAATTGCTAATCGTACTGTTCCACTACTCATGGATACGGGGGCGACAAAGTCCATCATACGCCCTAACGTTCTACGAACAAGTATGAAGCTGTTACCAACAACTACTCAACTCCGTACAGCAACAGGTGAAGTGATACCAACACGCGGAGTGGTGAAGATGAAGATTGGCATTGGAAGTGAAGAACGTGATCATGAGGTGCTGGTAGCCGATATCACTGATGACTTCATCTTGGGAATGGACCTCCTGAGAAAATATGGTTTTACGTTGGATTTGAAAGAGGGTGTTTTGAAGGTCGGTAACGAAGAACTTCCGTTGCACCCACGAGAAGATCCGGTTGTAAGGGTTTTGCTGACTGAAGATGTGATATTGCCGGGTCAAAGTGAGATGGTTGTCGAGGCAGGTTTGGATGGAGATCTTCGGGTAGGATGTGTGCGAATGATGGAGCCTGTTTGTGATAAGAAGATCCATAGTGGCATACTGGTGGGAAAAGCGCTGATCAAGGTTGGAAAGACAGTACCGGTGAGGCTTATGAACGTTAATGTGGATCCGGTGACATTGAAGAAGAGTACCCTTGTGGGACAGTGTGTGCCAGTATTCCGAGTAGCCAGGTGTATGGCTGATGTTCCAAAACCAGCGCCCAAAGACCATGGTGGAAAATTAGTGGGCATGGTTACTAGTTCGTGCGAAGACCTTAACAGAACAGAAGTGAAAGAGGTACAGGGTTTGGTTCACCGATACCAAGATATCTTCGCTCTTGACGATAGCCAGAAGGGACGAACATATATTATAAAACATAAAATCAATACAGGCAACTCTATGCCTGTCCGTCAGCAGCCGAGGCGTCTACCTCTAGCAAGGCGAGCAGAAGCCGAGAAGATTATTATCGATATGGAAGAACAAGGGGTCATCGAGCCATCCAGCAGTCCCTGGGCATCACCGGTGGTCCTGGTCAGTAAGAAGGACGGGTTAACGAGATTTTGTGTGGACTATCGGCAGCTCAATGACGTGACCAAGAAAGACAGCTATCCCTTACCACGCATCGACGACACGTTAGATACCCTGTCTGGCTCACGATGGTTTTCGACTTTGGACTTGAAGAGTGGTTATTGGCAAGTTGAAATGGAACCTGAAGACCAAGAGAAGACCGCGTTTACTATTGGTTCCGGACTATGGCAGTTTACGGTTATGCCTTTCGGTCTATGTAACGCTCCGGCCACCTTTGAGCGTCTAATGGAGACCATCCTGAGGGGGCTGTCGTGGAAGACTTGCCTGGTATACCTAGATGATGTGATTGTAGTCGGAAAATCATTCAACGAACATTTGAAAAATCTAGAGGAAGTGTTCCGAAGACTACGTGGAGCCAATCTGAAACTGAGTCCGAAAAAGTGCCACATATTCAGAAAGGAAGTGAAATATCTCGGGCACGTCGTATCACAAAATGGAGTGGCAGCCGACCCCGATAAGATTCGTGCAGTTCAGGAGTGGCCAACACCGAAAGATAAACACCAAGTCCGTAGTTTTCTTGGGTTATGTACCTACTACAGGCGTTTCGTTCCTGGGTTTGCCAATATAGCGAAGCCTCTGACAAGGTTAACTGAAGATGGGCGCGAGTATGTTTGGAGCGGAGAGTGTGAAACAGCTTTCCAACAGTTGAAGCGTGCCCTTACAACAGCATCAATATTGAGCTATCCACGGACAGAAGGGAAATTCATACTTGACACAGATGCAAGTAATCTGGCCATTGGGGGTGTACTTTCTCAGATACAGGATGGACAAGAAAAGGTCATCGGCTATTTTAGTAAGGTTTTGTCGAAAGTCGAAAGGAATTATTGTGTGACCAGAAAAGAACTATTGGCTGTCGTGAAGTCCGTTGAGCACTTCTACAAATACTTGTACGGACGGAAGTTTTTATTGAGGACGGACCATGCAGCGTTGAAATGGCTTCTACAATTCCGTAATCCTGAAGGCCAGGTCGCAAGGTGGATCGAACGATTACAAGGATACGACTTTGACACCGAACATCGAGCGGGCACTAGTCATCGAAATGCCGATGCTCTTTCAAGAAGACCCTGTCCAACGGATTGCCGTCATTGCTCTCCCTTGGAAGAGAGGGTTTGCCAAGTATTAAGAACTACCATCGTCAACGACAATTGGTTGCCGGAAGAATTGCAACGACAGCAGAAGGCTGATCCCGAACTAAAAATGGTACTGGAATGGAAGCGCGTTGGAGAAAGGCCTGCCTGGGAGGCCGTCAGCCCTTTCAACAGAACGCTCAAAGCATATTGGGCCCAATGGGAGTCCTTGAAGGTGGAAGACGATCTCCTGAAGCGAGTACTGGAGAGTGAAGATGGCACCACCATTAGGTCTCAGTTCGTGGTTCCAAGAAGCCGAGTGGCTACAGTATTGCGACATCTCCATGACGGTTCCTCAGGAGGACACTTCGGTGTGAAAAAGACTTTGGAGAAAGTTAGGGAGCGTTTTTATTGGGTCAACTGTAAAGAAGACGTGAAGGAGTGGTGCCGGAAATGTGAACTATGTGCCACTGGTAACGGACCCTTGGGGAAACAAAGAGCACCTATGAGGCAGTACAATGTGGGTAGTCCTCTGGAAAGAATAGCTATAGATATTGCCGGACCATTTCCCGAAACCGACGATGGGAATAAATACATATTAGTGGCAATGGACTATTTTACCAAATGGCCAGAAGCCTATGCCAGTAGGTATTAGGTCGCTTGAGCGTGGGAAAATTTTTATGCAAATGAGCTCCACCCCTTTCCCCTTCTCCTAGACCCTCCCCTCGCTTCTGATTGGTCGACGCCATCTTGGATGACACGCCTACTGCTCTCTGATTGGTTACCCCCACTCCTGTAGCTCCTCCCCTTGCTTCTAATTGGCTGATAGCGGCCATTTTGGAACGTCGGGCGCCATTTTACCACGCCCGTCCGCCATTACGGGAATCTGTATTACCGGCAATCTGTGTGCTGCCAATAGAGGGCGTCATGCTACAATTAGTGTGTATTGCTAAGAGAGGGCGTCATGAAGAAATCTGTATTACCGGCAGACTGTGTACTACTACTACTAGTACTAGAGGGCGGCCTCATGAAGAAATCTGTATTATCCTACGTACTGATGCTATTAGAGGTCGCGGACGTGCGCCATTTTGGAACTTTGGGCGCCATTTTGACCACGCCTGCCCGCCATTACGGGAATCTGTATTACCGGCAATCTGTGTGCTACCAATAGAGGGCGTAATGCTACAATTAGTGTGTATTGCTAAGAGAGGGCGTCATGAAGGGATCTGTATTATCGATGCGTTGTGTACTACTACTAGGTGGCGTGTCATGAAGAAGAAATCTGTATTACTACTACTACTACAGAGAGGCAACCATTTTATATCACAGCATCTTGCGTGCGCGCGCGCGCTAAATTTGAATCGGTCAATTTTAAATATTTGTCATTTTTGCATATGTCATTTTTAAATCTGTCAATTTTACTGCTGTCGTTTTTACATCTGTCATTTTAAATCTGTCAATTTTGCTTCTGTCATTTTAAATTTGTCATTTTTGCATCTGTCATTTAAATCTGTCATTTTGAATTTGTCATTTTTTTTTTGCATATGTCATTTAAATCTGTCATTCTTAAAGCAACCATCTTACCAGATTTGAATTTTAGCGCTAACTCTGGGATTGGATCCTTTCACTAAGCTGAAACGTTTCCACCACTACTTTTTCTAGAAGAAATAATAAAGCCATATAGGAATTAAAAAAAAAAATTATGTTTATTAATATAGTGTTAAGGCTACATTTAATTTATAATAAAAAATGTTGATAGAATGCTGGTGCTTGAGGACTTCAGGACTGACCTCTGTTTTCTATTTGCGGTTCAAGGGGCTGTAACAACAAGAACAATAGAACATTAAAAAGGGGTTTATTGTATAAACTTGATGTTTACTCGTACCTTATTTAATTCCACAAACAGGCAGTCATCATAACAGTGTGTTTTCCCCATGTACATCAAACCTAGAGAAATCGTTTTAGCTTCAATCTGCTGGTTAAGCTCTGTAACCCTTTGATCTGTTAACTTATCGCTGATTCGCCTTGGTAGAAATGTAACATGCTTTTCAGCAACAATAATCACACTTTGACGCTTATCACGGCAAACGACTCTTTTGAATTGTAGTATCTCTGCAATTTCTTTTATTTTGTAATCACATAACTTCTTGATTGGCTTCTGGCTAACGGGAGATTTGTTCAATTGTTGTATTAGCAAATCCATTTTTTTCTATGTAAAAAAAATAGACAAAAACTTAACACTCACAAGAATAATAAATGATTATTTTAACATACCTAGTTCAAGCAAACAATAACAATATTACTATCACCGTAACCGATGTCAAGACCAAACTAAAACGGAAGGGGGGTTTGACTGAGCTTTTATAAACTTCGAACCTGCGCGAATGAACATGATTTTAGATAAGATCTTAATTTATCACCCTTCAGAACAAAAAGGGTATTGTTAAAAAAAAACCAGCACTGTCAATTAATTACTTGAGATCAGATAAAAATCTAAATTTATTACCCTCGAAGATCGGTCACATAGATAAGTGCTACCTACATTTACAGCGCAGGTGTTCTTTAGGGTATTGTTAAAAAGGGATCGACACCTGCACTGTCAAAGTAACACGAGTAGATAAAATCTAAATTTATTACCGTCGGAGCAAAAGGATATCATTAAAAAGGTAGACACCTGCACTGTCACGAGTAGATAAAATCTTAATTTATTACCCTTCGTAACAAAAAAAGGGTATTGTTAAAAAAAGGGATCGACACCTGCACTGTCATGTAACACGATTAGATAAAAATTTAAATTTATTACCCTCGGTGTCGTTTTTATAATTTACTATAACATTAAAATTTTAAATTAAACTTTTAGATGTAACTATTGATAACCATTTAATTTATTACACACACACACACACACACACACAGACCCTGAGCAAAGAAACTCGTTAACGAAGAAAAGAACACCTGCGTTGTCCATGTAGGTAGCACTTATCTATGTGACCGATCTTCTAAATAAAGGTTGACTGTGTTAGAGCATTAAAACTATTTTTTGTCATACTTTAGACATTTTTTATTAAAAATATACCTATTTAAAGAAATGGTTTTTCGATTTATCATAATCACATTTAACAGAAAAGTTTCAATAGATTATAATATTGATATACTGTAATAGCAAAATAATCAAACATTTCATCACTCTTTGTATTATTAAGTACCTGTAAATCTCGCACGTTGACGGGTCTGATTTCTAAAGCTATTTCCAGGTAAAAAGACCTTTCTGTCTCTTAGAGCATTTAAAAGAACACACTTTAAATTTTTATAGAATTTGTAGGTAGCACTTATCTATGTGACCGATCTTCTAAATAAAGGTTGACTGTGTTAGAGCATTAAAAGTATTTTTTTTTTGTCATACTTTAGACATTTAATTAAAAATATACCTATTTAAAGAAATGGTTTTTTTTCGATTTATCATAATCACATTTAACAGAAAAGTTTCAATAGATTATAATATTGATATACTGTAATAGCAAAATAATCAAACATTTCATCACTCTTTGTATTATTAAGTACCTGTAAATCTCGCACGTTGACGGGTTTGATTTCTAAAGCTATTTCCAGGTAAAAAGACCTTTCTGTCTCTTAGAGCATTTAAAAGAACACACTTTAAATTTTTATAGAATTTTAAATGCTAATAAGGCGGTCAAAGGGGGCCTGATAATGTATTAACAAATTATCATAGGTACATATAAGTGTATATTATACATGTTCCCATTGCATGTTACGTTTCAATTGAAATTAATTCAATTAGAAATCACTCGTGAGACTTCTCATTCGTTAACATTGATAGTATACGCATTATTATTAATTTAGATTGAACAATAATAAATATATAGATGCATTATTTTATACGGTGCCCTTTTTATAGCGTCGAATCTACTTAAAAAGACTTATTGTTCTTTCGTTTAAATATTTAGGTGAATTTTAAAAGAAAACACAAAACGTCTACCTGCAGGAACAGATTTAGAAATTTATTATCTACCGGACGGAATACACCCTTATTTTTATGGTTTGATTGTTCAATGCTGTCACCAATATATATTTCTTGAAAAACGCTATCTGATCGACCCATCTACCGCAAAAATCCTACCTTTTTGTTCGATTAAAGCTGTAGATTTCATTATATATATATATATATATATAATACTGCATGTACGAGCTCTATAATATTTACCATTATTATTATTTAATCTGCCTGAGAATAAAAAACTTCTTTAATCTATCTGTGAGCGGTTTCCGTGAATTTTATTTTTTTTTTGTAAACCGTTATAAAAATTTAACAGGGGTAGAACTCGTATTTATTGTGTATTTCATTTAATTATTATTATGCAGTCGTATTTAAGTGAACCTGTCTTCTCGACATGATAGAACAAACAAAAGGCTTTAAATCAAGACACACAGTCGCATTTTTTTTTCTTTTTCATTTCATATTTGAAACTATTTACTAGAAAGCTGGTAATTATGAAATTTGGTTTTTTAATAAATTAAACTGTCAGTGTGGGGATTATATACAGATCTGAAATTTGATACAAATAATAATAATAAAGACAAAGGTGTACATTAGAATTTTACAAGCCCTTAAAGAACGCAATATTAATTACAGAGATGCATTGGTCGGGTGTCTTAAGCTATTTACATATGTTACACTCATAAATATTGCGAAAATGTTAACGACACTACCACGTTAAGATATACTAAAGCTATTCGACGACAGTTACTACATACTTTTTGAATGTTAGCAAGAGGCGATATCGATTGTAACCTTTATTTAATACAAATGGAATTATTGCGTATTACGAGCCACGATTAAAGGTGTCTCTAACTAAAGTTTCGTTTAAAATCAACAAGAATAAAGATAGCTTTATCTAATTTAATAAGTGGGAAAAGATTAGAAATTGGTCACCATGGTAATTAAACATGTTGTTAATTTAACAGAGAGATGCGAATACGGCCTATCGTGTTTAGAAAGATCCAATTGAAAAAATATATTTGATCTTATAAGTTATCCATAAATATGTTAGTTAACAGAAATAAACCGTCTTTTTGTAAATAAAGTTTATTATTACAAGTAAAATAATTTTCGCTGATACAAAGATCAAATATATTTTTTTCAATTGGATCTTTCTAAACACGATAAGCCGTATTCGCATCTCTCTGTTAAATTAACAGCATGTTTAATTACCATGGTGACCAATTCTAATCTTTTCCCACCTATTAAAATTAGATAAAGCTATCTTTATTCTTGTTGATTTTAAACGAAACTTTAGTTAGAGACACCTTTAATCGTGGCTCGTAATACGGCCCATATTATTTTTTTGGTTTCGAAATTCAAACAACTGAAAGTTGATAATTGAAAATACTCCATGAGAAATCAAGTCGTTCTTGACATTGAATCCATATATCCTAATTCTTATCTTATATAACCTATTATTATATAGGTACTCTGTGATAACCATAGTAATATCTGGGTAAAATCCAGCCATTATTTTAAAGGTTTAATTTTCATTGCAGTCAATTTCGACACTTTGAGTTTTTTAACATTTTTATCAGGGGGTGGTATCTCTTTAAATGTGCTCTGTCAAAGAGTTTGAGAATTATCGCCCCTTCTATGCAATAAACATTTGAGAGCATCGTTTAAAGATTTCTATCTTACAGACCATCGTTAGACAAGAGTAACAAAATTGTCAGAAAGGTATTTTGCTTTCACAGTTGTTATCAGCTAATCAGCTTTAAAAAGGCCAGTTATACATATAGCTTATTTACGTAATCGAGTGTTTTATTGTATTAGAATTTATAGACATGACAATTTTTCCCTCATAAACTAAGAACAGCTCTTAATAAATATAAACTGTTGACCCTGGGCAGGGGAATAAAAATTATCTATGTTGAGATCTACATTTTAAACATCAGTAAATTAATAGGCAGGTGTTCTCGTGGGAACTTGATTTTTACCCCAACTCTCAGGTCTATCAAAGGTATGCTGCGCATCACCAATGATAACCCTATGGGATATTACGCAAGATCTTATAGTTTGGTAACGTAACCAGGCGAGGGGGCTTGTTCACTGTTTGGCTATAAAAACCCAAACTCGTAGCAATACCTGCTATATAGATGCTCGACTACGGTTCAAGAGCTTCATTACGTTTAATGGTAGTAAAATAAAACTCTGAGTGTGTGCGTGTGTGTGTGTGTGTGCTGGTACCTGTCTAAATCAGCAACTTTAGTCAACCATAAGGTAGGATTTTTCTCTTATTTTTTGTAATGATTCATTTGTACTAAATTTACGCGTTGATGTTGTTTTAAGAGAGAAAAAAAAAACATCATGTCGCTATTATCATTAAACGAGTTCGAAGACGGTCACAATCTAAATGAGTTACAATTACAACAACAGTTTCGACAGTGTATCTTAGACGCAGGAGTCAGCATACCTATTTCAGTAGCAGAGCTTATTTGTTATGAATATGACCATCTGTTATCTAGCGGGGAGCAGCTGTCTGATTCACGTCGTTATACATCGGCCCCTGTTCAAATACAGAGCAGTGACAGTGAAGAACATATGATCAATGCGTGTAATCAGCTTTTACGGGAGGTTGTTCTCTAAGACTATAGTATATACATCATTTTGTTATATGAAAAACTTACATTATCTTATATCCTAGCCTAAATATTACATTGTACAACTATTGGCAGGTATGCTATAGTGCCTCAAGGTAGAGTATCATATGAGCCCGGTATAATATAGCTCTTATCGTCGTGAGGGCTTAGCGCGATTATATACATCATTTTGTTATATGAAAAACTTAACATTAACTTATATCTAAACTTAAGTATTATTTTATACAACCATGTTTATCAGGTATGCGATAGTACCCTACGGTAGAGTGTCATGCGAGCCCGGTATAATATAGCGCTTATCGTCGTGAGGACTTAGCGCGATTTTGGTTTGAGAGATAGTTGCAACATTATGTTTATTGGCTCTGAATAATTTTTGCTGTACAGATGTTTCTTTGCCATCTGATAAACAACTCACATAGTCATCAAATGTGATGATGTTTTTTACTATATGTTTCTTAACACCCTTCGCGCATCGATAGTGTTTTTCACTATGTGTTTTTAATACCCTTTTTTTTTTGCCTTCTTAACTGTTCGTTTATTTGCCAGAACCCGCTGAATGTTTACGGATATATTATTTAATTTTTCAAATTTGTTAATATCCTTTAACTTAATAGGAAATTCCAACTCGTTAAAGTTTAGTTCATTCTCATATATTATGTGATATGATTTTGACTATATGTTTCTTGATAACCCTTCGCCCTCTTAACTATTCTTTTATTCTCAAGAACCTTTTTTACCTCGCACCACTTTAGGAATTCTTTACGAGCTTTTGGTTTCATGGTATCAATACTGTAGAACTTGACATGCGGAAGAGGGCCAATGTAGTTAGCGTTAGAATACTCCACAATTTTGATCGGAATTTTGAATGTTTATTACAGCTTTCTTCTGATGGATAGGATCCGGAAGTGGTCTTCTTGTAATCAGAGCTATTATCAACATATTCCCTACGATCAAAGCCCTGGGTAGACATAGATTGTCAGTATTCTTGATAGCTACAATCCCTCTACGCTTACTGCACTCTTCGGCGAAGGTACTGCGGTCTGAACATTCGACGCTCCGGGTATGCAAGCCATATTATCGCTATAACAAATTCGGGCCTTGTCGCCGAAACGTCGCCTAATGTCTGAGTAATGAAAGTCATATAGTTTCAATTTTGATATATCCAATATACACATGCCTACATATATGGACTTGATGAAGTAAACTTCCGTTTTATCAACTCGGTAGCCACTAGACAAAGCAGTTTGTGTATCCTCCCATTTAATACGATCTAGCTAGGCTTTTCCTTTCGTCGTCACGCTGTACCTCTGCCAGCAACTAATAAGGTTCTCGTGGTTGTCAGGGTGTGTGTGTAAAAGACTTAGTATTAAATTCTGTTACGCTTTGTAATGTATTTATCTTGTTAGAACTCGTACAATCAAGCAGCTTTTGGTGCATTTTGACGGGTAAGACCTGATGATACAGATCTTGCGGTGGTAGCATAGTGCATTTTACAACGCCGTTGATCTGTTCTATGCCCCCTTTATCCCTGATTAGCTGTTGGCAAGCTTCGTTACCCCCGTAAACTTTAGGGTGACCTGTAGGAAATTTGGCGTACTTACGACCCCCTCAAAGATAAGTGAACGACCTCTCGAGCCGTGGCTATACACTACTATCTTGTAGTTGGGGGCCAGGAACTGCTGGAACAACCTTAATTCATTGACCCCGGCTCCCTCCGGTGGAATGAAAGCTACTCCAGCAGCTCGCATCATTTCCTCGGCCTTTATCTTTTGCACTGTCTGATTATCACGGGTCTTCTTGTAATCAGCACTGTTATCTGCGTGAGCCCTGCCTACGACCAAAGCCCTGGGTAGGCATAGATTGTCACTGGTGGTGTTGTTAATCGTGACAATCCCTCTGCGACGGCTACACTCTTCGGCAAAGGTGCTGTACGTACCGTTACGACAGCGACCTTGTCCGGCTGGTGGTGTTACGATTGTAGCTATTAGTCTGAAGGTGTCCGAACTCAAGGCTTCAGGATCGCTCTGTAAAATCGATTCTAAAATGCCCCAGACATCATTGAAGGTGATTTCATCAGAGCGCCTGAGGCTCATGTAGCCGGGAAGTTTTTGTTTGAAACTATCAAACTCAAATGTGGGCCCCTACTTTATCATTTGGTCGTGCTCGGCTTAGCACATCCCTTAGAATTAGGTTAATAGCCGTTTTAAAATGCTCCAAATGATCTTCATCGACTGGCGTAACGGCTACTTTAAACACCAGTCGATGTTTCAGAGTGCCAAATTTCTTGATGGTGGACACGTTTTCATCGATAATTTCGTAGAGAGAAGACATTTTGTACAGGAGTAACAGCAACAATAGCAAAAAAAAAATATCGCACTTGCACACTTAACAAAGGCTAAAACAACAAAGATTATATGTTGTTAATTTAAATAAACATTGACTAATTACTATTATTAAAGTTACATAGATAAGTGCTACCTACATGGACAACGCAGGTGTTCTTTTGTTGAATTTGGCGTACTTGCATACCCAAGGATAAAGAGAGTTGCAAAAGACGGGGAAAAGATCCGGTATGTAGATGTATGCTCCCTTTATCCTTGGGTATGCAAGTACGCCAAATTCCCAGTTGGCCATCCAGAAGTTTAAACTTCCGTTTTATCAACTCGATAGCCACTAGATCTTCGAATTTTTAACATTTAATCTATAGAATAACTGGAACATCTTTTTGCATAAAGAGTAATGAAAGTCATATAGTTTCAATTTTGATATATCCAAAACTGTGTGTCGAAAGCCTGCCCGTTATGAGCAACTGCTACAACTTTTTTTTTTTAATTTTTTACGCATCTCTAACAGGTGTGTAAGAAAACCATCTATACATTTTCCACGCAAGATCTGTTCTCGCAAACCATATCTTACACAGGTGGTAGCAGCTGATGAGTCGCTCTCGGGATGAGCGGTGTGTTCAGTAGCAAGGGATGTTTCTCTACCCGTTGTCTGAATTCGGGTATTCTTTTCAACAATGTCTTCATCTACTACTACTTAGTGTACTTACCCCAGAAGGAATTCAGCATCAGTTTGAACATTTTTATGAGGCGACAGAAAAGACCTGAACAGTCCTTTAGGAATTCCCTTGGATACTTATGCTTAAGATTGCTTGCTAACCATGTTCGTATACGGCTTGAGAAAGCAGTTTGTGTATCCAGCAGATTGTTTGTTTGTGTAGCATGTTGAATGTAAATCACAAGAGGATACTCAGGGGAACATACTCATGAAATAGATCTGATAAACACGATTTTGTTCTTTTCAATTATGTAGTAGTAGTAGTAGATCAAGACATTTGTTGAAAAGAATATTTGGCATAACAAAGCGTACAAAGCATTCAATAGGATGTTTCATGAAAAATGAGTATGTCTTCATGGTTATCCGAGCAGATTTCAACCTAATAATAATTGTTTAGTTATTTTGATTATTGTCTAGTTGTTTAATAATTTTAAGAAACATTGTCGTAGAATAAAAGATGTTCTATCAAAGTTATCCGAGAACAGATAGTTGTTTAGTTATTTAAGTATTATTGTTTTGTTGTTTAATAATGTTTTGAGAAAGATTGTCATAGAATAAAAAGATTAATGTTTTATATATGTGTATTATTACTATTCTCACCCAGCTGTACCATGTCATGAAAAGTGATAGCTATAACTGAGAGAGAGAGAGAATGAGGTAATTACCTACGAACACCTGCCTGTGATGATGATGACGTGTCAGCGACAGGATGAAACTTGTCTGCCAGCGATGACCGCTTGTTTACCGTATGCTTGTTACTGAGCATGCGCTGGATCTAGGTAAGTATAGGTGACTATATAAAGCCGACCGTTGTTAGCGTGTAGCAGTAGACAGTACGTGTGCAGCAGCAGTAGCAGCAGCAACAGCAATTACGATGATGTCAAACAGTCCTAATTATTGTTATGATAACTGTGAGAGTGAACCCTTGGAAATAGGTAAGTTGTTGTTGTTGTTTATAAAACTTCAAGTTTATATGCTAATTTGTGTCTATTTTGTTGC
Organism: Agrypnus murinus; assembly: GCA_929113105.1. Classification (NCBI taxonomy): domain Eukaryota; kingdom Metazoa; phylum Arthropoda; class Insecta; order Coleoptera; family Elateridae; genus Agrypnus; species Agrypnus murinus. The sequence goes on from OV816025.1 coordinate 61,583,732, forward strand.
TGTTGCTTGTTTAGATGAAGAAGGTTCGGATGTTGCAGATCATACATCATTATCATCAACAGCAAGTGCCGACAACGACGACGGTCAAGCGTGGAACAACGAAGTCGAAGAAACAGGTAAGATGTTTAAAACTTTTGTGTGTGTGTTTTTATGCTTATATTAATCGATTATTGTATTATTATTGTTTAGCGTTCCTGTCGCAGCAGCAGCCTCTATACTACGCTGATGACGCTGTAGCAGCATCAGCAAACTTTACCATCATAGATACACCGGTAGCAGCAGCTAAACGTGAAGTACGTGTTCAACTGCTTGGGGCTGTCCAGTATCCGTTGTATGTTACGAGACCTCCAGGGGAAAAAGAAAACTACGATCATATACACAACATCCAAGTAGGACTTATTCCGCCCGACGACGACGACGCCCAGGGAGAATTTGCCGTGGTAGTGAAGCTCGAGTGCGTGAATAGCATATGTGAGTATGGTGAATTGGTGTTGTCGGAACGGGACTGGTTCGAGCTGTATGATATACGAGTCGAGGCACTGTTTAAAAATTTCTTTCATGGTTGCTGCTGTTGCAACAAGGACAACAGTGTACTACATTGCGATAAACATTTGAAATTCCATCTATGTGACAATTTATACATCGAGATTATTCACAACGAGTTTTTCGGCAACAGGGTTGCCATACATGATACACAGCGGACTATAACCTTAAAAGATTACGAGTTTCAGTCTATACTGCATTTAGCACCGTTGATCAATCATCATGCTCGAACGTTACGTCACCTCGACTTTTCACGTTTCTACCACGCAAACATAGAGAACGTAGCGGAAGGTCAACTGAGACGCCATGAAGATGCCTATAAATCGCTCCCGACATCCGATTCAATTTTATTCACGTCCGAACTGTTATGCGGTTACTACTCAGCTACCAGTTTAATAGACAACACAGCAGCAGCAGCAATTGGTGGTGGATTGAACTCGTTCATTTTATTAGAAATAATAAAACATTATCCGCAAAAGTTTATCGATGCCGTACGTACACGACTGCAATCATATCAGCAACAGCAGCAGTCGGAGACGTCAACGACAACAACGTTTGCACCGTCGTATTAAGAACACCATGGCGGAAATAAACTATCTTAGAAATAGGCTGCAAAAATATTTGCACAATTTGCAAGTGTTACGCGATGATCTCAACTCATACTGTGTAATGAATAATTTGTCAAATCATATGTTACAATTGTCCATTAAATATCAAAATAAATAATATGTATAAACATTGTTGTTGTTGTTTCATTTACTAGCACAGGGTGAAGGGGTTGACTATATAAAAAAAAAAGGTAGATCGTTGTCATCAGCGAGAGAGTACACGAATAAAGCCGAAGCTTTCCGACGGCGAACATCCTAAGCTACAAATCCGGTAAGTAGTCATACTATGAGAGAGAGAGAGAGAGAGAGAGAGAGAGAGAGAGAGAGAGAGAGAGAGAGAGAAAGAGTTTCAACTTAGTGAAAGGAGGATCCAATCCCATAGTTAGCGCTAAAATTCAAATCTGGGAAGATGGTTGCTTTAAGAATGACAGATTTAAAATGACAGATTTAAATGACAGATGCAAAAATGACATATGCAAAAATGACAAATTTTAAATGCATAAATGACATATGCAAAAATGACAAATTTAAAATAGATTCAAATTTAGCGCGCGCGCGCACGCAAGATGCTGTGATATAAAATGGTTGCCTCTCTGTAGTAGTAGTAATACAGATTTCTTCTTCATGACACGCCACCTAGTAGTAGTACACAACGCATCGATAATACAGATCCCTTCATGACGCCCTCTCTTAGCAATACACACTAATTGTAGCATTACGCCCTCTATTGGTAGCACACAGATTGCCGGTAATACAGATTCCCGTAATGGCGGGCAGGCGTGGTCAAAATGGCGCCCAAAGTTCCAAAATGGCGCACGTCCGCGACCTCTAATAGCATCAGTACGTAGGATAATACAGATTTCTTCATGAGGCCGCCCTCTAGTACTAGTAGTAGTACACAGTCTGCCGGTAATACAGATTTCTTCATGACGCCCTCTCTTAGCAATACACACTAATTGTAGCATGACGCCCTCTATTGGCAGCACACAGATTGCCGGTAATACAGATTCCCGTAATGGCGGACGGGCGTGGTAAAATGGCGCCCGACGTTCCAAAATGGCCGCTATCAACCAATTAGAAGCAAGGGGAGGAGCTACAGGAGTGGGGGTAACCAATCAGAGAGCAGTAGGCGTGTCATCCAAGATGGCGTCGACCAATCAGAAGCGAGGGGAGGGTCTAGGAGAAGGGGAAAGGGGTGGAGCTCATTTGCATAAAAATTTTCCCACGCTCAGGCGACCTAATACCTACTTATGCCCTACCAAACCAAGAAGCAGCGACTGTTGCTGACGTACTAGTCAAAGAGTTTTTCAGTCGCTTCGGAGTGCCCATGGAGCTGCATTCGGATCAAGGCCGCAACTTTGAGTCTGTACTATTTGGAGAAGTCTGTCGATTGTTGGGCATTCGCAAGACTCGGACCACACCGTTACATCCGCAGTCCGATGGAATGGTAGAACGCATGAATCGGACAATGGGCAAATATTTGGCCAAGGTCGTCTCCGATCATCAACGAGACTGGGACCAATACCTGCATCTGTTCTTGATGGCTTATCGTGCATCGGTCCATGAAACAACCGGCCAATCACCAGCGTCTGTGATGTTTGGACGCGAGTTACGGTTACCGTGTGATCTGGAATTTGGGTCTCCACCTATAGAGCAGGAGGTAGCCGGGAATGATTATGTCATCAACTTAAAGAAGAAGTTGGAGGATATTCACGACCGAACCCGAAATAATAGTCGAATCGCGAGTGACCGGATGAAGGCTACGTACGATGTGAGAGCCCAAGAAGGAGGGTTTCAACCTGGAGAGCTTGTCTGGTTATACAACCCGCAAAGGCGTCGTGGCTATTCTCCAAAGTTACAGCGAAATTGGGAGGGTCCATACCAGGTGAAGAAACGAATAAATGACTTGATTTATCGCATCCAGAAATTGCCAAGGGGGAAACCAAAGGTGGTACATTCCAATCGTCTGGCGCACTATGAGGGAAATAATGACGCAGTCCCGGATCGGGAAGATGAGGCTGAGGTGGCTATCAATACCGTAAGGCTTGAAGATGATCAGCCAACCTTTAGAGAATTTATGGCTGCGTTTTCTGGAACTAGAAAAGCGCGATTCGGAGTCACGACTGAGATGCAACAAGATCTCTTCCGGGTCCCTGGTGATTATTCCATTGCCCACTGTGTCTCCGAGGATCTCCGTATGTCCAGGGGGATCGCAGTAGTGTTTAGAAATAAATTTGGACGGCTGAATGAACTTCGAGAACAAAATCCCTCTGTTGGTAAATCCTTACGCTTGCCTGATCATGACCGATCCATTTACTACTTGGTAACCAAGCAGTTTTACTACAAGAAACCGAGTTACGCCGACTTGTGGAGGGCATTATGGAATTTGAGGATCGAGTTGCTTACCAGGGGAATTAACAAATTGGCAGTTCCCAAACTCGGCTGTGGGCGGGACCAGCTGGATTGGAGAATCGTTAGAAACATGCTGGAAGTTGTCTTTAGAGGTACGGACGTCAAGATCTTCGTCTGCAATTTTGACCCACAACCCGCATTAAGGCCAACGAAGAGTGTAGACTGTTATTTCTACCGTAATGGAACGTGTAGTCGAGGTGAAGACTGTCGATATCGTCATGACCCGTTCTACAGGAACCAGAGCATAAAACCTGTTCTGGGACAGAACAGACTTGAAGAGGGGGGCAGTGTAACAAGAGAGAAAAAGAAAGAACCTCTTTTCGAGCAACAAATGGTGTGTTCTACCGCATTCGAGAGAATGACGCATCGCACAAGCATGTAAACCAGACGCGGTTTATTCTAGCGTTTTCTAGAATACATAGAAGGTTCCAGCGACTTCTGGTGCGATTATATGAGGGTATAAAAGCGGATTCGCGGATAAAAGAGAAGTAGTCAACAGCAAGTCATTCTGTGTATTACAAAATAAATAGTGAATATAAATGTTGTATTAGAAATTCATAGTCTGTAAATAATAGTTTTTAATGGTTTATAATCATAGCGTTAATTTATAGTGTATTCATTAGTGTATAGAAATAAATATTTGTTTGTGAATAGACGATTTAAACAGCACTTGTGTTATTATTTGAAAAAGAACGTTACAATATATAGCAGATTTACTTGTAGAAGTACCTATCGTTAAATAACCATAAACTAGTAATTAGTGTTTGAAACAATAAAAACAAAACTTGCTGTCAAAAATCGTTAAATAACGTTACGTTATGGCTTAGAAATCTTACACAGACTAGTGTTGTACGTTATAGTTGCGATTACTTAGTTGTAGGTTGGTTCCAAAGAACCATTATAAAACACCACAATGTTTCTTTTTTATTTCTTTCATGTGCCATAATAGTTGCCCTTATTTTACCAAACGGAAACGTCTGTAGTTTCAAAGTACGGAAGTCAAGTGTGTGATTAACAGCATGGTATGTTCCCTACAAACAAGCCAAAATGTGTATCAGTTTAATCAAAATAAATACAATAAATTAGTATTACTTTAGAAATTGGGCAGCTTTTAGGGATAATTCCAGCGGCTCTTTCCATATCATAAATCAATTGTCCTAAAAACATATCGAAAGTTCTACAGATATTATCTTCAATTTTAAAGAGTGATATCCACGTTTCTTTTCTTCTCAACTGAGTATCCGCTTCAACTTGCACGTTTACCTTTGAATAAAGTTGAACCTTAATCTCAATTTTAAATTTAAGATGTTTATTGTTCTTTACCAGAATATCTTGTCCTAATGGGATTGGTGTACTCAGAGTGACATCAACTAATTGACGACCAGGATTAAAGTTTTTGGGAATTATCAAAAACTTTACTTTTTGTGATGGAACTTCTTCACACAAGTAGAAATCCTTTAAAAGAAAATTCGAAGCGCTTTGCAACTGAAATAATGTTTATAAATAAAAATTAGGCGGATTATAATATGTAGTGTTTAGAAAATAATATTTACGTGAACGCTTAGAATCTTCAATTCTAAAATTGCAAACAGAATTAATTTGCTTGTACGTTTCATTGTCTGATATGAAATAAAAATGTTTGTAGGTACTGTTTTTTGCTGTATTATATGATTAGGATCGAAAGCGGAGGTATGTTATTTCCTATTTTTATTTTTAGATTTTTCCATTCAGTGGTTTTCTATGTTAAAATATTTAGCAAAACTATGTTTCACCAAACAATAGCAAAAATAAAAACATTAATTTTATTTGGAAGTACCTTGGTTTTATATAGCCATATTGTAACCTGGAACTACAGCCCTAGAATGATTTATTAGTTAATAATAATGATTGTTGTTTAGTTGAACTTTCTTGTAACGACTTTCAGTATGTTTAATAAAGTATTAAACATTAGTGTATTTCTTATAATTTATTCTTCTATTGGAAATAAGCAAATCTTCTTATACCAACTAACAACGCAAGCAATTTTCAAAATTTATATTTAAAATATTCATTCTTATATTAATTTAGCAGTAGGTCGTTGAAAATAGATATATTTTGATATTAACAACTATAAATTAGGTTTTATTTACGTAGTGGTAGTATCTGGAGTTTAAAATAACCACGTAAGATGTAAACAGTGGCTGATTTAACACTTAAGGGGCCTGAATTTTACAAATTTTTGGGGCCCCATAGTATATAGTATATTACATTACTAGTGTGGAAAGTGAAACTTTTCGTACGCACGAGTGTGAATTGACGCACGAGGCGTAAGCCGAGAGCGGAAATCACACGAGTGCAGAAAAGTTACTTTCCAACGTGTAATGTACAATATTTTTCCTACGACCCCCCAAATTTCAAATGTTTAAGAAATTTTGATTTTTTAAAATTTTCAAGAATATAATTTTTGAAGATTTTAAAGCAAGATTTTCATGGTTAGGTTTAACAGAGAAAATCACACTTAAAGCTAATTTTCTTAAGCTATTTATTTTTAGGATATAAAGTTTAATTTTTTTAACAATTTAGTTTCACAATATGAATAATTATAACGAAATTTCTATCAAAACATTTCCAGAAAAATAAAATTAAGTTATCTTGACAACTTAATTTTATTTTTCTGGAGCTGAATTATGACAATTGTTAAAGTGAATGGGTGTTTGTTAACATTTTATTTAATAGATTCTTTTACTAAATATAAATTTCAATTTTAAAAACTCATATATTCATAACTTATTTAATTAAATGAATTACTATTACAATTTATAATATAATAATCTCAGAGGCACATAATTTATTTTTTATTTATATTTAATAATATCTCCATAATTAACAAATATAACTTCAACTAATAACACAATGCCAGGTGTGAAAGAGGTTGCCTAACTAAATTATTTGACATTATTACTCTTATTTTTCTCCCATTTGGCATCGCTGATTTTAATCTTGGCAAACTTGCTTCAATAATTTTCATGTATTATAGTGAGGTTACGTTAGGTGTAATCTATTAGATATTTCTTTTTGATAGCTAAAATAACTAATTAAACATTAATTAAAGTTATATTTATAAGAAAAGAATAGATACATAATGGTTAAAATGCTTCTCAAAATTGGATTAAACATTAATGTCATCATTTTAATGTAAACAAAATTCATGGATTTCTAGATATTGCTTAGCGTGACGTATTTTCATAACACACACGTGTGTTATGTACCTAACATACGCGTGTTATATGACTCACTTTCTTAATATCGGTAGCGTTTGCTATTGTTCACTTTCGGATGGGGTCGTAGGAAAAATCAATTACTATAATTTATATACCTTTTATTATTTTATTAAAAATCAAGTAAGTACATGTATAATTATTAATATGCTAAATACATTTAATTACAAATGTAAATATAACAATATTTTGAAATTAATACATGTATGTAGTCGTATCATTTTAATTTTTTGTATAACTGACTTATTCGTTAATTGGCATTATACCTACTAATAAATATTATTAGTATATTGTGTTAAAAGTGCAGAAAATTTCCAATTTCTCAAATGTAAAGAAGTTACGGCATGAAATTAAGTCGAATTACGCAATCACACGAGTGTGAAATTGGCGTTTTTGCACGTGTTACACACTATACTTACGACACAAATAAGTAATAAAACACAAAAAGCTAGGAAATAGTATATTACATTACTAGTGTGGAAAGTGAAACTTTTCGCACGCACGAGTGCAGAAAAGTCACTTTTCAACGTGTAATGTACAATATTTTTCCTACAACCCCTTCAAATTTCAAATGTTTAAAAAATGTAGATTTTTTAAATTTTCAAGAATATAATTTTTGAAGATTTTAAAGCAAAATTTTTATGGTTAGGTTTAACAAAAAAAATCACACTTAAAGCTAATTTTCTTAAGCCATTTATTTTTTGGATATAAAGTTTAATTTTCTAAACAACTTAGTTTTACAATATGAATAATTATAACGAGATTTCTATCAAAACATTTCCAGAAAAATAAAATTAAGTTATCTTGATAACTTAATTTTATTTTTCTGGAGCTGAATAAAGTTAAATGTTTGTTGTTATAACAATTGTTAAAGTGAATGGGTGTTTGTTAACATTTTATTTAATAGATTCTTTTACTAAATATAAATTTCAATTTTAAAAAATCATATTTTCATAACATTTAAACATAGTATAAAATTAAACCTTGGGTTTAGCAGCAAAGTTAATTAAATGAATTACTATTACAATTTATAATATAATTTGAGAGGCACATAATTTATTTTTGCTTTATATTTAATAATATCTTCATAATTGACAAATATAACTTCAACTATTTTAATAACATAATGCCATGTGTGAAAGAGGTTGCCTAACTAAATTATTACTTTTATTTTTCTCCCATTTGGCATCGCTGATTTTAATCTTGGCAAACTTGCTTCAATAATTTTCGTGTATTATAGTGAGGTTATGTTAGGTGTAATCTATTAGATATTTCTTTTTGATAGCTAAAATAACTAATTAAACAATAATTAAAGTTATATTTATAAGAAAAGAATAGATACATAATGGTTAAAATGCTTCTCAAAATTGGATTAAACATTAATGTCATCATTTTAATGTAAACAAAATTCATGGATTACTAGGTATTGCTTAGCGTGACGTATTTTCATAACACACACGTGTGTTATGTTCCTAACATACGCGTGTTATATGACTCACTTTCTTAATGTCGGTAGCGTTTGCTATTGTTCACTTTCGTATGGGGTCGTAGGAAAAATATTTAACCTAGATATGATTTGAGATGTTCTGGATTGTCAAAAGTGGACAATGCTCACATTTTGTGGAAAACAGGTGTTAGTTGTAAAAATTAAGAAGTACTACTTTAAGAAAAACTCGATGTAATAATCATTTATTTATAAAATTAGTACTGAAATTTTAACAATTATTTAAGTTACTAACAATAGTTTTTTTTAAATGCCATAGACACATTTTTAAATATATTTTGGACGTCATGTTGTCCGCCGCTGCTTTTTGTTAATGGAAGTAAATCATAACCTCAATTTTACAAATACATTGAATACCTAATGCTACATTTGTATGTAATTTTAAATAATAAATTCCCAAAATATTTTTAGATTTCCATGTTCTAGACCGGTTATTCAAAATTTATGGATTAAAGCCATAAGAAGGATATATCGTGTCTGAACGTGCACATGGTTACGGCCGCGACCGAAGTGACCCGCCGAGATACCGGGTGGTCACTGGTGGTATCACTGTTTTTAGTGTAATTTAGCAATAATAATGAATAATAATATATACTATAAATTATATAATAATATTAAAATTAATCAATTTTAGGTTAAATCAATAACAATTTTATAATAACTTTATATAGTAGTAATAACTTTATATGCTGGTAGGCGATACAGAGCTAGAAAAGCGGAAGGTCCAGGTTTCGAATTCCAGCCGGGGTGATAACACAGGCCTTATACTCCTTATAGTTGGAGTTAGTTTTCCAACTAACTTTGGGTGTTTGAGTGGTGCTGATTTCTAATTTGCTTTTGGTTTTTCTCTATAACGTAAGGTTTTTGAACAAAATAGTAAAAGAATCGAAAAAAAAGAGATATTTATGGGTCATTCTTTCTGAACTCAAGCACCGGCTAGGTCCAAAAATTGACGCAACTTAGAAAGGCCAGCGGAGGCTCATTTTAAAGCTTGACCTCTACTTTCGAATGGTACATGTCTCCTATATGAAAAAATTTATATTTGACCCCTAAAACAGGATAAACAGGTATAAGTTGAAAAACTTTGTTTTAATTTTTTTAACGGCATCGCATCGAAAAAATTGAAAGTAACATACATACATAAAAACACATTATTCCTTTATGGATAGGTTTCTGGAAAAGTTTCTTTTCGTTGTTTTTCGTCTATATTCAGTTTTTATAGGATACCAAAAAAAGATACCGCAAAGATCTTTTGGAAGTGTTAAGTCTATAACATTTAGGGCCGATCTATTCACCTCCTTGTAACTTTATCTGTTTTTTAGTCAGTGTTAAGTTAATTGTCATGGATACAATTGTGGGAACAATTATAACTATAGCAACTAACTTCCAGGTAAATTTAAAAGGAGGTGAATAGTTTCATGAAAATGATTGTTTAAAAATGCCAATTTCTGCTTCCATTGAAGATTTGGTATCGACACTAGACTGCATTGCTGTACGTGGAACTGGTACAGGTATATCAGCATCATATGGAACTGGTCTCATTGCCTACTGAAGATTGAGATAGTTAATATATTTAAGAGTTATTGAGTTATTACTCTTAATATCACAAATCAAAAATACCAGTAGTCGGTGGGTGTGATTTCTTGGTTCTCTCCAGATCAGTGGTATTCCAATAGGCACACATTTCTTGTTCCTTCAAGCCAATGCCTTAAGTGTGCTCAAAGTTTATCAGTATTTCTGTTCTAAAAGTTTTGCTAGAAGGCATTGAAGGCAAGCATTCGGGACACAGAGATGATACATTTCTTGCAGGTCTGTTGCTAAACAGTATATTCCGTTACAAAATTTTATCTATCGCTCTGAAAGCTTGCCCATTCGCACGCAAGCTCATTGCGTCGATCGTATACCTGTACAAGATATTAACTGTTTCATGTTTCACTCTTCGCGACAAAGTGGGTTCCCATGCCAATAATTCTTATTTGACGCGTGTCCACTGCGGCCCTGTTCAGGGTTCCTCTGCGGGGCCCCCAGACTTGTAGGGCACGAAGCGGTCACTTCCAATGTTTGCCCCTAAATCCGCCACTGATTGTAAAGTACACATGTACATCTTTTCTATAACCTACTATATATGAAATGTTGACATTTTCTAACTCCTATAAGTTGCAGTTTCTCCTTGGTGCTGAAATATCTTTCTAATGGATACGCGAAAGAAAAGTAAAGTATTTTAATATTCTGCTATTGTAATAGTTATTTACATTACAAGCTGTGAAATTTTACTTTTAGGTGCAAGGTGTTTTTGATTGGGCGAGGCGTAGCCGAGGTTAGTTAAAAACACCGAGCACCTGAAAGGGCTTTCACAGCGTGTAATGTATTAAACTTTTCATTCTCCCCTTGGAATTTATTAACCACCATAAATAAATAAATAAAATGATGATTCAGTGATTATAATAAAATAATGTTTTTGTATACTGTGTGATCATTTAAATTTCAGATTAGAGTAGGCATATAGAGTATAAATGTAAACAATAATTTGGTATTTTCTGATTAATAAAAGACATCACTAAAATTTCCATGGGTTACTAGATCTGAAATTTAAATGATCACACAGTATACAACAGTATTGTTACCAAGGTAATGTTGACAATAGCCACCTTATAATATTATATTTTAAAAAAATTGACAGTTTCACTTCATTGTACAGGGACCGAAAGTTTTTCATACCTAGTAACCACCTCGCATGTTTTACTTTCGCTTTCGGTTGCTTTATCAACATAGAAAGTTACACTTTCGTAAAGGGGAGAATGAAAAATTCATTTTGTTCTTCTCATTTTGCACCATTTTATTATTGTATAGTTGAATTTAGGAATTGTCATTAACGGACAAGTACCGCCCCTTCCGGGTATCCGTCGTCATTTTCGTTGCATCTCTCTCGCACTAAGGTATTGTAGTAGAAACATACGTTCAAGAAATACATTTCTTCAGCACGCTAGGAAATTCTCTATGCCCTACTAGCTTACTTGAACGATATAAATATGATGTAAGGACCAAGATAGAAAAATTAAACTTTAGATATTTATGCATTAAGTGAAGTATGAATATGCTTTTTCCTGAGTGACGTGGTTACAAACCTCGCGGGCCATGCCCTCGGTTTGTAAGTCAACTAAAAGTAAAAAGCATGAATCACTCCTGTGGTGCATACAATATTTTATTTTTTAGCATATTTATGGCCGGTTTCAGAAACCTTGATAAGTTGTGATAAACTTAATTGTGATTAAATTTGAAATCTAGAAGTATAATTGGATAAAATCTCAGGTCTCTTAATTCTCAGCCAATAAAACTTCTGAATTTTGTAGAAACCTTTTTTGTAGAAAAATAAATTATCTATATTTTTTATTCACACAGTTGTTTTGTAAAACTAATATTTTAATAGTTATTACACTTCAAAGTTTTCACTTTTTAGTCAGCCGTTTGCGAATTTTATTACACACGAAAATTCCGCCCCCAGTAGGGATTTTTATCGTGCCAAACATTGCATTGACACGGAACCTACAGTTTACTTCCTATCCGAGAAGAAGGCATATTTTTAATTTTTCTCCGCTATGAAAAATTAAAATCGTTTTGAATTTAATTGAAGTGGATAAATTTAATTGAAGTGGGAGCACTAGCTTCAGTTTCTCCCAGCTTCGCTATTTTTAAAACTTAAGTTACGGCTAAACGGGGATAGGTACAATTTTTTTTGTTGGTCCAAATTAGTCCTTAATTAGCACTTAATTATATGCTGGAAGTGCTTGAGTTGAATTGAATTGAAGTAGTTGAATTTAATTGAACTACTGCCAGCACTGCTACTTTTAAAGTTTAAATGACGGCTGAACGGGAGTAGGTACGAATCTTTGTTCTTGCTATAAATTAGTCTATAATTAGTAGTTAATTATAGGCTAAACATTTTTGAATTTAAGAGGGGCTGGCGTTACGGACCTGTGCAGCCTAGAACGAAACGCAGCGGTGCTAACTTTCTTAGTATCACACTTACAGTGAAATTTCGGCCATATCTGAGAAGAGGGCATCTCCTGCACATTCCGGCACAAGCGGAGCGTTCCCCCTGCAAAAATGCGACTGCGGCGGCAAATCATAATGCCACAAAAAAGCCCCAAAGATGGTAGTCTAGAACGAAACGCAGCGGTGCTAACTTTCTTCGTATCACACTTACAGCGTAATTCCGGGCATATCTGAGAAGGGGGCATCCTCCTGCACATTCCGGCACAAGCGGAGCGCTCCCCCTGCAAAAGTGCGACTGCGGCGGCAAATCAAAGTGCCACAAAATAAGCCCCAAAGATGGTAGTCTAAAACGAAACGCAGCTGAGCTAACTTTCTTGGTATCACACTCACAGCGAAATTTCGGGCATATCTGAGAAAGGGGCATCCTCCTGCACATTCCGGTACAAGTGTAGCGTTCCCCCTGTAAAAATCCGTTTGCGGCGGCAAATCGAAATGCCACAAAAAATGCCCCACCAAATGGTAGTCTAGAACGAAACGCAGCGGTGCTAACTTTCTTCGTATCACACTTACAGCAAAATTTCGGGAATATCTGAGTCGATAGTGGTAGGCTGCAGCATAGTACGAGGGTGGTCCCAGAAGTACCCGACCTGACCAAGAGGTGGCGGTAGTTGCTTGAAAATATCACTGTATTGGAAAGTACGCAGTCTATAAAGCATATGTTGCAAGTTTGAAAGCGCCACGTTGTTCAGTATTTGTTTGGCAGCCATCAATAGTGAACGTTGTCAGTGAATTTGTGAAAATGGAGAAAATTGGTCATCGTTATGTGATACAATACTTTTATTTGAAAGGCCTCAGCCCAACCAATATAAAAGCTGAACTGGATTCTACTCTAGGTGAGTCTGCTCCTTCGTTTACAACAGTTAAATTTTGGGTAGCTGAGTTTAAACGAGGCCGTACGAGCTGCCAAGACGAGCATCGCAGTGGTCGACCAAATGAGGTGACTCCAGAAGTGGCGAAGAAAATCCACAAAGCGGTACTTGATGATCGTCGACTGAAAGTGCGCGAGCTAGCAGACATTACGGGCATTTCGAAAAGTGCGGTACATCGCATATTATCTGAAAATTTGAACATGAGAAAGCTGTGTGCAAGATGGGTGCCGCGTTTGCTCGCACTCGAGCAAAAACCGTGTAGTGAAAATGTTTCAATTGAGTGTTTAGCGAAGTTTCACAGCAAGAAAGCAGAATTTTTGCGTCGTTTCGTAACAATGGATGAAACATGGGCCCATCATTTCACACCCGAGACAAAAGAACAATCGAAACAATGGACTCAAAAGGGAGAACCGGCTCCAAAGAAGGCGAAGACCGTTTCATCTGCAGGCAAGGTTATGGCGTCGGTTTTTTGGGATGCGCGTGGAATAATTTTTATTGACTATCTCGAAAAAGGAAAAACTATCAACGGCCAGTATTATGCAAACTTATTGCAACGTTTGAGCGAAGAAATCAAGCAAAAACCGCCGCATTTGGCTAAAAAGAAAGTGTTGTTTCATCACAACAACGCGCCAGCTCACAAATCCGTTATTGCAATGGCCAAAATTAATCAATTAAAGTTTGAATTGCTACCTCATGCACCATATTCGCCATATTTAGCCCCCTCGGATTATTCTCTGTTCCCAAACTTGAAAAAATGGCTCAGTGGTCCAAGAATTTCCAACGATGAAGAAGTGATGTCAGCAGTTAATGGCTATTTTGAGGAGCAAGACAGTTCTTATTATAAAAAGGGTATCGAACTTTTTGAACACCGCTGGGAAAAGTGTATAGAGCTGAAAGGAGATTACGTTGAAAAATAAATATAAATCTTTTTCCAAAATTTTTGTGTTTTCTTTGTTGGGTCGGGTACTTCTGGGACCACCCTCGTACCTGCGTCCATAGTGAACACGTCGATTACAACTTAGTTTTGCGTTGTTTGTTGGACCTCTAATAAATGAGTTATCTGATGCGCTGTGCATCCAAAAGCTGTGGAAATACTTTGGGAAATACTTCTTTTAGTTTTTTCAGCTTTATTTTTGGATAATCACCAATAAGTATTCTTTTTTCGTAGATATTATTAACATTTATTAATTAAAAATATGTCGTTTTATAACAACGCTGTTGTATTTAGGAATTCACTAAAATTGAAATAATAACAAACAAATAGGGGAAAAATACATATTATAAAGTCCGACCTAATAATTCTTCATATTGTGAAGGTTATTTTTTTTCGAATAAATTATTTCATTTTTAATTAGGCATGATTAAATTTATAAAACGAATATTATCCACGTCTTCAATTCATTGACCGGTGGATTTTAGTCCTTTTTCCACTCATAGCGACCGTGTTAAATTTCGATAGTTTACAAATTTGCATTAGTTGGAAATGCATGTCCCTTTATCAATTTCTCGCATTATCGGTTATCGCGTTATTGTTGATGAAAAGAATTTATGGTTATTCTTCTTTAAATGCTCGCTTTGAAGTGAGAGAGTTTCTTGAAATCGTCTTTTCTTCTTCTTATACGAATTTAAGGGTGTGTGAGTTAGCCACCCTCGGCTAGGTGTAAAGTCGGATTATTTCTGTAGATCATATAGAAGTAGAATTATTATCTATGCGGTAGTTTTCCGTATAGAAATCTCCGTTGGGAGGATCTTACGAGTCTCCGATCTTTTCGTCACCTTTATTTCTTCACCCCTATTAGGGTAAGTGTTTTTTTAACCAGCGATCTTTTCTACTTACAATATTTTTTATTTGTGGTTTTTCTACGATTTTTAGGGTCTTAAGCCTTGGTTTGTTTTAACCATCTTTGATGCCTTCTACCTGGAGCAAAGAGCTTCGCCTACGTGTAGAGTGTTCTCGTAAGCATCAAACCCACAACCTGCTAAGCGGCGAGATCAGGGAAATTAAATAGAACATCTATATCGAGCTAAGTGAACTAACTATAGATGATTTATTAATTTTTCTGTTAACTTCTTTAGGTACTAATGTTATTAATGTTCATAACCGTTACATAAATATGTAATTATCTTTCATACAATTAATTCCTGCACTTGCGGAATAATCCGAATAGATAATAGATTTATCAGATATTTACTTTTGGAGTGTAAGCTCCAGGGCAGCTGTCTAGGGGTATTAATTAAATGACAAATAGCTTGTTTAAAGGTTTGGTTACCCAAAATTAATTGTATAGATATCTTCTTTGAGAACTTTAATTTATGTGGACTTTTTCTTTAATTAATAAATGCAACTAAGATTCAGTTATTATATATATAGTGTTGATTTATTGTTTTATTTTTGTTTTATCCCCTTTGTGCATGGCAATCTTTATTATTATCAAATAACGTGGATTGTATACAGCAATTCAGTTGGTCGGTATTATAGGGAATGGTAAATGTCTTAGCTAGTAGCTAGTTCACATTGGAAAGTTCTTAATTTAGAAAAGAATTACAAAATCCTTTTTAAAAATAACGTTGTTAATTAAAAATGTGTTTCATTATATTCTATAAAATAATTTTATCTTTAATTTCCGACCCTTTGAAGTTGGAAACTTCTTATGTAACTTCAAATGTATTTTTAAGTTTCTTCAAGTTTGTTTAAGTTTACCTAGAAACCTCTTTATGCAAAGAAAAAAATCCGTTTGGAAAATTTATTTAAATAAAGGATTATAGTTTTATTAAATGTCGACATATTTTTTATTCTATCCTGCTACATAATGCTCAATTATGCACCATTAAGTTAATAAAAAACTAATTGTTAAAAGGCGTCAATTAATTTCTTCTCTTCAACTAACCAATAAATTTTCAGTTTTAAGCACACAGAAACTTTATTTGCCACAAGAATACAGGGTGTTTCACTCAAGCATTCGTATCGTCTGGGCAGGTGATAGTAATCGTCAATAGCAACAAAAAATCCTTATGCCATTTTTGATTGTACGCACATCGAAAAACATTTCCTAAAAAAGTCAACTTTTGGGAACTGCTGGAGATAATAGTCAAAACAAACTTTGACATCACGTGAAAGATATTTTCATAAGTAATTTATGTGTACTACCACTGTCCAGATGATACGAATCTTAAGTGAAACACCCTGTATAATAGTTACAAATTATAATACATAATACATATTATATAAATATAATAGTTGTATGTTACTGTATGTTGGACATACTATTTACAATATTATTAGCTAGTTAGGCTATGAATCATACGCATAGCGGTCTCGACACGTGGGTTTGTTTTCATAATATATTTTGTATTATAATTACCAATGCAGAGAAGGAATGCTACTTTTAAAGTAATGTTGTGTTAAATTTATAATCTTGCTGCTTGAATAATTGTTTAGTTTGTAGAATATGTTAAATTGTAACAAAATAGCTATTTATTGTATTGTAATAAAAATTAGAAAAACCGATATGTCTTGATTATTTACTATTTTTAAGAATATGAGTTTCTAAATTTAATATGCATTTAATGACAAAGCTGTGAAATACTTACAGTTGTTGACATTAACCAAGATTTGAAATGGCAATTTTTGTTTCTCATTTTTTAAAGTCAATTTAATCTAATACTCCTAAAGATATGGATAAAATTACAGTGTTGCCTTTTTATAGCTACTGCCTGGTACACTAGTTTCGCATGCCATAACTCATCGTTATGCAATTCGTTATGAAATGATGTTATAATATTGTAATTAGTACGTCCAACAAAAGAAAGTTAAAAATTATTAGTACTAGGTAAATAGTATCCAACTACTTTTCGAACGGTTATTACATTTAATCAATACAAACAATTCCTAAGAAAAAACCATTACGTTTGCCTTTATGCTCGCCTACATATGTACTATTAGTTTCATAATGATCTAGGACATCAAGGCAAATACGATGCTATTTTTTATTGTTTTAAGGAAAGTATCACTCGCGAATGAAAAAATTCGATTCTTTTCTTATTTTATCACTCGGAAATGAATTTTATATTTAAAAATTTATGATTCATTCTTTCAAGAATTAAATTTTAACGTCGCACGCAGGGCTGAAACCTGATTCTAACCGGCCAAAACTCCAAAAACCATTGTTAAAATCAATAATTCTAAGAATTAGTATTTTAGTAGAAAGCTTAGTGAACTCATAAGTACCTGCCGTTTACCGTTACGGCAAATAATAACCATAAAAAAATCCAATAATTCCGGTAAAATTTCAATAATTTATAAAAACAGAATTGAAGTGCTAAAAAGTCTTATAAAAAGGTAAGTTGATACTCTTCTAATATAGAAAACGGTGAGTTTTACTTTCCGAATAATAAATGTTTTATTTTGTGGTTTATAACTTAGAAATCTTGCAAGCTCTTGCGTTTGTATTTTTAATATTATTTTGCTATAGTATAAAGAATAACATATTTAAAAATCAATATGCACAATGATGCATAAACTGAAATACAATCGAAATGAAAAGCGATAGTTATTAAACGATTAGCAACATAATCTTTGTACGTTATTTCATTTAGATATTAAAGAAGCATTTTAAGTTGTGTAATATTGTTTAAAATAAAGAAGAATTAGTGTAAATGCTATTTATTTTACATCTTTACCTTATTTTTCAATAACATAATTATGTAAATAACTTTTTCTTGGAAAAAGTATAAAGTATCAAACTGATCCAGATCTAGTGGCTAAAAAAAATTTTTTTTTAGTTTCTTTTTTGATTATTTTTTTATTTTTACGCTATTCTAGTAATTTGCTTTCAGTTAAGTCTATAAAATAATTTTGACCGGCTAGAATTGGGTTTCAGCCCTGTGTGCGTCGGCAGTTTTATTCGTTTGGGAATGAATGCAAAATTGACTGTTTAAAAAATTCCATTCGTGAATATATACAAGCGGAAATGAATCATTCGTTTTCAGTTCTTTTATATTTTTAAACTATGCTTATCAGTTCTTACTACTCTGCAGTTTTATTTATACAAAATCATTGACCAACTTCATACGATATGGGCCAACACAATCAATTTAATTTAACCAAATATATTAATTATGATAATGTATCAAATACTTCCCACTTGTTTAGAGTATGAGAAGAAATTGAAAGAAAATCAAACTGGAAACAAGCGGCATTACGCTAAAATGCATAAAAAGATTCTTGATGTAAAAGAAAACGAAATGGGGAATCAACTAATGGAGTATTTTAAAACAGGGTTCGAAAACAGAAACAAACCCAAGAGTCTATAAATATGAATAAAAGTGAGTTCCTATTGTGTTGCATTGGTCTTGTTACCGTAAAAGGTATACTTTTCAGAATTTTCAATGATGACAAATTTTTTAAGGAACTTTTAGAACCAAATGAAAAATAATTTAATACAAATATTAATTCTATAAATGTAGTCGAAAAAGTCACTACAGTGTGTAATAAAATAAAACAAACATTTAGCTATAGCATTAAATAAAAAATGGTACAGAAACAAAAAGTACATAATCAATTAAAATTTCTTGATGCAAACAAATAATTCGAAAACAAGAGTATCAATTAATAAATTATCAAACAAAATTCGACAGCGCCATACAAATTTGCAATTGTATTAATAAAACTGCATCTTAGCATATTATAATAGACCTGCGTTGTTATTTAAATCGCGATTCATACGTGATAAATTTGAGAACGAAGAATATTTTTTAACGGACAGCAAATATGATACGCTAGCGAACGAAATTTATTTATACTAGAAAATTAAAACAAAAAGTTCGTGAACGAATGAAAAATTAAATTATTTTAAGAATTATTCTTTTGCGAGTGACTCAAATTTTTACGTTCTTTCTACCCTGAATTTTTGTTCTATGTATTTACACAGAAAAAAATAGCATCATATTAGCCTTGCTGTCCTGAATAATTATGAAATCAATAGTACATATTTTCTAAATTAATTATTAGTGAAAGCAGGCATTTTACAAAAAATAAAGAAACCATTAAAGTCAGGTCAGCAGGTCATGTACAAATTAGTGATGGGCGACGGGAATATTCCCGGTGAGGAATATTCCCCGCCAGGAATTTATTTTGGGAATTTATAAAAATCATCGATAAAAATTCCCAAAAAATGGAAATGTATCTTTTATGCTCCAGTAAGTGAAACACAAGCAAACGCGCGTCAAAGCGTATACAATTTTGCAAGCTAAGACCTGTTACCAACACGTGGCCGGTTCTAGCGTTAGCACTCTCAGTGTATATTTATCTTTGATGTGCATTGTGTTAGATTGAAGACTGATATATTTTACGCGTTGCCGGCGTAGTGTATAGATAGTACACTGTACACTTAATATTATTTTTTTATCCAAGAAGTTTTGTTTTTTATATATCATGTTATATATTATGTTATTTCTATCTTAAAATAAACCTTTTTTTTTCGAACAACTTCTCTATTTCGGACCTATTTTAAGCAAAAATATAAATTCCCGATAAAGTGGGAAGTTCGGCAATATTCCCAGATATATTTCCAGGAATATTCCACAAATAAATAAATTCCGGAATTTACCCGGTATTATTTTTCACTATGTACAATATAAAATTTCTAAGCGATACTTTATCACAGTGGTGCACCCATGGGGGAGGTTTTGGGGGTCGAACCCCCCCCCCGAAATCTTTATATTTATCATAGAGATTTTCCTTATTCCCTTAATATAATATACATAAATAATTAAGATAGTATATTGTGACGTTACTTTTGTATCGTGCAAATTGTTATTTATTTTTATATATCTTAGATCTCAGGGTCGAATTATTTGATGTTCAATCGTAAAATTTACCTATAAAATTACTTTATTTTATACTTAATATGAGACTCCTATTATAACCTTTCAATATGGGATTCTGTTATTGAAAGGTTAAATATTATCAACAAATATTTAAATTTTTTACACTCATGCAGTGGTTAATAGTAGGTATTAGGACCATTGAGCCGACCCCTTCCCTTTTTTTGTTGGCCACGCCTGCTGCGCTCTGATTGGCTATCCCTACTCATGTAGCTCCTCCCCTTGCTTCTGATTGGTCGACGCCATCTTGGATGACACGCCTACTATATTCAAATGACCCGCGATCTAATTAATATTCAAATGGGGCGTGGTCTAATTAAATGCGCGAATTAAATTAATTTATCTAATTAAATTAATTCACGGTATCATTAGCATATCTCCTCCCTCATTTACATATATCATTTCTCATATGCATGCGCGAATTAAATTAATTGATCTAATTAAATTAATTCACGGTATCATTTACATATCTCCTCTCTCATTTACATATATCATTTCTCATATGCATGGGCGAATTAAATTAATTGATCTAATTAAATTAATTCACGGTATTATTTACATATCTCATCTCTCATTTACATATATCATTTCTCATATGCATTCGCGAATTAAATTAATTCACGGTATCATTTACATATCTCATCTCTCATTTACATATATCATTTCTCATATGCATGCGCGAATTAAATTAATTGATCTAATTAAATTAATTCACGGTATCATTTACATATCTCATCTCTCATTTACATATATCATTTCTCATATGCATGCTCGAATTAAATTAATTCACGGTATCATTTACATATCTCATCTCCCATTTACATATATCATTTCTCATATGCATGCTCAAATTAAATTAATTCACGGTATCATTTACATATCTCGTCTCTCATTTACATTTATCATTTCTCATATGGATGCTCGAATTAAATTAATTCAAGGTATTATTAGCATATCTCATCTCTCATTTGCCTAGCTCATTTTTATATGCAGGCGCAAATTAAATTAATTCACGGTATCGTTTGCATATCTCATCTCTCTCATTTACATAGCTCATATCTCATTTGTACATCTCACCTCTCTCATAAATTTATTTTAAAATAAATTTTATGCTTTTCAATTGCTGTCATTCTTAAAGTTTTATTTAAATATAAATCTAAACGTCATAAGGCTAACATTTAAATAATATTTAACAGGAAACATCATCACGTAATAGGTGTTAACCCGTAAAAGCAATTATAAAGTTGAAATATTTGTAGATGCATTAATCATTTTCGTCTTTTAAAACGACATCTTTACAAGAATAATAAATTATTGTTTTAAATAAGTATTGACAATAACTAACTCTTTGTGTTAATCACGAGTTATTCATGAAGAAACTTCGCGGAATTTCAATACAGATGTAAAGTTTAAATGGTTACGCGTATATTTTAAATCCCTTTATTTATTAAACTTATTTGAAATCTTGTAAAAATATTATAAATGTTTTTAAGTAGAAATTCCCATTAGTACTATCTTACAGGAACAGAATATTAAAATCAATCATTAACATCTTAAAACCACAACTCTAAAAAAACAATAAATTATTGTTTTAAAAAGTTAATGAAGCGTACATCAAATCTGTCTACTAACACGTAGAAACATCTAGGATAATATAACGAGAAAAATTTACTTTCAAGTATACAAGGTAATCACCTGTCGGATTATCTCTATTGCATTTTGGCATGTTTAAATCCAAACGTCATAAACATTTAAAATACAGTCTACAAGTAAATCGATAATGGTCATGTAATTATTATCTTAGCATCTTTTCATTTACAATTATCAAGTAAAAATGTATTGTTTCATACGACCGACAAAGGAATTTAGTGAGTTAGTTATAAAGAAACGTCAAGGAATCTCAGTCACTTGTTTTGTCAATGTAGACAGATTTGATGTACGCTTCATTAACTTTTTAAAACAATAATTTATTGTTTAGTTAGACAAAGTGTTTTTATAATAACAGCTCTCAAAGGAGTCATTCCTTTAAAAATAATAATAATGTTCACGACCTACTAATTACGTAGACGCTAAAAATGATATAAAATCGAACGCTTTTTTTAAATAAATCATTCCGAAAGTGTTCCTCGAATCATTAAGATAGCTACATCAGGTGTATATTTAGCTAAAATCAGGTATGTTTATTTTCATTTGCTTATATTTAAAAAACTATATGTAAATGTTTACGATTGTTTTTAGATTAACTTCCATTTAGATCATCTACAGTTCCTAAGAAATATAATTTGTTTATTTGATGTTTAGTTAAAAATTATTTAAAATTTACAGCAAAGGAATTTTAAGCAGCAGCGGTATAAAAAATCTATAGTGAATTATTTAAGCAGCTATATTAATTCTCGAGAAGCTATTAACCCGACATGATCATTATGAAAGCAATATTTCTTATCATAACATACCATTATGTTCAAAACAATGCAAATATAATTACTTTCAATATAGTCACTTGTGTAGTTTAAAACAATGCAAATATAATTACTTTCAATATAGTCACTTGTGTAGTTAAAAATTATTTAAAATTTACAGCAAAGGAATTTTAAGCAGCAGATTTCTTAAAACTTTGTTAGCTTGATACGTGTACTGGAATAATAATGTAAAAAGTGTTTATAAATATTTATATGCGATTGTTTAATTGATTTAATGAAAACCTTATATGGTTATATGTAGTAGGATGATGCGGTATAAAAAAATCTATAGTGAATTATTTAGGCAGCTATATTAATTCTCGAGAAGATATTAACCCGACATGATCATTATGAAAGCAATATTTCTTATCATAACATACCATTATGTTCAAAACAATGCAAATATAATTACTTTCAATATAGTCACTTGTGTAGTTAAAAATTATTTAAAATTTACAGCAAAAGGAATTTTAAGCAGCAGATTTCTTAAAACTTTGCTAGCTTGATACGTGTACTGGAATAATAATGTAAAAAGTGTTTATAAATATTTATATGCGATTGTTTAATTGATTTAATGAAAACCTTATATGGTTATATGTAGTAGAATGATGCGGTATAAAAAAAATCTATAGTGAATTATTTAAGCATCTATATTAATTCTCGAGAAGCTATTAACCCGACATGATCATTATGAAAGCAATATTTCTTATCATAACATACCATTATGTTCAAAACAATGCAAATATAATTACTTTCAATATAGTCACTTGTGTAGTTAAAAATTATTTAAAATTTATAGCAAAAGGAATTTTAAGCAGCAGATTTCTTAAAACTTTGCTAGCTTGATACGTGTACTGGAATAATAATGTAAAAAGTGTTTATAAATATTTATATGCGATTGTTTAATTGATTTAATGAAAACCTTATATGGTTATATGTAATAGGATGATGCGGTATAAAAAAAATCTATAGTGAATTATTTAAGCATCTATATTAATTCTCGAGAAGCTATTAACCCGACATGATCATTATGAAAGCAAATCAACTTTTATTGCTTTATATATATATATATATATATATATATATATATATATATATATATATATATATATATATATATATATATATCATAAACGCGTTGTTAGTCTAAGCTATTAAAAAGATAGTAGCCATATTGAAATTAATATCAAGTCTAGCGTTTTACAAGAAACGGTTATCATCTAATTGCTATCATACACGGATTAAACTAAACTATATATTAAGAAATATTAATTACGGCTTTTATAGCATCTTACAGGAAAAAGATTACATTCAATCAGGATCGCAACATATATCATTAACTTGATATCATAAATAAATAAATATCCAACGTTTGACTAATGTCTATTGATTAAAACAAATAAGTTATGAAATGAAGCTGGGAGTCTATTCAATGAACAATGCTAATACTTTTATGATTTTCTAACCTATAGATCTGCAGTTAGAAACTCAAGCCTGCTAAATGCTCACAATTCACTTACCCTATCATCATCATATCGTACAATACAAACTAAAAAGGGTGAAATGAATATAACTTATAGGATTTAATCAAACTAGAAAAATATCGATATATCCTACGTTGAGAAAATAATCATACTATGTAAGCATCGATACGCTACATATGATTTCGAGCCTGAGTATAAGCATAAGCCCTATAATGAAATATAATATAAATACAAATATTAATTAAAGTTTCACAAGTTAACTTGTGAAACTTTAACTAATCTTTGTATTTATATTATATTTCATGATTATGGAGTTCCACAAAGTAAGGCTGGAGACAGTAAACGATAAGCCCTATACTACAGATCTTTATCCTTTTTCATTATATCTACTACAGACGAGGTGAAAGAATAGGTACATTTAACATACGTATGCTACAATTATCTAATTTTCTAGTTTTCTAGACGTAATGTAATTTTGAACAGATTTTAACCCTTTTCGTTATATCTACTACCCTTGTAAGCGGTTTCTACATATTGAAATACAGGGTAGTTACCTCTTGCAATATCTACAGTTATGAGAACCCTGAAGACTTAACCTGGAGAAATAAATCAGATAAATATTTTACTTTTTATTGAAACGATAACTTTGCATACTAATATATGAAAATAATATAATGTATATCGCCTGATAAATAAAATTGAAATTAAAAGCTTACCATGCTTTTTATCACCATCGGAATATTATCGAGAAACATGATCGTCTAAGTTAAATATATTTAGCGACTTCTTTTGCTTAATAATTTTCATTATGGTATGTGTATAGGTCTAGTCACAGTTTCAGCAAACGCATTGTATTCTATCAACGAATCATGTAAAATTAAGCAGTATGCTTTAGTTGTATCAGAAAGTGGGTTGACCGACTCAAGCTCTAATCTCTAAATTCATGAATACCTTATACACACGATATAACTACGATTTAAGATTACGAGAGGGTACATGAAGAAAAGGGTATGTTGTATAGTATAGAAGAAACTCACTGATAAATATAGGTTATACGTGAAGCATTTGCTGTTACTCAAACGTTAATAACTTAAACAAGACAGGAATATAGGTATTAGACCATCAAATTTTAAAAGTTGAACAATTATAAAAGATGAGAACGTATATTGGAATAAGGCTAACAAACTAATCGATAGACTTCAGCAGCATGTTCCTTCACTAATCTAGCATTTAAGCTATACATATTATAGCATATCGATCGATATCATTCAAGCCTAGCTTACGATTAGTAGCAATTTATTTTTATTTAATATATCATTCAGATATGTCGTGCTATGTGTCTAAATACGAAATATAAAACATGTCTAAATCTATGTAAAGCTTAAGTTATGTAGGGTTAGCAAAAGACATGAAAATTGAATAATATATCCATATCATAATACGAATAATACAAGCTCACCATTAGGTTTATGATAACCGACTGCAATTGTTTGAAAAGAAGCTGACGAGAAAGGTGATCAGTCGTGTAAATATTTAGGATGTGATAAAATAAAATTATTTTAATATTTTAATGATGTTTTATTTCAATGATATATAGTTATATTTTATAAGGAAATTGAAAAACATATTAAGAACATATTTTGATGTACTAATTACATATTAATTAAACATATATAGAAGTAAACAAGTGTTAGTTTAAACGATAAATTACATTATTAAATTTTAAAATCAAATCGTCAATTCGACACAACAGTACAAACTTTCATTGTAATGACTACAGATACATAGAGCCAGGTAAAGGATCTAAAGAACAGCATTCTAGTAACAGTTGACAAAGTAGAAGCTAACAATATGAATTTACTAAAGAAGGTAGAAGAAACGGGTGTCTTAGTAATCGACAATTCTAAAACTTCATAGAGAGTTTTATGGATTCTACTGTAGACATTAGATTAGAGCTCCGATTTGTAGGCAATATTTGATCAGATTAACTATAATTTGGTCAAAAGTGGAAATTAAAAGGTTAAGCTAGTGACAGATCGAATTCAATAGTCATCATTAATAAAGTAACTTTTTTCAGTCAGTCATGTATTTAGCTACTATACTATGTAACGTTTATAAATAAATAATACATCATTATAGAATAGTCTTTGATTAATGCTCATAAACTGTTAACAATCTAACATTTCCTTTATATGAGCTGTTGATAGTATTAAACCTATGCATCGCCGTTACGAATTTTTTGATATTCGAGTAATGTTTTAAGAAATTAAGAACCGACTTACAACATACCCTTTTCTTCATGTACCCTCTCGTAATCTTACATCGTAGTTATATCGTGTGTATAAGGTATTCATGAATTTAGAGATTAGAGCTTGAGTCGGTCAACCCACTTTCTGATACAACTAAAGCATACTGCTTAATTTTACATGATTCGTTGATAGAATACAATGCGTTTGCTGAAACTGTGACTAGACCTATACACATACCATAAGGAAAATTATTAAGCAAAAGAAGTCGCTAAATATATTTAACTTAAACGATCATGTTTCTCGATAATATTCCGATGGTGATAGAAAGCATGGTAAGCTTTTAATTTCAATTTTATTTATCAGGCGATATACATTATATTATTTTCATATATTAGTATGCAAAGTTATCGTTTCAATAAAAAGTAAAATATTTATCTGATTTATTTCTCCAGGTTAAGTCTTCAGGGTTCTCATAACTGTAGATATTGCAAGAGGTAACTACCCTGTATTTCAATATGTAGAAACCGCTTACAAGGGTAGTAGATATAACGAAAAAGGTTAAAATCTGTTCAAAATTACATTACGTCTAGAAAACTAGAAAATTAGATAATTGTAGCATACGTATGTTAAATGTACCTATTCTTTCACCTCGTCTGTAGTAGATATAATGAAAAAGGATAAAGATCTGTAGTATAGGGCTTATCGTT
Organism: Agrypnus murinus; assembly: GCA_929113105.1. Classification (NCBI taxonomy): domain Eukaryota; kingdom Metazoa; phylum Arthropoda; class Insecta; order Coleoptera; family Elateridae; genus Agrypnus; species Agrypnus murinus. The sequence continues at coordinate 61,610,762 of OV816025.1, forward strand.
TACTCTCTCCAGCCTTACTTTGTGGAACTCCATAATCATGAAATATAATATAAATACAAAGATTAGTTAAAGTTTCACAAGTTAACTTGTGAAACTTTCACTAATCTTTGTATTTATATTATATTTCATTATAGGGCTTATGCTTATACTCAGGCTCGAAATCATATGTAGCGTATCGATGCTTACATAGTATGATTATTTTCTCAACGTAGGATATATCGATATTTTTCTAGTTTGATTAAATCCTATAAGTTATAATCATTTCACCCTTTTTAGTTTGTATTGTACGATATGATGATGATAGGGTAAGTGAATTGTGAGCATTTAGCAGGCTTGAGTTTCTAACTGCAGATCTATAGGTTAGAAAATCATAAAAGTATTAGCATTGTTCATTGAATAGACTCCCAGCTTCATTTCATAACTTATTTGTTTTAATCAATAGACATTAGTCAAACGTTCGATATTCTCATGTCTTTAATCTGCCTTCGATATATAATATATTTATTTATGATATCTAGTTAATGATATATGTTGCGATCCTGATTGAATGTAATCTTTTTCCTGTAAGATGCTATAAAAGCCGTAATTAATATTTCTTAATATATAGTTTAGTTTAATCCGTGTATGATAGCAATTAGATGATAACCGTTTCTTGTAAAACGCTAGACTTGATATTAATTTCAATATGGCTACTATCTTTTTAATAGCTTACACTCAGCTTAAACGCGTTTATGATATATATATATATATATAAAGCAATAAAAGTTAATTTGCTTTCATAATGAACATGTCGGGTTAATAGCTTCTCGAGAATTAATATAGCTGCCTAAATAATTCACTATAGATTTTTTTATACCGCATCATCCTACTACATATAACCATATAAGGTTTTCATTAAATCAATTAAACAATCGCATATAAATATTTATAAACACTTTTTACATTATTATTCGAGTACACGTATCAAGCTAGCAAAGTTTTAAGAAATCTGCTGCTTAAAATTCCTTTGCTGTAAATTTTAAATAATTTTTAACTAAACATCAAATAAACAAATTATATTTCTTAGGAACTGTAGATGATCTAAATGGAAGTTAATCTAAAAACAATCGTAAACATTTACATATAGTTTTTTAAATATAAGCAAATGAAAATAAACATACCTGATTTTAGCTAAATATACACCTGATGTAGCTATCTTAATGATTCGAGGAACACTTTCGGAATGATTTATTTAAAAAAAGCGTTCGATTTTATATCATTTTTAGCGTCTACGTAATTAGTAGGTCGTGAACATTATTATTATTTTTAAAGGAATGACTCCTTTGAGAGCTGTTATCATAAAAACACTTTGTCTAACTAAACAATTATTGTTTTAAAAAGTTAATGAAGCGTACATCAAATCTGTCTACATTGACAAAACAAGTGACTGAGATTCCTTGACGTTTCTTTATAACTAACTCACTAAATTCCTTTGTCGGTCGTATGAAACAATACATTTTTACTTGATAATTGTAAATGAAAAGATGCTAAGATAATAATTACATGACCATTATCGATTTACTTGTAGACTGTATTTTAAATGTTTATGACGTTTGGATTTAAACATGCCAAAATGCAATAGAGATAATCCGACAGGTGATTACCTTGTATACTTGAAAGTAAATTTTTCTCGTTATATTATCCTAGATGTTTCTACGTGTTAGTAGACAGATTTGATGTACGCTTCATTAACTTTTTAAAACAATAATTTATTGTTTTTTTAGAGTTGTGGTTTTAAGATGTTAATGATTGATTTTAATATTCTGTTCCTGTAAGATAGTACTAATGGGAATTTCTACTTAAAAGCATTTATAATATTTTTACAAGATTTCAAATAAGTTTAATAAATAAAGGGATTTAAAATATACGCGTAACCATTTAACCTTTACATCTGTATTGAAATTCCGCGAAGTTTCTTTATGAATAACTCGTGATTAACACAAAGGGTTAGTTATTGTCAATACTTATTTAAAACAATAATTTATTATTCTTGTAAAGATGTCGTTTTAAAAGACGAAAATGATTAATGCATCTACAAATATTTCAACTTGATAATTGCTTTTACGGGTTAACACCTATTACGTGATGATGTTTCCTGTTAAATATTATTTAATGTTAGCCTTATGACGTTTAGATTTATATTTAAATAAATCTTTAAGAATGACAGCAATTGAAAAGCATAAAATTTATTTTAAAATAAATTTATGAAAGAGGTGAGATGTACAAATGAGATATGAGCTATGTAAATCAGAGAGATGAGATATGCAAACAATACCGTGAATTAATTTAATTTGCGCCTGCATATAAAAATGAGCTAGGCAAATGAGAGATGAGATATGCTAATAATACCTTGAATTAATTTAATTCGAGCATCCATATGAGAAATGATAAATGTAAATGAGAGACGAGATATGTAAATGATACCGTGAATTAATTTAATTTGAGCATGCATATGAGAAATGATATATGTAAATGAGAGATGAGATATGTAAATGATACCGTGAATTAATTTAATTCGAGCATGCATATGAGAAATGATATATGTAAATGAGAGATGAGCTATGCTAATGATACCGTGAATTAATTTAATTCGCGCATCCATATGAGAAATGATAAATGTAAATGAGAGACGAGATATGTAAATGATACCGTGAATTAATTTAATTTTAGCATGCATATGAGAAATGATATATGTAAATGAGAGATGAGATATGTAAATGATACCGTGAATTAATTTAATTCGAGCATGCATATGAGAAATGATATATGTAAATGAGAGATGAGATATGTAAATGATACCGTGAATTAATTTAATTAGATCAATTAATTTAATTCGCGCATGCATATGAGAAATGATATATGTAAATGAGAGATGAGATATGTAAATGATACCGTGAATTAATTTAATTAGATCAATTAATTTAATTCGCGCATGCATATGAGAAATGATATATGTAAATGAGAGATGAGATATGTAAATGATACCGTGAATTAATTTAATTCGAGCAATTAATTTAATTCGCGCATGCATATGAGAAATGATATATGTAAATGAGAGATGAGATATGTAAATGATACCGTGAATTAATTTAATTAGATCAATTAATTTAATTCGCGCATGCATATGAGAAATGATATATGTAAATGAGAGAGGAGATATGTAAATGATACCGTGAATTAATTTAATTCGCGCATGCATATGAGAAATGATATATGTAAATGAGGGAGGAGATATGCTAATGATACCGTGAATTAATTTAATTAGATCAATTAATTTAATTCGCGCATGCATATGAGAAATGATATATGTAAATGAGAGAGGAGATATGTAAATGATACCGTGAATTAATTTAATTCGCGCATGCATATGAGAAATGATATATGTAAATGAGGGAGGAGATATGCTAATGATACCGTGAATTAATTTAATTAGATCAATTAATTTAATTCGCGCATTTAATTAGACCACGCCCCATTTGAATCTTAATTAGATCGCGGGTCATTTGAATATAGTAGGCGTGTCATCCAAGATGGCGTCGACCAATCAGAAGCAAGGGGAGGAGCTACAGGGATAGCCAATCAGAGCGCAGCAGGCGTGGCCAAAAAAAGGAAAGGGGTCGGCTCAATAGTCCTAATACCTACTGTTAATAATTTTCAATAGATAAAGTTTGGTTATGAATAATAACCATTGACACATATAACTGAAATATCAAACCTGACAGTTATCAATTAAAATATATCTCTAGAAGGACTAAGTACGTATAGCATATATTGTTTATTAGCTCTTTATTGTTATAAACCTTTATTTTAGGATTCAAAATTGGAAAGAAATCTTACCCTTGTCAACTTACATGTAAAATCTTCTTTAGGTAAGTCTTCCTTGTATGGCCATCTAATAGTTTCTTAAAATTTTGACCTATGTATTTTTCTCGTCTTCCAACAATCACCTCCACTACTTTCACAACCTATAATTTCCACAATCTACACTTTCTGCCAAGAACCGTGATCACCGCCGTAGATTCAGCAGACGTCACACCACCGGACTACTGGACTGCCTCATAAACTGCTTTCATGGTTTTCTTCTTATCTAGGACCCGAATGATGACTGCCAGCTCCCCAACACCTCAGTAAGTAAGTTCTAATCTTCTAATCTCTTTCTTATGATTAAGTTACCTTAATAATTATTTTCTTTTTCAGGACTATGATGACGACTTCAAATCTTCCACACCTCGATGATTAACAAACCCAGCTCAAAGACAGTTTTTTTTTTAAATTTAATTTTTTCTATCCATCACACCTACTGTCTCATAATACCCTTTAATTTTGTTTTCAGTATTTAATGCTCTTACTCTTCCTTTATTCAATAAAACACCGGACTTTCCTTTTATATGTTTTAATTTAACATATTTTCTTCTTGGACTTTATCAGTTTACATTACTAGATATACATTTATTTTATTTTTCTATTATATAATCAAATTTCTTCTTTTTTAAAATTTTATTTATTTTTCATACTTAACTCAAAAAACCCCTTTTTTATTGTTATATCTCCCCGAGATACCTCTTTTTTCAACTATTTTATCTGTTTTTTCCCTTTTATTAAAATAAGTAGGTATTAGGGCACCTGAGACCAGCCACTTCAGTTTTTTCTGGCCACGCCCCTTCCCCCTCCAGGTTCCTCGCCTGTGATTGGTTACCCCCACTCCTGTAGCTCCTCCCCCTTCTCTGTGATTGGTTACCCCCACTCCTGTAGCTCATCTCCTAGCTTCTGATTGGCTGATAGCGGCCATTTTGGAACTCGTCGCCATTTTGACCACGCCCGCCGCCGCCATTAAGGGAATCTGTATTACCGGCAATCTGTGTGCTGCCAATAGAGGACGTAATGCTACAATTAGTGTGTATCGTCAATAGAGGGCGCCATGAAGGGATCTGTATTACCGACAGACTGTGTACTACTACTAGAGGGCGTGTCATGAAGAAATCTGTATTACCACAGGGAGGGGAGGGTATGTAGAGGCAACCATTTTATATCACAGCATCTTGCGCGCGCTAAATTTGAAATTTTAAATTTGTCATTTTTGCATATGTCATTTTTTGCATCTGTCAATTTTACTGCTGTCATTTATACGTATGTCATTTTTGCAGCTGTCATTTATGCGTCTGTCAATTTTAATCTGTCATTTTTTTTGCATCTGTCATTTAAATCCTCTCTCTCTCTCTCTCTCTCTCTCTCTCTCTCATAGTATAACTACTTACCGGTTTTGTAGCTCCTCTCTCCAGCGCACACACACACACACACACTCCGTACTCTTTCCAGCACCATTACCTTTTCTAGAAGAAATAATAAGGCTATATAGGAATTAAAAATTATTTTTATTAATATATTGTTAAGGCTACATTTAATTTATAATAAAAATGTTGATAGAACGCTGGTGCTAGCTTGAGGACTTCAGGACTGACCTCTGTTTTCTATTTGCGGTTCCAGGGGCTGTAACAACAATAACAATTGAACATTAAAAAGGGGTTTATTGTATAAACTTGATGTTTACCTCAGTACCTTATTCATTTCTACAAACAGGCAATCATCGTAACTGCAGCTTGTTTTCCCTAAGTACAGCAGACCTAGAGAAATCGTTTTAGCTTCAATCTGCTGGTTAAGCTCGGCAACCCTTTGTTCTGTTAACTTGTCGCCGATTCGCTTTGGTAGAAATGTAACATGATTTTCAGCATCAATAATCACACTTTGACGCTTATCACGGCAAACGACCCTCTTGAATTGCAGTATCTGTGTAATTTCTTTTATTTTGTAATCACATAACTTCTTGATAGGCTTCTTCATGGAAGGTTCGTTCAACTGTTTTAACAAATGCTCCATTTTTCTATGTAAAAAACAAAGACACACATGATAGAACTTAAATAGCAGCAAAATGTAACACTCACAAGAATAATAAATGATTATTTTAACATACCTAGTTGATGCAAACAATAACAATATTACTATCACTGTAACCGCCGACGCGAGGACAAAACTAAAAACGGAAGGGGTTTGACTGAGCTTTTATAAACTTCGAACCTGCGGGAATGAACGCGTTTTTAGATAAAATCTTAATTTATTACCCCTCGGAACAAAAGGTCGACACCTGCACTGTCAAGTAACACGCTTAGATAAAAATCTAAATTTATTACCCTCGGAGCAAAAGGATATCATTAAAAAAGGGTAGACACCTGTGCTGTCAATCAGGCAGCTGTTTTTAGATAAAAATCTTAATTTATTACCCCTCGGAACAAAAGGTCGACACCTGCACTGTCAAGTAACACGATTAGATAAAAATCTAAATTTATTACCCTCGGAGCAAAAGGATATCATTAAAAAAGGGTAGACACCTGTGCTGTCAATCAGGCAGCTGTTTTTAGATAAAAATCTTAATTTATTACCCCTCGGAACAAAAGGTCGACACCTGCACTGTCAAGTAACACGATTAGATAAAAATCTAAATTTATTACCCTCGGAGCAAAAGGATATCATTAAAAAAGGGTAGACACCTGTGCTGTCAATCAGGCAGCTGTTTTTAGATAAAAATCTTAATTTATTACCCCTCGGAACAAAAGGTCGACACCTGCACTGTCAAGTAACACGATTAGATAAAAATCTAAATTTATTACCCTCGGAGCAAAAGGATATCATTAAAAAGGGTAGACATCTGCGCTGTCAATCAGGCAGCTGTTTTTAGATAAAAATCTTAATTTATTACCCCTCGGAACAAAGGGTATCGTTAAAAATTATCTTCATGCCTCCAATCAAATTCTAACCCTCGTTTTGCAAAACGCAGGTAGAAAAAAAACACTTTGAAAGAAGGAAGGAATCTCTTTTAATTATTATGCGTCTTTCGTATTTTAAAAAATATAAATGATAAACTATTTAATAAGCCTATATAAACGAAAAAATTATTGAAACAATTTCCCAGATATATATAGATTACCATTTTTGTCTGTCTGAACAATATATATATTAGATACAGCATAAAATAAAAAGACATTTGTTTTAAAGCGAAGCCTAATCCTTCAATAATGTTTTTAAAAATCAGAATTTCTAATGGACTGCAGAAAAGAGTACTGTAAAACCTTAACAGAACAAAGGTAAATCTCGCACGCTGACGGGGTCTGTTTTCTAAAGCAATTTCCATGTAAAAAGCCCTTTCTGTGTAAAAACTTTATTTAAATGCTAAAACCGAAGTTTATCCCCGTCTTTTAAATTCATAAAAAACCTTTTCTTTGAAACTAGTTTATAGCTACTATGATGTTCACAGCCCTAATATTTATGCTGATTGTTGAAAGTGATATGAAACGCTTTAACAAAAATTTACATTTATTTATGTCAATATAGGGTTACATTTTGTTACTGTAAACTAAAAATCTAGAAATGTATTACCTAACGGTCGGAACATAATACACCCTTATTTTTATGGATTGATTGTTCAAAGCTGTCGTCAATATATATTTCTTAAAAAGCGTTATCTGATCGACCCATCTCCCACAAGAAGAAAGAATTTTGAAGACCTAGAGATATTACGTACGAAAAACGTTATATGTACAAATTACTTATGACTAAATTAAGTTTCTCTAAAAGAAATGTAAAAAGGTTACACACTACTGTGTAATTATATATAATATTGCTTGTACGAGTTCTATCATATTTACCATTCTTATTATTTAATCTACCTGAGAATAAAAAACTTCTTTAATCTATCTGAGAACGGCTTCCAAATGATAAACTATTTAATAAGCCTATATAAACGAAATAAAAGGGTCGACACTTGTTATTGTCCAAAAGAGTTAAGTAAAAGGTAAACAGGCTACCTGCTACTTCTATTGTTCGATATACCTATTCACTGGTCATATTTCCTACTTTCAAATAACAGTATGATGAAGTGTTGGTTGTCTATACTTTAATTAATAAATCTCATTTATTCGTGAAGCTATTGATGAGGGAAAAATTCGAAACGATACAGTGTTAGAGCATTAAATTGTCTAACTGCTGCTTAATACCTTTAGTTTTAAAACATAAACGCCCGGGCCTTTATTCATATTTACAACACATGTAAGATTATTAATTAGCTACATTTTTCTCTTTCACAGCCGATCGATGAAATGAAATAGGTCTAATAGATGAAGCCATGAAGGAATCTATATTGCGGACAAAATATGTTCTCTTTCTATTAAAACAATCTGATTAATTTATATATTTAACAGGTGTAAAAACCTCTTGCATTCAGGTAGCGCTAGACTATAGTCCCTTACGAATCTTTATCTTTTCCCCATCTTTTAAATTAATAAAAAGGTGTTAAAATAGGGTTTCCGCATAGCATTTTAATATATGAACTGAACTGATTTATGTATCGTATTATTTAAATTCCACCTTGCATCCGATGACCTAGTGCTGCAAATTAATCTGATGAAATTCCATCCGGAATATAAACACAATAGGGCTCGTCCAGGATTCGAACCCGGGACCTCTCGCACCCAAAGCGATAATCATACCTCTAGACCAACGAGCCAGTTATATATGGAAAAATTTTGCTTCGAGAAGATTAGTATGTTTCTCATTACATCTGAATAATATAAAATATAGAAAATGATAAACACACACACACACCTTTAAAAAGGGGGCCGTATCGAATGCTAAAAATGCAGGTAAATTCTTTTAAAATTTTAAAATCATTATGACAGCAGAATAAATTATAACCCTGTTCTGAGAAAGAAAGCTTTAATACCTTTAGTTTTTAAACATAAAAGCAACCTCATAATATGGCATAAACGTTTGAAGGTTTTTATTTAATTAGAGCAAATTCCTTCGTATTTTAGTTATTTGAACATGATGTCGAACTAAAGAATATTATAGCCATCCTTCAATAATGTTTTTATTTGTTTTCTCGGCTGTTATAGATCTGCTAGTCGAATTTAAAAAAAAGGGTCGGTTATACATGTAGCTTATTTTACGTAATCAAGTGTTCTATTGTGTTAGAATTTATAGACATGACAGTTTTTCCCTCATAAACCTAGAACACAATGACACTTAATAAATATATAAACTGTTGACTCTGGGCATAGGAATAACACGTATCTATGTTGAGATCTACATTTTTAAACATCAATAAATTAACAGGCAGGTGTTCTTGTGGGAACTTGATTTTACCCAACTCTCAGGTGATAACCATCAGAGGTATGCTGCGCAACACCTTTGATAACCCTATGGGATATTGCGCAAGATCTTGTAGTTTGGTAACGCGTCCACCAAGGGTCTCGTTCACTGTTTGGATATAAAAACCCAAACTCATAGCAATACCTGCTATATAGATGTTCGACTACAGTTCAAGAGCTTCATTACGTTTAGTGGCTGTAAAATAAAAACTCTCTGTGTGTGTGTGTGTTGGTACCTGTCTAAATCATCAACTTTAACCAACCATAAGGTAGGATTTTTCTCTTATTTTGTAATGATTCATTTGTACTAAATTTACGCGTTGATGTTGTTTTAAGAGAGAGGAAAAAAAGCAACAACAAAACATCATGTCGCTATTATCATTAAATGAGATCGAAGACGTTAACAGTCTAAATGAGTTACAACTACAACAACATTTTCGGCAGTGTATCTTAGATGCAGGAGTCAGCATACCTATTTCAGTAGCAACGCTTGTTTGTTATGAATATGACCATTTGCTATCTAGCGGGAAGCTGCTGTCTGATTCGCGTCGTTATACATCGACCCCGGCTCAAATACAGAGCAGTGACAGTGAAGAACATATGATCAGTGTGTGTAATCAGCTTTTACGGGAGGTTGAAACAATAAATAGACGATTAGGAGTGAACTGTATCACATTTGTTAAATTTATTCGTTTATAAGTTGATAGAGGTGTAAATATCTCTTAATACTCATACTGCTTCTACGTTCTACCATGAACCATATTATTATTATTGACATAACCTCACTTTTTGATTTACTCTAGCTGTAAAGTGAACTGTAGGAGAGATCATTCTTGAATGAAACAATATAATTTGGCATATATATGCATGGTTTATTTAACTGTCTACAGAGTATATAGGTACAATTTAGATATATTTTTAATATGATGAAATTGCTTGTGTCTATGCTTTATTATGTACGCCTGTGCGTGTATATAGTTGAAATTGAGCGTGTATATACTTATAATGTGCGTCTGTGCGTGTATCTGTTTGAAATTGCTCGTGTTTATGCTTTATTATGTACATCTGTGCGTGTATATACTTTTTAATGTACGTCTGTGTGTGTATCTGATTGAAATTGCGCGTGTTTAAGCTATATTATGTACGTCTGTGCGTGTATATAGTTCAAATTGCGTGTGTATATACTTATAATGTACATATGTGCGTGTATCTGATTGAAATTGCTCGTGTTTATGCTTTATTATGTACATCTGTGCGTGTATATACTTTTTAATGTACGTCTGTGCGTGTATCTGTTTGAAATTGCGCGTGTTTATGCTTTATTATGTACGTCTGTGCGTGTGTCTGTTTGAAATTGCATGTGTTTATGCTTTATTATGTACGTCTGTGCGTGTATATAGTTCAAATTGCGCTTGTATATACTTATAATGTACGTCTGTGCGTGTATCTGTTTGAAATTGCTCGTGTTTATGCTTTATTATGTACATCTGTGCGTGTATATACTTTTTAATGTACGTCTGTGTGTGTATCTGATTGAAATTGCGCGTGTTTAAGCTATATTATGTACGTCTGTGCGTGTATATAGTTCAAATTGCGTGTGTATATACTTATAATGTACATATGTGCGTGTATCTGATTGAAATTGCTCGTGTTTATGCTTTATTATGTACATCTGTGCGTGTATATACTTTTTAATGTATGTCTGTGTGTGTATCTGATTGAAATTGCGCGTGTTTATGCTTTATTATGTACGTCTGTGCGTGTGTCTGTTTGAAATTGCATGTGTTTATGCTTTATTATGTACGTCTGTGCGTGTATATAGTTCAAATTGCGCTTGTATATACTTATAATGTACGTCTGTGCGTGTATCTGTTTGAAATTGCTCGTGTTTATGCTTTATTATGTACATCTGTGCGTGTATATACTTTTAATGTACGTCTGTGCGTGTATCTGATTGAAATTGCGTGTGTTTATGCTTTATTATGTACGTCTGTGCGTGTATATAGTTCAAATTACGCGTGTATATACTTATAATGTACGTCTGTGCGTGTATCTGTTTGAAATTGCTCGTGTTTATGCTTTATTATGTACATCTGTGCGTGTATATACTTTTTAATGTACGTCTGTGCGTGTATCTGATTAAAAGTAAAACCACCCACGTTCGATGGAAAGATACCTTGGTCCACCTACTACAAACAGTTTGAAGCGGCTGCTAGGGCCAACGGATGGACAGGCAAGGAAAAGGCCGTTTCTTTAACTGTGGCTTTGTGTGGAGATGCACTGAACGTCCTGCAAACAATCCCAACAGGACAAGAAAATGATTACCAGTTGTTAGTGTCTAGATTGGAGATAGGATATGGAGACGCGCATCTTCAACAAGTGTATCACGCGCAAGTGAAGAATTGTGTCCAGAAGAATGGCGAAAGCCTTCAGGAGTTTGAAGCCGATGTTGCGCGACTTGTCCGATTGGAGTGTCCTACGGCACCCCATTTATTTCTGGGACAACTCGCTGTGCCGACCTTCATTGATGGATTAAGAGACGGAGAAACACAGCAGTCCTTAAGGCTAGCACGACCAAATGATGCGCTTGCCCATGCTCTAGAATTTGAAGCCGCAAAGCAAGCGTCCCGAGGCCACGGGCTAGTTCGAACTGTTGCCGAAGAAGAAGAAGGTTCGAAAGATCGTCTAGAGGAGTTACTAATGAGAGTTCTTCAGAAGGAAGATAGTCGTAAGAGGAATCCTCAAGAAGTTCGAGGACCCCGTTGCTAGAACTGCGGCGAAAAAAGGCACGTACGACGCCGTTGCCCTAAACCCAAACAAGTTCAGCCGTCGGAAAACTAAAGGGGGTCGACGAGAGGGGGCGAACGTTGACCTTGAGTGAAGATGACCCGGAGATCACCATCCATGCCGTAACATCGAAGAACAGTACCAGCAGTTTGTTCGTAGATGGGAAGATTGCTAACCGAACTATTCCACTACTTATTGATACGGGGGCGACAAAATCCATCGTACGCCCTGATGTTCTACGATCAAGTATTAAGTTGTTACCGACAACTACTCAACTCCGTACAGCAACAGGTGAAGTGATACCAACACACGGAGTGGTTAAGATGAAGATTAGCATTGGAAGTGAAGAACGTGATTATGAGGTGCTGGTAGCCGATATCACTGATGACTTCATCTTGGGAATGGACCTCCTGAGAAAATTTGATTTTACGTTGGATTTGAAGGAGGGTGTTTTGAAGGTCGGTAACGAAGAACTTCCGTTGCACCCACGAGAAGATCCTGTTGTAAGGGTTTTGCTGATAGAAGATGTGATATTGCCGGGTCAAAGCGAAATGGTTGTCGAGGCAGGTTTGGATGGAGATCTTCCGGTAGGATGTGTGCGAATGATGGAGCCTGTCTGTGATAAGAAGATCCATAGCGGCATACTGGTGGGAAAAGCGCTGATCAAGGTTGGAAAGACAGTACCGGTGAGGCTTATAAACGTTAATGTGGATCCGGTGACATTAAAGAAGAGTACCCTTGTGGGACAGTGTGTGCCAGTATTCCGAGTAGCCAGGTGTATGGCTGATGTTCCAAAACCAGTGCCCAAAGACCATGGTGGAAAATTAGTGGGTATGGTTGTTAGTTCCTGCGAAGACCTAAATAGGACGGAAGTGAAAGAGGTACAGGGTTTGGTTCACCGATACCAAGATATCTTCGCTCTTGACGATAGCCAGAAGGGACGAACAGATATAGTAAAACATAAAATCAATACAGGCAACTCTATGCCTGTCCGTCAGCAGCCGAGGCGTCTACCTCTAGCAAGGCGAGCAGAAGCCGAGAAGATTATTACCGATATGGAAGAACAAGGGGTCATCGAGCCATCCAGCAGTCCATGGGCATCACCGGTGGTCCTGGTCAGTAAGAAGGACGGGTCAACGAGATTTTGTGTGGACTATCGGCAGCTCAATAACGTGACCAAGAAAGACAGCTATCCCTTACCACGCATCGACGACACGTTAGATACCCTGTCTGGTTCACGATGGTTTTCGACTTTGGACTTGAAGAGTGGTTATTGGCTAGTTGGCCATTTAAATGTTTAAAAAGAAATTTATTTGTGTCTGGTCTATTAACAACGTTTTACAGATATAATTTAAATAGCTTCCTAATTAATTAGCGACCCGCCTGATTTCGTCTGATGCATTTATGGAACTTGTTTTCCAGTTTACAAATTATAGCCGGAGAATTTTTTTTTATAAAGGTAAGTGATATTTAGTTGTGTATATTTTCAGCCTGTTTAATTTGTGTTTGTGAATTTCAGCAATAAGAAGTTTATCTTGAAATTTATAACCTTTCATTTTTCATCAAGTGTTGTAGGGTTTAGTATTCACTACAATTAATTTCTTCTTGACCCCCCCCCCCCCCCATTATCACATCAATATGTATTTCAAATAGTTAATATTTTATTTCCCTCAACAGCCGTAATTTCGAGTGGAACGAAATAGAGGACAAAAAATGTTTCTTCCTTTTTTTATCATGGCATAGTGATTAAAACTTGCCTTTTTTAGTGCTTATTAACGTGTAGAAACCCCAGCTGCTCAGTAAGAAAATTTCTTGAGAGTCCGCAAGCACTTTGAATTTGATGATTTTTCTCAATTATTACTCAGTTTTTCCCTACCAACCTCAGATTTTCTTTTCCATTTTTTATCATGGTAGGGTGATTAAAAGTTGACTTTTGTAGTGCTTAATATCGTGTAAAAACCCCAGATCAGTAAAAAGATTTCTTGTGGGTCCGAAAGAACTTCGAATTTTATAATTTTTTCAACTATAATTTAGTTTTATGTACGCTATACCAACCAACTTGCAGAAGGTATATTTTACACTTATTAATAGGAGCCTTTGAGCATTTATACCGGTGGTAAAAACAAACAATAAAGTTGATAATTAAAAAGAAATGCAGTTTTATAAAACAAAATAGTAAATATTGTTATATTAAGATAAGTAATTTATACATATTATTAGTTATGACTATAAGGTTGTCATACATTAAAATATTTTCTTGGCTCAAACGACGGCATGGACTTGCGAAATTCTATTTTAGCCATAATGTAGCCATCTCTGTTGCTGTTGCCACAAACTGCAGACGATGCCTCTATCACGATCTTGACTGTTCTTTCAACCGCTTGAGTGTGACAGTGGAAATCGTGGAAAATCAAAATAATAAAATCGGAAAGTTTATTTGGCGTGCTCCCAGCCTTTTCTATGAGACCTTTTAGTTCATCTTCCTTTATATGTTTAGCAATGTTTAGTAAATAAAATCAATGTAATTCTCAGCATTGAAGTTGATTTTAGGAATTTGGAATTTCCTAACGCCACCACCATTGTAGACTAATGTTCTTGCTTTTAGGACGCGTCGTAAACTCAACTTACAAATATGACTCCTCTCATCCATGAGAATCCCGAGAGGTAGGTTTTGCGGGGAAGCAAAGTAGCCATTTATTTGGATGACAGGATTGACACCATTTAGGAGCCCCTGATGAAGGTAGCGCGAAAACTTTACAAGTCGCCAGGTGCTGAGCGCCGTAAGTGCAAGATGGATGAAGTTTCACATGGAACCAAACTGGAGCGTAGACTTTCATTACGTATTCAGATAGTATTTTCAAGTTATCAGAAGGGTTCTCGCTGCTGACGTACAGGCGTAAAATGCAGTTAGCTGTAGTAAGCCATCTTGCATGTGATGGCGTCCTTGGGTTTTTCTTCGCCAGATCTTCTGAACACTTTCCTCGTGGCGTGAAAACTTCTAGCAAATATTTTTGGTCAGTACTCAAATCCTGCTTGACTTCTGAATAGGGAAGGTTACCTTCGATTGGTGAAAAACTTGCAATGTTAAGCTTTTCGCACTCATTTAGTTTCTTGCCAATTTCGTCTGAGTAGGTTCTAGGGCCAGTAGCTTTTATATCCAGAAACTGGTGTTAGGGTTTAGGTTACATATTTAATTATTTATTGTATCATTGTGTCTTCTCTTAATTACGTTATAAATTTAGGTTAATAATTGTGTTATTGTATAAATTTGTTGTTAAGTACATTTATTCGGCTATGTTCGCCTATCGTCGACTTAAGCATGTTTGGGGCGCATAGCGCAAGGTTACTTGTCATGAAGAGGGGTAGAACAGTACATTTTTTACTCACTTGTATATAAGTTGCTGTCCTGTACAGTCCAACTAAATTCGTTAGCTTAAATAAAATTATTAAACGTTTAACTAAGAAGTGTTTTTTTATCTTTTAATTATTGGTCCTTCGAAAAGGATATTTATGTAAACCACGTGAAATAAATAATTACCCGGTGTTATATCGTGTTACCATATTCCGTTGTCGATACTGTAAAATTCAACGTGAAATAGTTAAAGTATACCCAGTGGTATATCGTGTACCGTTGTCGATACCAAAAACCAAATTCATTATCATTAATATCAAAACATCGCTTGAAGTTATCAAGCTGTTAAAAAAAATTAGAAAATAAAGAACGACGCACAAAAAACCGTTACTTTGAGTTTCAACAAGCCAGCATCGCAAGAATACCCTTTTGTACTTCAGATATCTGCTTACACCGGTGATTCATCCTACCAGGAATACCCAGCGCTTTGACCACTGCTAGGACAACAACAGCAGCTTTCTAGGAAGGATTAACGTAAGTGGGCTTTTCCTTGTACCTCAATACCCATTGTCCAAAACCTGTTGCTTTTATTTGAGTTAGAAACGTCATACTTTTTTTTTATTTCACGCCTACACTACGGGGGAACCAACTGCTAAGGTCATCTGTCCCCCATCTAACATGCATCACGAATACACACACCCATAGTTGAGGTGGCGGAATTTCCAATTAGAAGAATCCCGTCGCCCCAAGTGGGATTCGAACCCACGACCCTTGGGACACGAGTAATGCACTGACACCACTCGTCTACCGCCGGCTCAACGTCATACTTATTCAAATTTTTATTCTCATTATATAATGGAGGAACTAGATTTAAACAGTTTAACAAGAAAACGTGGCATTCTCAAATATTACTAGATTCCAAAATCTAGTAGATGCTATAAAAAAAGTTCCGAATCCTGATGAATTATCATTATCACAACTCAGCATTCGTTTGATTTTAACGATATTCAGTTTGATATTGAATCCCTTCAAACAAAAGCAGAAGAAATAAACACAAACGGAAAAGAAAGAGAAAATTTTGAAAATACCGGTACGTTATCATACTCTGTTAAATATATATTTGGATGAATATATGATTTTATTTTGTGTTATAATACTGCCGTATTATCTCTTTAACCTTTCTTTCCTTTTAATAGCATTATTTGGTAACTCTGAATAACTACGAGCCGTTCAACGGTAACAGCTGGGAAAAATTACCGAGTTACTGGATGTAATAAGATGGAATTTAAATAATACGATACATAAATCAGTTCAGTTCATATATTAAAATGCTATGCGGAAACCCTATTTTAACACCTTTTTATGAATTTAAAAGATGGGTAAAAGATAAAGGTTTGAAGGGGATATAGTCTATAGTCGCAAGAGGCTGACCAGTATACGGGTTTTGATCATTTAACATTTATATTATGCTTTTATCGTTACTATTTTGCTATTCAAGTCGTCCCTAATTATGATTAAATGAGAAAACGTGTTATAGATCTGTTCAAATTCGATTGTCTAGAAAATGGGTAGATGTTATATCTCAAAAGTATGATGTAAAATTGAATAGAAATTGCGAACAGGCTTGCTGTTTATTATGCTGTAGATTTAAATGAAATGGCTAATAGATTCTGCTTTTGTATACTTTTAAATGTTGAATCTTTTAAATGTAAGGTTATTAAATTTCGAGATGGCTGGTGTATCAGCTGTTACAAACTAATTGTGGATAAGGCTTAATTAATAGAGAGAGAGAAAACTATTGGAAATTAGATAACTTATCAAATAGGCCGTGGTCAGTAGCTATATGTTTTATTAATTGTTATCATTATTCTGTTAACAAATATTTCAGTTAGCCCTCTGGAGTTTTTTTTGGTCTACCCTTTGCTGCTTGTAATATACTTTTATGAAATCTGTTGTAAATTGATTAGAATGAAAAGTTAAATATGTCCCCTACTTAGTTATATGCTATGCTTTAATAATTTTTTATCTGAACAGGTAATAATGCATTCAATGTGACTGATGTATTTTATAGCATATCCCCGATTCATCATAATAATATATATGTATCTAGGTTTGTAGATACTAAATTAACATTTTTATGTTTGAAGCGAGTTTATAGCTAGTATGTTGTTGTTAAAATGCATTATACATATATCCCGTGTTGTGTTGTTTATTAAAAAGGTTGTTATAATATTATTGAATGAGGGTACCTTTAATGAATGAACAACTTGAGCTCAGTAATTCTCCGTTACTGGAAGTATTAGATGTTTAATTATGATTTTTATTATTGATTTTTATTATTAATTTTTATTATTATTATTATTTTATCAAGTTACTTATTTTGTATCTACCTTAGCGACGTGTTTGTTTATAATTATATTACCTTTGATAATGACAGCATAGCTGTCGAGACAATATTGTCAGGTATATTTTAATAAAACTGTGAAACTTTTAATAATCTTTATTTATTTCATGATTATGGAGTTCCACAAAATAAGGCTGGAAACAATAAACAATTTAAACACATTCGAAGTTTAAGATATCACTGCTTCAATCCCTCTAACTTGCTGTAATATTATTTCATTCATAAATAGTCTCCATTTTACTATAAGGTTTCAATCATGCTGTTTGTTATGATGCTTTCAGCTTCGTTAAATTTTTATTACAGTTATTAGAAAACCCCATTTCTGCGTAGGTAGGGTCACGGTAAAACTAAAAAAGTCAACTTCTTAAGGGATGGTATTTAGTTGTTTTCAAGCCCAACCAACTGGGTGCTGAATGGGTAGTTAATTGCACAATTTCGTGTAGTCGAATGTATGTGTATAAAATTACTGTAGGTTACGGTACGGTTAGGTATACATGCGACTACACGAAATTGCGCGCTTAACTACCCATTCGCAACCGGGATGACCTCGAGTCGCGCGCCGGAAGCATATTTTGTTGTTGAGGCTACCTGGTTTCTCTAGTTTAATCTTTTTTAAAAATCGAAATATTTACTCTTAAATTTATTGAAAGAGAAAAAATGCCGCTAATTTGTAAAGCGTTTCTGAAAACCTGGGGGTGGGGCAGGTAGTTTCTCTTTTAAATGTATTTTAAAAATCTAATAATTTTATATGAGACATCTACTATGAGAGGGGAATTAATTTTATTGGGGATTTTGTTAAAATGTTAAATGTTTTATTATTATTATTATTAATATAATAGATAATTATTAAAAAGATAATATGAAATTACTGCCGCGTGTTTGGACGAACCGCGGATGACCTCGAGTCGCGAGCGCGGCCGCCATCTTAGATTTGTGATCTTTTCGCTAAATCGGACCTCCATAAGAAATAACATGGGATTTTGTGCTCGAACTCTCCTAGCCTATCTACTATTGTCCTAAAAACATATCGAAAATTTTACAGATATTGTCTTCAACTGTAAAGAGTGATAACCACGTTTCTTTTCTTCTCAACTGAGTATCCGCTTCAACGTGGAAGTTTATCTTTGAAAAAAGTTGAAGCTGAATATCAATTTTATTTAAGGTATAAATTGTTCCTTACCAGAACGTCGTGCCCTAATGGGATTGGTGTACTCATATTCACATCAACTAATTGAAGACCAGGATTAAAGTTTTTGGGAGTCATGAAAAAGTGTACTTTATGTGATAAAACTCCTTCACACAAGTAGAAATCTTTTAAAAGAAAATTCGAAGCGCCCTGCAACTGAAATAAATTTTAAAATAAAAGCGAGGTGGATCGATTATACTGGGTGGAAATAAATGATTTTCATCAAGTTACCATTGCATTTCCCATGTAAAAGCACGACCTACCGCTCTACGAAAATAGAGAAGGCAGTACCATAACCTCAAAATAAATAAATTTAATAAATTCTATGAATTGTTTGACAGATTGATTTTATTTATTGACAGAACTAATTTAGTAGTAAATCAAAAAGGGTAGAGCGGTACAGAAAAATTTACATGTGAAAAAATTCCAAAGGGAACTTGATGAAAATCATTTATTTCCACGCTGTATATAGTATTTATAAAATAATATTTACGTAAACACTTAGAATCTTCAATTCTAAAAGTGCGAACAGTATTAATTTGCTTTCACGTTTCATTGTTTGAAATGAAATAAAACTGTTTGCACTGTTTTTGTTATATATGATTAGGGTCAAAATCCAAGGTTTGTTATTTCCTTGTTTATTTTTAGATGTTTGCATTCATATGCTCAAATATTCGGCTGCCCCTACAAAAAACACAATGCTTTTTTTCTGAAAGTTTTTTCCGATTATAAATTTGCACTTTCTGTGTCCTTTCCTTGGTTAACTTTCTAGCATTAATAAAGAAAACTCGACAGAAACCCTTTTAGACAACTCGATAAAACTTAGTATATGTAATTTAACCCATTTGGAAAATATACTGTTTGCAACTCTGTCTTCATTACAACACATAAAACAGAAAAGTATGTATTGTGTGCTTTTCCTTGGGACAGTCGCACGGTGGTCTTTGGGACCACTTTTTGTTCAAAAATTCAGGTACGAGAGAAACTCTCGATGAATATACATAAATTTGATCGTTATGGAAGGTTTATTATAAAAATGTGACCTTTGGACCTGTCACCCTCTCGGGGGGTAACCACCCACAAGAAAATAATCTAGAGCTTTGACCATGCAGGGGGAAAGTACTTGATCAGTTGTTGCTATAATTTAACGTCATTTGAGCAACCCATTGACGAGTTATACCAGCTTCAAAGTGTCAGAAACTGCCATATTTGGCACATTTTACAATCTTGTAACTCGTGGAAATGGGTTGATCGAGGCACATGGCTTACACGATTCTATTGCTTAAGGTTAGGGCTATTGAACGTCGAAAGTTTTAACCTGATCCGTCTAACCACTTTCGAGAAATCCATCTGCAAATATTGATCTGTTTTACTCATTCAAGTTAAAAATTTCTACATAAATATAGACTGCAAAAGGTAACAAGTACTTATATAATGTACAATATGTACATTGTACACCTAGAACAGTTATGAAACGACAAGAGCCTAGTCGGAGCACGTCCGGAGGACGTGATTGGCCACGCGGTGACGAATCAGATTTAAATTCTCAACGGCGCGCGGCGGCAAATTGGAATGTAAATACCTCTTATATGATTGTGTTGTGCATTTTACATGCGAATTGATTGAAATTATTGAAAACGTAATGGGCAGATTGAGCATGGGCATTATCTACAATTGTAAATTAGAATGCGTCAACAAATAACCAACAATATGTTAGAAAACTGAAAATGTATACTCTTTTTAACTCGTAAAGAAAAATAAATCATATGGGTCAATAGCAATAAAAAAATGATGCGTAGTGCTATACCTGGCATGTTTTTTACAAAAACAAATAAAATAATTAATAATTAAAAAAATTACATACTTTCATTCATAAATAAAGACAAAATGTAAAAAATGCACTGTTCCAATAAATTACAACTTCTTTTCTTAGTGTTCCCCTCAGTGTAATCATGATTGAATAGTTGAATTAAGAATATGTATGATCATTCAGATGTTCAGAACATTCATTGGTGAGCACTGTATTTTTCAAATTATGTCTTTATTTATGAATGAATGTATGCTATTTTTTCGTAAAGTTAGCAAACTCAAATTACTATACATGTATATTGTGCAAATATATAGTTATGTAGTCAGACTTCGTAACTTGGCGTACACGGTTTTTTGCATATTGTAACTTTAGAAATTTTCCTAAAAGGATTTATGCAAAATTTAAAAAAAATAGAAAAACAGTATTCTTTCACAATAATCTCCAAGGAGATTGAAGTTTGTGTTTTTAGAAACATAATTAAAAAATAATTAAAACAATGCTACGTTCCTTACGTTTTTTCGTTAAAAAAGTCAAACTTTCATAATCAATATCAAAAAATATTTTTGAAGTAATTGCTTTATTTGTTTTATATCAAAACATGCCAGGTATACCACTACGTATTTCCTATTGCTATTGTTACGTGTCCCGTATTGTTACGTGTTTTTTACGAGTTAAAAAGTCTAAATTTTCAGTTTTCTACCATATTGTCGGTTATTTCTTGACGCATTCTAATTACAATTATTATAGATAATGAAAGGGTTAATAAAGAGCAAATCATGCGGGTCATTATGTTTTCAAGAATTTCAATCAATTCACACACAAAAGGAGGTACTATTTACATTCTAATTTTCCGCCGCACGCCGTTGAGAATTTAAATCTGATTCGTCACCGCGTGGCCAATCACGTCGTCCGGCGGTGCTCCGACTAGGCGCTTGTGAAACGTCGGCTTAAAAATGTCGCTTCTATGCGATTTTAAGTTCATTTTTTTAGTTTATGATAAGGCCAATTCCACGACAAATCACCTAATTGTAAGACATCACCGTGTTTCGATATGTATAGACATGTAACTTATGAAATGACATTAAATTAATTTTTTTGCTATAAATAAATAATATAAAGTTTTGCTATCCGACACTGCATCATCTAACTCCCTTATTTTCTGAGCTATCTGCATCGTTCAAGTGTCAAATTAATGCTAGTTTTTAGGTCTTTTAGATTAAAATACTTTGGAGATATGAACACACGTGCATCCATAACTTACATAGGGAGAAATGTTTGTATACTTAGTGCAGAATTGTAGAGAAAATTAAAACAAATTGTGTCTAAAACGGTGACAGGAACAATTTGTGCAATGTGATTGCATTGGTCTGTGCAAAACAAATTGTAATATTTATCAAAACAACTTATTATTTATATCTCCACACCAAATAGGTAACTACCTAGAACAATTTGTTTAAGGAATCTTCTACATTTTGTAGCATAGTTTTGCACAATGCTGTATTAAACACTTGTGATTCTGATGTTGAATTTTTGCACAATGCTGTTGGAAACACTTATGAATATTGGAGTAATGTGTCGATAGTAGTTTAGTGCTTATTTGTACAATATTGTGCTTATTTCTCTTTAACCTTTAATATTGCTAAAAGAAACGCTAAACACCGGGTGATTTAATGATACAAATTGTGCATAATTTTACCAAAAAGTTATATATTTAATATAAACGCAAAAATACAAAGAGAATACATTCATATAAAGAAAAAATACAAATTAAACAAAAAATCTAACTGAGATAAACAATTTACTATTTAAATTAGTAACAAACCATGGCATATAAGAGTGCAAATTTCAAGTTGGAAACATGCACTTTCATCTGATTCTATACATCAACCTCAAAAGCATAACAATGGAGTAGGCAATACTTTTTATAATTTTACACAAGAACTGTATCTATGTGAGTGTTTCTGACTGTATCTGTTTCATTTTTATATACAATTATTTTCTCAATAATGCCAAACACTGGAAGATCATCGGTCCATTTTCGCATTAATGGAAAATTTGGTTTGTAAAACGTTCCTAAGTGGTTGACCCAAGAAGACGAGAAAACTTCGCACTCAATTACGTCTGGAAAATGAATGTATAAATAAGTTATTTATTACATAGCACTTGCACTAAAATGAAAGGATAAATTGAATGCGTCCCCAATCACAATAATAATGATTTAAAATATAGGGTAAAAATTAAAAATACTTACATTACTTAAATTTGCATTCACCTACGTTACATCCGTAGTCTGCACGTATCACTATCATGAACTTACTAAACCAAATATGTTCCATTTCCACTTAGCACAGCGTTTATTGCAGTTTGTTTATGCCTGGAGTCTGATCTGAGAGGGAATAAATGCAATTGGCCAATCCCACATTAAAAATAACCTTGACAAGTTTCGCTTAAATTGTTTTACAGTTTCCAATTTTATTTGTATTTTTTCTGCATGTACAATTTAAAAAGCTGCACAATACTGTGCATGATTACAGTTAAACAACTTGTATCAAAAGATACAACAAAAAGGAAAAACGCAGCACAATATTGTGAACTATTAATTCCTTCAGTTACTACAATTTGCTTTGAACAATTTGTTAAAGTAAATCTCACGTCTTCAAACAATCTAATTCAGTAAGAATACGCAACGCTTTAAAATAGTTGAGCCCAATTGTACAAAAAAATAGTACAATCACAACTAACCAACGTTGTGCAAAAGTACGCTAAGCATTTTTCTCTGTGTATAATCAATGTAGTAATAATTCCCGTAAAATTGTATTTTTGCAATATGTTTTTATTAGTAACCCTCAAAGAATATACACGTATTTGGTCGTTATGAAAAGCTTATTATAAAAATATGACCCTTGGGCGTTTGCCTTTTGAGGATAACCCAAGAAAATTATCTTGTACCTTGACCATGTGGATAGTACTTTAAAATTTCACCTCATTTGAGTAACCCATTCATGAGCTATATAACTTCAAAGTGCATATTTGGCACATTTTGCAATCTTGTAACTCCTGCAAATGGATCGATCGGGACACATGGTTTACACGATTATGCTGTTCAAGGATTGGGTTATTGAACGTCGAATGTTCCGACTAACCAACTTTGCAACGTCAAAAAGTAAAAACGTTGATGCTGCTAAATGTGTCGAAATGCGACATGTCTTTTTCTAAACGTTGCTCCATTTTAATTAATATACAAGCCTTGCCTCACATGAATTGGACTACTGGACTCACAAATTAAAACAAAGCTTATTGCGTAGTCCAATTCATGTGAGACAGGACTCGTATGTATGTATTGCAATATACTCTAAAAACGTCTATTGAATTGTGCCTTGAAAAACCACGATTAGCGGAAACATTTGTAGATTTTCACTTAAATTTGCTGATAATCGCATTTTTGTAACATCCGAGAATGAAAGCTGTAAAATATTTATGTAATGTAAATGTGGTTCAAAAATAAGGGAGTTATGATAATTTTCGTTAGCTGATGCAAAGTGTCGGAGAGCAAAATTTGTAAAAATCGGAATTTTCAAAACTTCTGTTTCGGCCATTTTTCATCTAAAAAATCAAAAAATGAATTTAATATCATCTTGTAGGTACCTATACAAGAAAAGAAATTTAACAAAACTTGAGATATCAAAGCACGGCCATTTTAAAATTGTGTCATTTAACATGGTATTGGCCTTATTATAAACTAAAACCAAAGAGTATATATTATAAGAGGCGAAAGATGGTAGAGAAACCTCAATTCCCTGAGAGATAGAATACGCTTTAAAGGACCCATCGCCGATTCTCGGTTACTTTCGGCACGCTCTTAGTTTGTTGCGATGCCATTGGACTGGAGCACAGAAATGCCAAAGATGGATGCTTATTTTCATTCTTTTATACCTGTCAAGTCAATTCGTTATTTCGTATGTGTTCCGTGAAAGTGTACCCATATTGAGACAAACAGTTAATGTGTAGTGTGTTTTTTGGTGATTATGAGAGTTTAATAAACAAACAATTGAACATTTATAGTGAAGCAAAACATCAATGGAGAAAAAACCGAGGGTGTTTGCAAGAACTGTAGGAATACATTTTATTTAAATGACAACCCCAATTTTTTTGCTGTTTTTATAGATGGTCCAACTACTTAAATGATGGTGTAAAAAAATTGGCACCTTAGATAACTATTTTTTTGAGAAAATAACACACTACTTACCGTAAGAAATAAAAATGTAACTGTAATGGAAGAAAATCTTAATTAAACCCCAAAAATAAACAAAATTTAGCCCAAGTGTGGGCACTTACCGATACGAGTGTAAACACTTTGTACACTTCGCTCAAGGACTTCAGGAGTAATGTGCTCCACTTCAGTGCGAATTTTTTGCCGTAGCTCGTCTAAATTATTTGGTTTATTAAAATAAACCTTTGATTTTAAATAACCCCATAGAAAAAAATCGAGGAGAGTCAAGTCTGGGGAACGCGGTGGCCACTCAATTGCTCCTCGACGTCCTATCTACCTTCCAGGAAATGTGGCGTCAAGATATTGACGGACGTTTATTCCAAAGTGACGAAGGGCCCATCTTGTTGAAACCAAATATCCTGATGGGATACATCTGCTTCGTGATCATTTGGAAAGATTGCTGTCAGAGCTGGCAGTAAATCAAACCGCAAAAAGTCCAAATAACGTACTGCTGTAAGGTTTCCTTAAAAAAAGTAAGGCCCTATTAAACTCCGTTTGATTATTCCAATCCAAACATTTAATTTCCTTTGGCGTTGACTGTGAGAGTTTCGAGTCCAGTGGGGATCTTCTCTTGACCAATACCTGCAATTGTGACAATGTACTGTCCCATTCAGGCAA
This sequence comes from Agrypnus murinus, assembly GCA_929113105.1. Lineage (NCBI taxonomy): Eukaryota > Metazoa > Arthropoda > Insecta > Coleoptera > Elateridae > Agrypnus > Agrypnus murinus. The sequence goes on from OV816025.1 coordinate 61,636,425, forward strand.
AAAGTGGCTTCGTCAGAAAAGAGGATATTATTTAAAAAATTGGGGTCTTCATCGCAGCGTAACATTAGTTATTCGCAAAACTGCAAGCGGCGGTCTGGATCATCCTCGTTTAATTCGTGAATCAATTGAACTTTGTACGGATGATATTTCTCTTTCTTGAATAACTTCACAACAAAATAGTGGTCCACGTTGTTATTTCAGGCTAGATGCCTTGTAGAATGGTGAGGATTTTCTTCAGCTTCAAGTAACACATCTAATCTGGTTACTTCGTTTACTCGAGGTCGACCTTGCCGAGGCAAATTATGGACGGATCCCGTTTCAGTAAATTTGGCAACCAATTTACTTACTGTGGATCTTGCAATAGGCGGTCTATCAGGATGTTCTTGGTTGAATAATTCACATGCTTCCTCATGTGTTCTTAGCTTATCACCATATCCAACCATTATTAAAATATCTATTCTTTCCCGTTCAGTTAAACGTGCTATTTTTTGTTAACAGCAAAGAGAATTCGCCTTTAAAAAACTTGCGAAATGCCTCTTTCTCACTCTCACTAAAATATTCAAGCTGTTTTTAAAACGTCAAATTTTCGAGTATTAGTTTTTGTTTCATCCGTCAAAAGTGATGCAGACGTGATAACGATAATTCGCAAAAACAAGTTTAAATTTTTTTATGCCCGGTTTCATAAAACCGTCATTAACTATTAGTTAGTAAGCAGATATGCTAAACTAACAGTCGATTCAATTTTATAAGTATTTCTGTAAAATAACAGAATGATTTTAAACATTAGTTAGTAAACAGTTATTTTAAAAATTAATAGTGCGTTTCCATCTTAAGTTGGCAATAAAATGCAATGTGATACAACTTCATTTGTATTTTGGCAGTAAAATTACCGCCAAATAAACACCTTTTTTGGTACATTCTTTGTGTTACTTCTGTGTGTTACCCTAGTTTTCAAAGTTTGTAAGTATTTAAAATTTATTATTTGCATCTAAAACGTTTACAAAATTATTATATTATTTTTTCGGTTTGTTTAAGTTAAAATGTGAAAGAAAACGGTTAGGAATTATAATTATACACAACACGAAAAAGAACAACTTATTAATTGAATTAGTGGAGCTAGAGCAGTACAAGCATATCATACAAAATAAAAAAAATAGAGGGCGTTACAAAAAATAAAGAAAAACAAGAATGTTGGAGAAATATATAAATATATATAAAAAGAGTTGGGAAAGAAAAAGTTGCAGGTCACAGAGTGAGATCTACAGAATTTCCACTTCTATCATTGTTCGTAACTCTGGTTAAGGCTTTCTGCAGTTTTTCTTAGCTGTAACATAAATGTGGGCTTTGTGCTATACCATCTATTAAGTCGGCTGCAGCCGCACGTTGGGCTGCGTAATAGTAATAATCGCCCCTCCCTGCCGCACAAGCTCCATAGATTCTGGGGCCTGAAAGGCCAGATAATGGGCAGCAGTATTATAATTATAATAATTATTTTACATAATAAGTCAAAGTGTGACAATATTAAACCCACAAATATAAATGAGATGTGTATAATTCACAGGAGACACTCTAGGACAGCTGTTTCGATCTTTTTAGATCTCATCAGCTAGAGATAGTCTCCTGTGAATTATACACACACCATCCAGGCTTATATACATAGCCGGAAATAACATTAATACCGAGAAATGAATGTTGCGACATCTGTAGAGTCATATACCACATTAAGTGGTCTTCTCTACCAAACAACAATAAAATATTACAAAACAATAAAATATTATAAAATAAAACAATATTTATTGTTGTTTGGTAGAGAACACCACTTAATGTGGTATATGACTCTACAGATGTCGCAACATTCATTTCTCGGTATTAATGTTATTTCCGGCTATGTATATAAGCCTGGATGGTGTGTGTATAATTCACAGGAGACTATCTCTAGCTGATGAGATCTAAAAAGATCGAAACAGCTGTCCTAGAGTGTCTCCTGTGAATTATTCACATCTCATTTATATTTGTGGGTTTAATATTGTCACACCTTGACTTATTTTGTAAAATAATTTCCCCACTTTGAATTTTTAATAATGCAAATATTTTGTATTATTTTTTTGATAATAATTATTACTATATAAAACAGAATGCGAAAAGGAATGTTACTACACATAAGACCCCTACACAAGGTAAATATTTCCAATAACTTAATTTTATGTAAAGTACCTTGATTTACTGATACAACAGAAATTAAGCAGACTGGAGGTGGTTACGTTTGTGGAGAGCACTACAAGAAAAGTGTTATGTTATAAATCTTGTTTATACCGGGTGATTTTTTAAATTTCTGATCTAGTAAGTCGTGATTTTTACGCCGTATCGAAGGTCACCGAAACGTAGGGCGTAGCGTTGATCACACTGCTATTCCAAATGTCATTTATGTGACAAATTGACTACTTACTTTTACATTTATTAAACAAATTGATAAATATTTAAACAGTGATCATTTGCGAAACATGCTTTTACCAAAGTGTGCATTTTATTGCGAGTTTAAGTGCAATTTCGATGTGATTATTGACTTGAGAAGTTTAGGTTATGGTTACAACTCGCTTCAATTTTTATTCCTTGGATTTAAGAAATAGCAAGATTTATTCACAATTATAACAATTTACATTGTTAACACAATATTTATTCAAAATTTACAACAACTGTTGGAAATGTTGACCTTCAGCATCTATACACAAATTAACTCGGCGCTTCATATTCTCGAACACTCTAATAAGCACTTCTGGTGAAATCCTTGCACATTCTTGTCTGATTCTTTGTTTCAAGTCATCAATTGTGTGTACTGGTTCTTTGAAAATGGTGTTTTTTAAAGTCCTGTGTGAACACCATTTTGTTGTGATGAAAAACACTCCAAAATAACGTTGAAAACTAAGCGTTCAATCACAAACGAAAGGTTAGTCTTGAAAAAGACTGATTTTTGATAATAACCGAGATAATAACTGGCGAAACGGAATTCAAAACACGAGGAAACAGTGAAGCACAAAAGACGGCAAAAGCGAGAACAACACTGGAGTAGGTTATGTTTATGTCAACATTTTTGAAATCTGACAGTTGTGACAAATCGAACGATTCAAACTACGCCCTACGTTTTCCGCATCTTTTGTTTTAAAATTATGTCATGGCTTTCTAGATCAGAAATTTAAAAAATCACCCGGTATTATTATTTAACAATGTTTTATATTTAAGTATTGCAAAATTTTCTAGTTATAATTTTTTTTATAACGTTTCGCATTGACAATAAAGTATATTAAATAAAAATTACTTCTACAAACAAAATGAAATTTTGCTGCTTTTTTATTTGTCTACAGAAGTTTTAACTGTGAGTTAAGATTTAACCTGTGCTATAAGCACCTGCTATTTTAACAAGATGTTTATCGCATTGTTAAACTTAGCAATGATTTGTGAAACAAACATTTCGATTTAATGTCCTGTTAAAAATATAGCAGTGTGTTAAATTATAACAAAGCTTTTATGAAACCGGGCATAAGTGTGTTATTTTCTCAAAAAAATAGTTATCTAAGGTACCAATTTTTTACACCATCTTTTCAGTAGTTGGACCATCTAAAAAACCAGCAAAAAAAATTGGGGTTGTCATTTAAAAAACCAATGATGACATCATTGTGCAAAAATACATAACGTCATAAGTAAAATTTTTATGTCATAAGGTGGCTAATTAAAAAATAAAATTGACCTGTCCGAGCGTTTTGCTTGAAAACATTAAATAACGCAATTATGAATTTTGTTCCTTACTTTATCACCACACTGTATTTATTTATCTAGACATTTTTAACTTGATTGAGTAAAAACATATCAACTTTGCAGACAGATTACTCGACTGTGGTTAGATGGATCAGGTTTAAAGGTTTCGACGTTCAGTAACCCTATCATTAAGCAATAGAATAGTGTAAGCCGTGTGCCCCGATCGACCCATTTTCAGGAGTTACAAGACTGTAAAATGTGCCAAATATGCACTTTTTGACACTTTGAAGCTGTATTGTGTGAGGTCCAAAGGTCACATTTTTATAATAAACTTTCCATAACGATCAAATGCATGTATATCATCGAGGGTTTCTCGCATGCCTGAATTTTTGGACAAAAAGTGGTCCCAAACACCACTGTGAGTCGTATTCACCAAAACTGTATTTCGCAAAACAGGAAATGGAAACACTAATTTTATTTCGAAGTATCTTAGATTCATATAGCCATATTTGTAACATGGGACTACAACCGTTGAATGATTTATTAATAATAACACGGTACAACACAAAAAAAATTCCAGGTTCTCAAGAGCTTTTTTATATGTAGATCATGAATCCGTTGTTACTGTTTTCGGTTCAGGTCAAATTTTTACCGTAGGTCATTCGTTTGTCATTGTTATGTAACTAACGCATACTTGTGTTATCAGCAGGGATGCGATTTCAAGACAAGGGGGTGGCTAAATATTACAAAATTTTGCAGCCTGGGTGTACCATTGACACCTTTGAAGCAAACTTTGAAAGTCGAAGTACTACACATGATTACACCACACAGTTTTATCGTGAACTTCGACCTGTGCGTTTCCACTTATAGTGTATTTTACAATTCATTTAAAAGCGCTATCAATACAACATATGGTAATATTAAAAAACACGCTATAATTGTGAATGTTTCGAAAACTTTATCAGTTTAGAGAATTAAATAAATAACGTTGGACAACGCCAAATGTGGGTAAAAAGCTTCGAAGGACCAATCAATATAAAAATAGTTGTATTTCCATAAGTGCTGGAGTATGTAAGAATAATTATTGTAGACGACAGCGTAATGATCGTAATAAACTTGTATTAACAACTTTTACAAAGTATCAATACAAAAAAGGATAAGAAAGTTATTGACGTAACTAACGTAAATTTTAAAATATAATAATAACAAAAACCAAAACTCTACGGCTACTTAGCTTGAGCCTTAACACTCCCCACCTTGAAACAACTGGAGGTGGTTTCAACATATAACAGGTATAAAAAACATTATGTGAAACAAATATTTAACAATAATAAATGTAGCAAATATAAATGTAGCAAATATTAATTAACATCAAAGTAGTTCACAAATATATAATCCAAATAACATAAGTCCAAGAAATTCGGGCACAAAAACACGCAATTGGATAAGGCAATAAACACTATGGATTGTCACTACTCGGTAACACACAGAGGCGATGTATAGAACGTTTCACCACGTTTCCATTAGAAAGTCGTAATGACGCCGCACGGAGAATCTTGTCAGCTCCTCGATGGAGTTCCACAACGCGTGCAAGACGCCATTGCAGTGGAGGTAAATTATCTTCATAAAGAAGGACGATGGAATTTCTTTGTAGTGGATCTGGTAAATGCTGGTACCATTTATGTCGCTTTTGAAGCTCTGGAACGACTTCTCTGCTCCAACGCTTCCAAAAATGTTGCGATAATTGCTGAGCACGTTGGTACATAGAAAGTCGGTTGCTGAAGGTTTCAGTAAGGTCCTTTTCAGGAACGGAAAATAAAGGGCGTCCTATGAGGAAGTGGCCGGGCGTGAGAGGAGTGGGGTCCCCAGGATCAGATGTTATGTACGATATAGGTCGAGAATTTAATATCGACTCTATCAAAGTCAGAGTCGTATACAAATCTTCAAAAACTAAATTTTCATTCCCGAGAATACGTCTTAAGTGGTATTTGACAGACTTAACTGCACCTTCCCAGATTCCTCCTTCATGTGGAGATCTAGGATTTATAAATTCCCATTTGATTGAATTAGAAGTTACATAAGAGATAATTTTGTCTTGAGAATCTTTAGTGTGTAAAATGTTATATAATGAATCTAATTTGTTTTTAGCGCCACGAAAAGTGGTGGCATTATCACTAGATATACAATACGGTTTGCCTCTTCGGGAAACAAAACGTTTTAATGTGCTGATAAAAGCATCAGTAGATAAAGAAGTTACTAGTTCAAGATGTATTGCTCTAGTAACCATACAAACAAAAATGCAAATATAAGCCTTTGAAAGGCGTGAACCTCTTGTTCGTTTGTCTTTGATAGCAATTGGGCCAGCAAAATCTAAGCCAACGTTAAAAAATGGATAAACTGGAGTTAAACGGGTTTTAGGCAAATTACCCATAAGAGGATGCTTGATAATTGGTTTTGCTCTAATGCATTTAATACAATTGCGAATATGCTTCTTAATTGCATTTCGGCCATCAATGGGCCAATAATTTTCTCTCATAACCGAGAGTAACTGCTGAGGACCACAATGTAGTAGTTCTCTGTGATATTTAATAATTAAAAGTTCAGTGAATTTATGATTTTTCGGAAGTAATAAAGGAAACTTCTTATCATAACAAAATTCTGAATTGGTTAATCTACCCCCAACACGAAGACAACCTTGACTATCGATGAATGGATTCAGGGCTTGAATACGAGATTTTCTAATATTTTGTTTATTTTTAACGGCCTTTATCTCTTCCTTAAAACAATCCTGTTGGCATAATTTTGTTAAAAGTGTTAAGGAATTTCTTAATTCAATAATATTTAACTCTCCTGTAAAGCGGGAAAAAATGTTTTTTGCAATTGTTACTGAACCTCAATATGTATGCAATAACTCGTTGAAGTTTAGTCAGTGACGAGTATTTATTGAACAGTTCATCACCAAGTTTGATATCTGCTGTAATGTTCGACAAAGTAATATTTTTTATTTCTGTGGGTTCGTTCAAAACAATCGGAACATCGTTGAGCTTCCATTTAGTTTGATCATGCAGAAGAAATTCTGGACCTTTAAGCCATATGACATTATTTCTCAAATCAGTAATATCAGATCCACGGGAGATCAAATCCGCGGGATTCTCTGAACTACTAATGTGATGCCAATATTTGGTATTGGTTAACTCTTGAATCGTTGCAATTCTATTTGCTACAAAGACCTTGTATTTATTTGGATACGAATTAATCCAGTTTAAAACGACTTGAGAATCTGTCCAAAAAAAGACTTCATGGAATTTGATTTTAAAAATGTGAATGACTTTATCATATAACTCTGCTAACATTACTGCAGCGCAAAGCTCCAATCTAGGAATAGTGATGGTGCGCAAAGGGGCGACTTTAGATTTTGAAACAAGTAAATTAACAACTATACGATTATCAGAAGTACAACAACGTACATAAAAGCAACAACCGTAAGCAAAAGAACTACTGTCGCAAAACCCATGCAACTGGATTGAGATTGATACAACAGGAATGACGCAACGAGGGATCTTGAAACTACTCAATTCAGAAAGTTGGCATCTAAAAATAGACCATTCCTTTTGAAGTTCAGGGGATACGGGATCGTCCCAGCCGAAGTGGTATTGCCATGACTTCTGCATTAATAATTTCCCTTTTGTAATCAGAGGTGAAAAAAATCCCAAAGGATCGAAAACCTTGGCTATAGTAGATAATATTTTCCTTTTAGTGAACAAAGAATCCTCATCTGATAGATCGATTTTGCAAAATAAAAAATCACCATTCGAGTCCCAATGAAGACCCAAAGTTTTAGAATCGCAGCGTTCACCAATGGGAACTGTGGCAAATTCAACGTCGTTAACAGTAGATGAATCTTTAAGAACTTCTATCTTGTTAGAGAGAAACTTACGTATAATAAAACCTGCCGAAGCAAGTATTGATAATACCTCGCTCTTAATTTTTAGAGCCTGTTTTACAGAATCGGCACAGAAAAGAAGATCATCCATATAAAAATCATTCGCGATGACATCGGAGGCTTCGGGAAACGAATCTTTATTTATCTCGGAAAGATAAAGCAAACATCTTGTAGCCAAGTAGCTAGCAGAAGCCGTACCATAGGTTATGGTATTGAGACGGAAAATCTGAAGTGGTTTTTGGGGATCTTCCCTCCAAAGAATGTGCTGGGATTTTCTCTCAGCGGGATGAATACTGATCATACGATACATTTTAGCGATATCTCCGCAGAGAGCTACTTTATGAGTGCGAAAACGCAGCAAAATATCAAACAAATTGTCCTGAACTTGAGGACCAACTATCTGGGTATCATTTACAGAAATATTTGAAAAAGATTTTGCGCTGGCATCAAAGACCACGCGTAACTTTGTAGTAAGAGAAGAGCTCTTGATGACAGCATGATGAGGGAAAAACTGCGGAGGAATATCTGCAATATCTACCGAACCATTGTATGTGGAAACAGAGCAGAAATTGTTGGGATATGAGCTTTCAATTTCTGAAATTTTAGTCATATGGCCCATCTGTTCATACTCCAACATAAATTTTGAATATTGATGAAGTAACTCAGGATTCTTATGCAGACGCTTTTCTAAATGAAGAAAGCGAGTTTTAGCAATCTGCATGGATTCGCCTAAAAGGGGTAACTTCGAATTGAAAGGTATGGAAACAGTAAGGCGACCTGTCTCATCCCGTTGAATCGTATCAACGAAATGCTTCTCGCAGAAACTTTCCTCTGGAGAAAGTAAAGATAATTTAGAAATGGGCTTAGTATTATCTAATTCCCAAAATCTAGTCAAGAACCGATGAAGTTCTATATCAGATTCGGTTCTTTGAATCGCGGAATGGCAGCTAACAGCGTTCAAGTGAGAAATACTTGAATCTGAGGGTACGATACGATAAATTGGCAAATCTCCTGAAATTATCCAACCTAATAGGGTTTTCTGTAAAGTGGGCATTGTAGAACCCAAAGAGATTTTTTGCGGAAGCATCAACTTGAAAAAGGTTGATGCACCGATTAGAATATCTATGTTACTTGATGTATTAAATGAGTTATCCGCTAAGCGAACGTTAATAGGAATATTAAGAATATTTTTGTGAAAGGAGACCCTAGGTAACTTCTCTGTAATCCGAGGGATGACTAGACAAGTAATTTCAGATTCATACCTGCCTGTCATGGAACAAATCTTTAGCTTTGTATACTTGGAACAAGTGGATGTGGAACAATTAACACCTTTAAGAGTCAAATTTACAGAAGAGCAACGTAAATTTAATTTATGACAAAGGTTTTCAGTAATAAGATTATTTTGAGAACCACTATCAAGAAGGGCTCGTATTGTGAGACATTTATCACCATTAATTGCTTTAATTTGAGCTGTAGACAACAACACCTGTGAAGAACCAGAAAGGTTGCAAACAGATTGGTTTGAAATTTCAGATGTGTTTGGTCCCGTCTGAGACTGAGAATTCGAATCATTATTCGAGGAGGAACTGCTAGATGATTGTTGATTATTATTCGTGATCTTTTGAATGGAGTTATTAGAATTAGCATTAGTCTGAAGGCAAAGTAGATGGTTATGTCTTTTTTGACAAAATTTACAGTTTAAAATGGAAACGCATTTCGACTTATTATCATGTCTAAGGCAAACGGTACAAAATTTTAAAGATCTCACTTTATTAAAACGCATCCTAGTGGACATATCTAAAAACTTAGGGCAATTATTGAGGAAATGCTCACCTTGGCACAGAACACAGGTACGTGTGGTCTGGGATAAAGTGTAGGTATCTTTGAAATTCGATTTTTTATTAAACCCTTTATTTTGATTTAAATTATTTGAAGTGAGCTTGGTAATATTACTAATGTCATCAATGACATTACAACGATTTGACAAAAATTGTAAAATTTCATCAACTGTCGGAATCCTTTTAGGAAAGCTTTTGGCAAATTCTAAAGCAGTACGACCGTCGGTTTTGTTTTTAACAACATAAGCGACAACGGCATCTTTGTATTCTTTTTCAGACAAGTTTTCGTTGGAGACTGCTCTTAGGTGTTTAATCAAATTATCATAAAACTCACGCAAGCCGGAATCTTTCGTAAGTTTAGTAGCTTCAAATAAAGAGTCAAAATGACTAAAAATAAGTAGTTTTCGATTATCGTATCGTTCTTTTAGTAATTCGATAGCTAAATCGTAATTCGATTCAGTAGACTTTAACTCGTCAACAATTTGCCTAGCGGAACCTTTTAAACAGTTTTTGAGATACAGAAACTTTTCAGTTTGAGATAAATCATGGTTAGAACCAACCAAAGCTTGAAAGGTTTCTAAAAAGCTTCTAAAATTCTGATAGGAACCATCATAGTGTGGTAAAGAAATAGTAGGTAATTTTACGTTATCACGGGGTTTTCGTGAACCATTACTATTTATGCTTTCAGATGACCCACTTAATTGCTTAGACTTTAAAGTATTTTGGTTAGCTAATATTTCTTCAGTGGTAGCCGAGAGAAGCACGTATTTGCTCTGAAATTGATGAAGAGAGGGAAATTCATCGACTTCAATATTACTAGCGGAAAATTCTTCTGAAATTAACATATATTCGCCCAAAAGGGGTTTAAAACGATCAAATTCTATTTGAATTTGTTTAATAGTTAAACTAGGAATATTGACTTCGTCTTTAACTGAATGTATAACCTCTTGAAAATGTTCATATTGGGAGATAATACGTCTTGCTTTGGCTAATAACAGTTTAGTTTCTTTCTTTGGAGGCATTTTACACGGTGCTGAGCAGAACCAATTATTGCTTAAAAGAAATTTATTAAATCTAAACTAAGCAAGGCACAATTGCAATACATAAGGTAAACAAGATTGAAGATTAGTTAGTAGGGCAAAATCATAAAATGTACATCTAGTAATAATAACGTTATCAAAAAGGAAATATACGTAGTAAATAGGTGTTTATATTTTATAAAGATTCTAGTAAAAGTCAAGAATGTCAAAATACCTTATGACGTATTTAATAATAAAGTAAATATTACCCGAACAATTAATCATTGCATTAATGCAGAAGTGGAGAAACCTCACTCTACGTAGGACTCATTTCCATGCATGGGGTACTGGATATAGGTGGCAGTATACTAGTAATGACCATACCATCCGTTCTCAGGGGCTAATTAATTATCTCAGGTATAAGTTCAGGTACAGGAGTCAAATGTGAGTCACTGCAAAGTAAGTTTTCAAAAGTAAATCCGGCCGAAGGTGCCAAACATATGGACAACGCCAAATGTGGGTAAAAAGCTTCGAAGGACCAATCAATATAAAAATAGTTGTATTTCCATAAGTGCTGGAGTATGTAAGAATAATTATTGTAGACGACAGCGTAATGATCGTAATAAACTTGTATTAACAACTTTTACAAAGTATCAATACAAAAAAGGATAAGAAAGTTATTGACGTAACTAACGTAAATTTTAAAATATAATAATAACAAAAACCAAAACTCTACGGCTACTTAGCTTGAGCCTTAACAAACGTATTTTCTTTAAACTCACTAAAATAGAAATGCGTAAAAAAAGAAAAGAAACTCTTGAAGGAAACTATTCAAGACAAACAAAAAGAAAAAATAAATTGTTGATTAATCTTGTACGTTTGATCCTTCAAAAAAAATAAATGTTTCTGTTAACCATTTTTATATTCAATTAATTTTTAAAAAATCTAACAAATATAAAATAATAGAAATCTTAGAAAGGTTTATTTAAGGACTTATAACTATGGAGTTTTGTTCAATAGCAAATTTGGATTATAACCCAAATTTGACCTGACCCAAAAAAACAACAGCTAATTGGTAATCTGATCGTTGGGTGTTGGACAGTGCACGGTACAACACAAAAAAATTTCCAAGTTTTCATATAGTTTTTCTATAGCTTTTTGGTATGATGATCACGAATCTGCTATTGCTTTTTTCGGGTCAGGCCAAATACTGTTGTACGTGTCATCCGCTGGTCATGCAGCCAACAGGTTTGTTCACCAAGTGATTTCTACCTTACGAATGCAAAACACCAGTAGAAGAATAGCATGCATACAACACATGAACAGGATTGATTGTTTTGATATTTTGATGCTTCCATTTTTGTTTCAGTGCTTGATACTGTAGTGATTTAGCATGCATTGATTTAGTATCCAAGGCAACAGATGTAAACAGAGTCAGATATGAATTCATAAATAAGCCAGTCAAACATTCTTCCTCTCCTCTCTAACATTTCTCTAAATTTGGCTATTATTTGTATAGTGTTTGACTGCTATAGGCTATTGTATAATAAGTAGGGTACCCCAACTCGACCTAACGGTAAATAAAAATGACGGGCGTGGTTACTGTAACTCTTGTTCATCTGGACTGGTCTAGTGGTATCAGCTCATTATGATGGGTGGTGGCGGATTAAGTCTGAATTCATTGCGGAGCGATTACCCATGCCTATCTACTTATCTATCTACATGGTAAACGCTAGAACTCACATATTCTTAACTAGTGGGTAATGATCTCTGTAACCAGGTAATAAGCTGCGGCGTTGACGGTACTCATTACAGAAGAGCAAAACTTGAACCAAAACGTATTTTATAACCACCAGGTAATAAATCTTGTTACCTGGTAAACGCTAACTCTCGCCTAATATTCTTAACAGCTGGGTAACTAGTTAACTGTAACCAGAGAATAAGCTGCGGCAATGCCAGACCCTTGCTACCTAACAACAAAAATTGCAGTTGAATCACTAGTAGATAATAAATTTTGTTACCTGATAGTACACGCTAAAACTAGTCTACTTTTAACAACTGGGTAACGAGTTCTGTAACCAGGTAATTAGCTGCGGCAATGCCTTACCTAAGAACAAAAATTGCACCAAAACGTGTTTAATCACTACCAGGTAACAAATCTACCTACCAGGTAACAAATCTTGTTACCTGGTAAACGTAAAAGTTTGTCTACCTTTCTCGTACCCTACCTAAAAACGAGTTTTATTTGAAAACAAATTGGAATATAACTGAGATTTGACGTGACCCAAAAAGGCTGAGACGCTTTCGATGCAGTCACAATTTGGAGTTACTGTTTTTGTTTCTCTGACTTTGTTATAATGTTTTTTAATAATACTCCTGAATGAGTAAAAAATTCCCGTGTCACCCAACTCTCTGGCAATCGTCTCGTCAGCAATTCCCGTGTGATATATTCTAGAGTCTGTAATACTCCACACCTTCTGGAATCTTTTGAAAAGTAAAACATCTGGGCCGAATGAAGGTCCCATAACTGCTTTAAAAACGCCTTCCAACACAAGCTCGAAAATATGTTGTCTGAAGGCAAAGTATAGAAGTTGTTTTTTTAAAATGCGTTCCAATATAACACAAGTTCCGGATAACATCCATAAAACGATACCTTTATTAGCGACTTGCGATAATATTTTCTTAGTTTAATATAACTTTACAGAATAAATAAGAATCAAGTATATTGTGTAACTTTACTGTGAAATGAAGCACTTACCTGTGTTTGATGTAGCGGCATCAAAACCTATTTAATTATTCCTTATTCAATTATTCAGGCATTCCTTTAGCAAATTAGAAATTGCTTGGGTTTTCTCCTCTCCGGTTCCAGAAGATAATGCAGAAACTCCAAGAAACTGATCGATACCTACACCAGTAATTAACCCCACCAGACGACTGACGGATTGTTTCCCAGTAAATACTGGAAGCAGTTTTCCATCCCCAGTGCACAAGAGCTTTGAACGACAAACAGAGATCCTTCATAATTTGGAGACATTCACCTTGTGCAATCTCTCGTTGTCGACGGGTAGAGGAACGATTTATAACAATGTCTTTCACGCAGTGTCCGATACTGTGCACAGTCGCAGATAAAACGAAGGCGGCTTTTCGATCGCTCAGTTTGCTCCTATCAAATGATTCTGCTAATTCTGGTGTCACGATAGCATGATCCTATTTCGAGATCTCTTTCTTTTTAGTGTAGAAGTCGAAGAAGAGGGTTCCGTATTATCAAAATCAATAAAAACATCAGAATCGTTAGCATCTTCCTTCGATGCCAAAATTGCAATGTTACTTGCATTTTCAAGGGCTATTCTCGTTGTCGTTTTTCCATTATTTCTTGCCCTAGTGCGGTTTTGGCCTCAGTGTTGGCTAATTTACTGTCAGTGCCTTCCAAGATTCTACGACGAACCTTTTCCCTTTATAGAGTCAACTCGAGAGCAGCTGGCCGAGCAATATCAAAAATGTCATCTAATACTTTAGTAAATTTCATTTCATTGCTCTGTTGGGCTTGTGACTCTCCTTTTGAACTTTTCTTAAGGTTGATCCAATCCTTGAAAAGCCTTTCCAGTTTATCAATTGCTCTTTACTCCTTCATAGTTGGTATTGGAGCCTTTTCTCAGAAAGCTGTAGCTTCCCTCATTAAGTCTCTCGAACTTTCACGTATTGTTTTTTTGTAAGGTCTTGTGATGGTGAAAAAAACTAGTAGAACTTCACGATTTGACGGAAGTTTACACCCTTTTAATTCGGATCACTTGAATCCAGTTAAATACAGTTCTTTGTGACTTCTTGTACTTCTACCCCCATACCTATCTAGCACTAATTTTATGTAGAGTATTTTTGAAACGTAACTTCATAACAACGTAAATGTTGAATTTGCAACGTAAGATATACACATATACAATAAACTTTAACCCTCTTGCGCGATCCCTAAAAATTAACCAATAGAAATGGGCTTTTGAATATATTGTTTTTAAACAAAAAGTCACCAAATTTTCAACGGTCTCGAATAAATTTCGAAAATCGAAAAATAAGGACCACCCTAGTGCATACGTTCGCAGAGTATGAACAACTTCGAGAATTTATCCAGATAAAAGCACTATCAGCAGGGATTTGATTAAGTTACATTTTTTATTCTAACTATAGGTTTTCTCTGTAATAAAAAGGATGATGGCGTTTCAAAAGTCGGTAGTTCCTTCATTTCACGATATAGTTTACAATTCTCCCAGTGTAGCTTCTGTAAGATGTTGTAATATTGTACTAATTACATGCAAAGTTTTTAATTTTTTGTTGAGTTTTCTCACCCAATTCACTCCAAATACAGTGTTTATTAAAGTTACAATTTGTAATATAACCTTACCCACAACTTTCCAAACGTTTTCTGGATTACAACTGAAAGGAAAGAATGACAGAAACAGAAAATGACATCAGTCAGTCAGAAAATATAAATAACAGTAGACCATGAAAACACATTCTACCAATCAGAAGGCTTCATCATTCAGACCAGACCTTTATGCCGGGTTGCAGAAACGCTCGTCAAATCTCTGATTAGTTAACGGTTTGTTAAAAGTTGACGGACCGTCAGATAAGAATTGGGTTGCACAATAGTATATTATTATACGAGTTGTATAAGACGGTCTATTGTAGCACGAGTTGTTTGGGACACGACGAGAGAAGCGAGGAGTGTTCCAAAGGAACGAGTGCTACAATACGTCTTATAAAACAAGTATAATATACTATTTTTTTTATTCTGTGCGTCATTGATTTTCTATAAATTGTAAATTCAAGCTATTAAAAGCATTGCATTACAGTCTAGTGATTTTTGCGTTTAACATGTGGTAACACTATAAAATGACTTGGTAGAAATGTGTCAAGATTAAATGTGTTTATATGTAATATAAAACAAATGTTACCAATCTTACAAAACAAATAGTCTCCAAAAACGATGTTATAATAGCCTCTATTATGAAATCGTTTTCGGTGTCACAATGAGCCCATTGTGAACGCAAAGTACAAAAAGCTATTTAATCTCTTGTTAAACTCTCATCATGTAATTGACTGTTAACTAATTGTATACGTGGCAACATTGCAAAAAGTGGTGTTTTATTTGTCAAATTTGCATAACCTAATATTTGTGTGTGCTCAGTTTAAGCAGGTAAGTGTATTTGTTTGATTAATATGATAAAACTTCTAAATAATTTTAATATTCTAGCTTCAAAATAGGACAAAAGGAATTATTCCAAGGTGGAATAAAACCTGCTACATCAATTATGGCCAAGTAAATCAATTTTCATAAGTACGATTACATACCAATAAAATCATCTCCTTATAAAAGTAAGGTAAAAGGAGCCTTTTAAAAGTTTTAATTACTCCTTAACTACATAAAAAACATTTTTTTTTAATTATTTTAGTTCAGGCTTATAAGTTGAATATTTTCCATAATTGTGATGTGCGTCTCTGAATGCGCATTAAGTCAATGTATTCATTCATATCAATTTAATTTCTATCATTCTATAATCCCATTGTTTTTATTACAGATATTATGCAGTACACCACAGTCAACAATAACTGCTGAAATTGATTCCAATTTTAATCGTAGGCCTAAGGAAACCTTTTAAACACCCAAAAAACTGTTCAATTGTGTTACGAGTGAGAATGTGTGTCTTCCTCAGCTTTACCTATAGAATATACAAAAGGTGTTTATAAATAGGCCTTGTCAGGATATCTATCCACCACCGTCAAGCAAGAAGCCATTCCTGTAAATCCTCAATGTGCATTAAGCCGGAACGGGTGAATCATTAAAGATGGTACTATCATCTACCGATACAATCAAATGAAGCAGTTGGAGATTTGTATCGCAAAGGGATTGCACGTTTAAACTAAAATAAACTTTGCGGTTTTGAAAAAGCTCTGCTACAAGACAGCACTGCATGTGGAATACCAATAATGTTAAAGAAAGCAACCTTCACTCCATACAGTTCATTTTCAGTAGGTGGCATTTTGATGTGTTCTATCGAAAGTGGTGCAATTTGTTCAGTGACCCATTTAATTATTTTATTCTATTTTGACATGATAATCGTCTTTATTGGCACTCAATTGCGGGCATAATTTGGCTTTTATAGCCCTAGGGCCTATAAAGTTGCTAAGATACAAACAAACGTTTCTATAGAGTTCTAACAATTTTAATAAAGTTGCTAAGATAAAAACAAACGTTTCTATAGAGTTCTAACAATTTTAATAAATAATTATAACTTACATTTTTTCAAAATGAAATGTGCAATTGCTTGGGTTTGAAATACTGAGTTATCCTTTCCATGAAGCAAAATAAAATAAACCGTTGTATGTACCACGGGCATAATCAAGATAATGGCCCTCGAGAAATTAAAAGCCCTCCTTCGTCGGGCTTTAAACATTCTCTCGTGCCATAATCTAATAGATTATGCCCTTAATACATAAATAACTATTACAGTGTTGATTTGTGCATGTGTATGTGATCACCAATAAGTTATTATAAATAGTTATTATAAAAGTGCCTCTGGCATAAAACCGCAAGCAAACTAGAATTTGGGTTAAAGGTGATATCGATTTATTTCTTTAAGTAACTGGCTGTAATGTAGGACCTATAATTTGCAATAAATCCAGTACTGTATTTTTAATCAATCAAAATCGCTCCTTGAATTCAACTGCATCTAAACTTTAAAACGGATTGTTTCGTCTCGAAGATGCAGTTCATACCATCACTTCACCTTCCAAATCGGAGGGATGTGATAAATCTGAATCAATTTTTCTTTTTCTGTTTAACTAAAATTTTGTAATGACTGAAATAAATCTGTATTATTATTATTAGGTACTTATCAAGATTTAATTAAAACAATGCTAAGAAAGTTTTATTAATATTTTACAAAAATATTCATATTTAACAAAATGTATGTATTTTGAATATTAATAATTTATTTGATAATCAATTCCAAATATTTTTAACACTATATAATAATTTTTTGTATTGACTGATTATTTAAAAATTTAAAAAATAAAGCAAATTTGGAGGTTAATCAGACTTTAATTGGCCATTTGTCTATGATTAAAATAATCATTCGTTAACGGACCGTTAACAAGCCATTAACTGTCCACTAAGGTTTGTGCAACCCAAATATGTGTTGACGGTCCGTTAACGGTTTGTTATCCTTGACAGTCGTCAAAAACTTGACGGGCCGTCAACAAACCGTTAACGATTCGTTATAGTTCTAACGGCTTGTTAACGGATCGTTAACGGATGATTAACTTTGACAAGTGTTTGTGCAACCGGGCATTAGAGTACAAGACTTTACAAACTCTACAATATTTAAATCCAAAGCACACTTTTAAAGAACAAGTAGTAAATAAAGCTCTTCTTTTCTACAGTAATTTAGCTCTTCTGCTACTCTACTATAAAGATCCATTTGACAGCTAGATGAATAATGTCAACAAATCGTATAAGGCTTCCGGACTTTTCGGTAAAATTCATGGTAACGAGTGATTTGCAACAATTTCTTGATAAGTTTTATATAAAGAAATGGTCATTTTCGTCAGACAAATTAACACATTCATCCGACTAGCATCCGCTTCTCATGAGTTAATTTAAGCAGCTTGACACTTGTATTTGATGAAATATAATCAAATTAAAAGATTAATTCAAAGTTTCACAAGTTTTATTAGTATCTTAACCTGACAATATTGTTTCAACATTAAAAAAAAACACTTGTATTTGACCTTCATCATTCATATATGTAGGTGCCAGTCGACGAAGTGGTAAAAAATGCCGTGAACGTTAGTGAATACAATTATGTTCTTAATGACCATCGTTCTTTCTATCCATTTTCCACGTGTCGATTTCTTTCTGGAAACCAGTAAGGCTTTAGATTTAGTTTCATTAAAACTAACATTGTTATTTTTTGCCCACCCTGTTATTTTTTCCATCTCGATATTTGCATAATTCTCTGCTTCTGCTGCAGTTCTTCCTTTTGTTAATAGAATAACATCATCCGCCAATGCAATCATTTGCGCAAATGCAACTTTTGTGTTTTTTGTTTAATTTAGGTTCAAAAGTGAATTATAATAATATATGTTCCAAAATCCAGGACAGTAGGTATGGCAGCACCTGAGCCAGACAGTTCTAGGGCCCCTAGATCTTCTCTCTCTCTCTAATCTGGTTAATTTTTGTCTGTCTCTCTCTCTCTCTCTCTAGGTGGTTAAGTACGGAATCTGTATTACCGCCATTCTGTATTATCGGCATTTGGTTCGTCACTTGGCTAAATGGTAGCGTCGTTGCTAGGGGAAAACAGATGGTGCCAGTGTCGACCTCTCTCGAATATGGGGACTTTTTATGTCGATCTTTCGCTAATCTGTGGACTTTTCATGTGGATCTCTCTCTAATCTAGGGATTTTTGTCTCGAAGTACGAAATCTGTATTACCGGCCTTGTATATTACCGGCATTTAATTCGGCGCTCGGCTAAATGGTGTTAGTGTTGGTAGGAAAAAACAGAGGGCGGTAGTGTTTAATTATTTCCACGGCCTACTAGATTCATATAAGCTTCGTTATATACGTCCGTCTCATTTCCAGTTTTTTCATTGTTGAAAATTATTACAGATTCGTACGTTAAGTTGCACCATCTGGCGGTAATTTTACAACAAAGATAATTTGAAGTCAGAGCTCAGTCGTTAATTTTTAGGTTATAACTTTGTCAATTGTGTCAAACTGCCTCCGATTAAAGAGCGTTTATTCGAATATTAACAGTAATTAATAATAAGAAATGTCTTGACAACGATCTAATATTATTAGATTATGCATTAAAAAACAGTAGGTACATTATATCACATTACAAAACGTTGCATTAAAATTTTATTTATTATTTTATTTTATTATTCTTTCGACGTCTTTATTTTTATAAAAAAACGCTGCCAGTCCTCAAATAAAATTGGTAAGCAATTTTAAAAAGTTACACATTATCTACATTAAAACTAAAAAACATACTTAACAATCACTTTACAAATACACCTATTTTTATAGTCTCTGTCTCCTCTCTAAGTAGTCAATCTTGTGGATTGGTTTATCTCGGCACTGTATATCTCCATTCTTTTCGGTATGATGCCATACTATGGTTTTTTTTCTCTATGGTCAATTCTGTATAACTGGAGCAGCCTAAGTTTTCTTTCACTTGGAGTATATATTGCAGTCTAGGTCTAGCTAGGATGTTCTTTCCTTCGATCATGCTTTCTATTATCATTTTTAGATAACACTTGAATGCCATAAAGTATGTCCTATTAATCTATCTCTGCTTCTCATGGTCTCCTTCATTAACTTTCTTCTTGTACTTTTTATAGTATTTCATTGTTCGATATTTTGTCAATCCATCTCGCCATTAACATCTTTCTGTAGTATCACAACTCAAAAGCTTGTCTTTGCTATTGTCCAAGTTTCAGACCTATATAGCGCGACACTCCATACGAATGTTTGTAAAAGTTTAATAGTATTAACTTGATTCTATACCCTTTAGATCATGCATTCGGTTAGTTAAGAGAGGTTTCAGACTCCATCTTCTTCCTGGAACACTTGCTCTACCTTCTTACCACAAAATCTGTTAAGGCATGATACAAAAATCATTATTTAATTATTGGTATCCTAAATTCTTAACCGCCCTTCAAAATCTCTAAATACTTTTTCCGACATCGCTTTTAATTTATATCATATAAACCAAATCATATATAAAGGTAATGCCTTGTGAGTCAAATTTTGTCAGTTCCATATTTATTTTACTGAAACGATTGGTCTTAAAACTCAAGTAGATTTCAATCAGCTCTTATATCTAGAAAATATTTTTAGTAATGACTGCCACAGTGAGATTTCATCATTCCATGAATACCTACTTCTAATCATAGCTTGGGTTCGTAGATCGTGCATTCACGATATGCGTTTACATCATATGCTGTGGTAATTCAAGTGCTACAAAACCCAAATGAGTATGTGTAATTTGCGAAATATGAAATTGTACTTACTTATACTGTAGCTGTCATATAGTTATTAAGTGTTTCTAGTTTAAGAATTGGGGCATCAGTAAACATTGCGTTAACTCAATATAATTTTCTAAATTTTATTATACTATGTAGGATATTTTGGTTTCCTAGTTCCTAGTGTAATATATTTTTGGCATATTTATGCACATTATATCAAAATATGTAGTACAAATGCCAATAAATTAATAAAGTATTTATTACACAATAGGAAATGACAATTATGAAATAAATAAAGATTATTAAAAGTTTCACAGTTTTATTAAAATATACCTGACAATATTGTTTCGACAGCTATGCTGTCATTATCAAAGGTAATATAAAGGTTAATAACAAAGGTTATATTACCTTTGATAATGACAGCATAGCTGTCGAAACAATATTGTCAGGTATATTTTAATAAAACTGTGAAACTTTTAATAATCTTTATTTATTTCATGATTATGGAGTTCCACAAAATAAGGCTGGAAACAATAAACAAGAAATGACAATTACTTACATGACGTATAACCTAAAAATTAATGACTGCAGTCTGACTACAAACCATCTTGATTGCAAAATGACCGGCAGTGGGCGCCATTTAACGTACGGATCTGTAATTTTTGGATCCTAATATCAACAATGGAAAAACTGGAAATGAGACGGCCGTATACTATAAGCGAAGCTTATATACGGCTTACCCTTTGCGCTTTTGTATTACTACAAACTAAAACGGGGAAACAACACCTTAATCACCAAGAAGGAATATTACACTAATCAGCTTTGAAATTTAAAAACGGTCATTATTAACACAACTATACTGTATAAGGTATCGAGATAAACTGAACTTATTTTTAAATATATGGATCTCGACGACAAAAGGGAAACAAACACCTTGAGGCTATGTCTGCATTCTTTTAAAAAGGCCCGATTTGACCTGCAATGATGCCTACCTGCTTCGAACCCCAAAACAGGTAATTTTTAATGGTTCTTTCTGTAAAAAATTCTCCCTTTTAACGTAACTGTTCCAATGCTTGCTGTCGTCAATATAATCTTTTCAAACTTCTTCAAAGAAGGTTTTGTAAATTTGACAAAAATAAATATAAAAATGCTTGTTTTAAATGTATTTTTGAGTAATTATTTTTACATGTAGATTTTACTGTAATCAATATTATCTTAAAACTCTGTCTACCTGAGAAAACCTTTTTAAACAACAAGAATGTACAGTTTACCTAAAGAATCGTTTCTCGAATTTGGAGAGTCTAATTAGTATAGATTCTTTTATTATTATATTGCGATCATTGTTCGGAGTTTCTAAATTCACATAGAAAAAATAAACAAATATGAAAACTGAAAGCTGAAATCGAGACAATTATCAGAATAAAATGCATTACTATACTACCCCCAAAAGGAGAAATAATTATTCAAAATGGCGTAAAAGCATACGATGTTTACTAAATTAAACGTGAGCTGATTACGCGAAGCCTCAGTACCGTCTACGATTATGCCCGAGAACATCCGACGAACTGTATAAATCTCATGACGTATTGAATATGTACATCATTACGCTATGAAGATCTCAGCTATAAATACGGTGTATTCTGTTCGTGCGCGACAGTTATTTGTCATACGTCATCATGAACACAATAGATCTCTTCGGCAGAGCTATGATGAGCATGACAGATGAAGCAGCGGCTGCAACAAAACGTGGACCGAGAGGTTATGGTTTCAAATTAACACCAGAGGGCAATTTCGATGTTGAGAACCGACGTATAACTAATGTAGGCGCTCCTATCAACGATAACGATCTTGTCAGGAAGCGTTCTGTATTAATGTTATCAGATAGCGATGAAGGTGTAATTGATGTTAAGAAGAGAAGACTAGTACACGTTAAAGGACCGCTTGACGACCATGATGTTTGCACGAAAAAGTATACCAACGAGCTGGTGGACGATGTTGAAAGAAAATTACTCTCTAAATGTTTGAGACGAAAGAATAAAGGACAGGGGTCGTACTATAATGCTAAATATGGAAGAATTTGTAATATAGGGGAACCTCTAGAGGATAAAGATGTAATCTCTAGGCAGTATTTTAACAAGCGAGCTATGCATACAAACGATCAAATGCAGTTTAATGCAGATGGTAAACGTATTGTTTCAGTAAGTTACCCTATAGATGGGTCTGATGTCGCTTCTAAAGCCTATGTAGATACTCAATTCGACTCTGCTGTACAAACATTCATTACAATGTATGATTAATAGTAATTATAAAAATTTATTAGATAAAGTAAAAGCGCTCGAGGATACTCAAAAAGCTATGCGATCATCGTTTGATGCCCTAATAGCTGAATCTGCAACACGTACGAACTCTTACAACATAAAGAGAGTGTACAATGCTGACTAATAACGGAATTTACTACTACTATCGGTTGACCTAATCATATTGATATGGACACCATTTTTATTCTAGTTTTAAGTGTATTATATCAAATGCCTGATTAGCGCAGATAGGAAATGTGGTGAGCCTTACGGGAATGCTGCGCAGATGCTTAGTTTGCTTATATCTACGCTAATCAGTTATTTTCTTTCTATCTTAGTAGGGAAGGAATGGGGTTTCTGTTCCTCCCCCCACTACTTTCTGCTTTCTGCCAAGGTCAACCTTCAAGGTTAAATTTTCTGGCGAGGTCATGCTTCAAGGTTAGATTTCCTCCACCACTTTCTGCCAAGGTCAACGTTCAAGGTTGAATTCGAGGTCATGCTTCAAGGCTAAATTTTCTGTCGAGGTCATGCTTCAAGGTTAGATTCACTTCTACTGAGGTTAAGGTAATAAATAAAAAAATGAAAGAATGTGCATAAACATTTATTTTTATTAATACATTAATAAGTAGCATATGTATTTTAATTTAATATTAACAATTATTTGAATTCATTTACTTACAACAATATCTCATAAACAATTAAATACATAACAATTATTTGAATCCATATCTCTCGTTAGGTAAGGCGTGACTCCTGAAGGAAAGCGTTTTTCATGAAATCTTAGTTTTCTTTCATCGTCAAATTCTTCTTCCGTTAACCACTTTGTTGCAGTGAACGTTGCCCAATTCGGTTTGTAAGGTTTATTACACCAAATGTTCCGTTCAGGTTCATCACTCAATTCATCCCAATCTGAAGTGCAGAAGCCTTTGAAGAAGATGAGGTCGCATTTATCAGGCAAAAGGTTAATAGCGTGGCGATGTTCCAAAGCACGTTCGGTACATATGACTCCTTGAGTATTCATGACTTCACCATCTTCTTTTAAATATTGAATTTCTAAACCAGAACACGAAGAATAACCTTCATCGGCTTCACTCAGTATAATTATAGTATCGGGAAGTCTTCTTCTTTCAATTAACAAATCAGTGTTGTGAGTTTTATAACGAGAAAACACGATTTCACCATCATCAACAGTCGTTTCAAGTGTCCAAGAATGTCACCAACCTATTTCGATGTGTAACTGAGTAATACAGAATCTTGACTGAGTAATACATAATCTTGACTGAAATCAAACTCAAACACTCCACCAGAATTTGAGAAGAGTGGGGAAAGCAATTGTTCCATTGGCCACACCCTCAGCCTATACATAACCTCAAACTCTGGCTCTCGGAACTATACTCGTCTAAGAATGTTATGAGTGGCTTTTGTTATTCAATATCAAACACCCCAACATAATTTTTCTATTATAATATTGAAAAGATAAATTGTAAGTAATATCAAATACAATGTCAGTGTCGCGATACAGCATAGAAACTTACATAGATTGGGATATAAGTGCAATAACACAAAACTTTTCTAGCAAATGTTGTTTATTTAAAGGAATATTAATAAAAAACTCTTATATTAATAAAAAACTCTTATATTAATAAAAAACTCTTATATTATGTAATTTTTATTATATTGTATACATAATAACATTTTAGATAATGTATAATTTACTTTATCAAAAAGCGAACGATGCAGATGTGAGAAAATTCTACGTCCAAAGAAGCTAAATCTTCAAGACACTTTTCAACCTCGTGGCAAGTTGGTTCTATTACATTATGTTGAAACCAATCTTCTAACGGTTCAGTCACATAATGCGGATTTGTTGTTATGGTGTGCGAAATGTCCACGAATGCTCCATTGATCAGTGTTCCACTAACTACGAAAGTGACTTCTGCAAGTAATTCAACATGTTTATTAAGAACATCTTCGTTCTCAACAGTTTTTAAAAATCGAGGAAACTGCCGTAGTAATTGTTCCCGCACCTCCTCCATACCTTGGATCACGTTATCGTGCATACTTAACTTTCACAACAGACGAATTTGAAATTAAACCGATAAATGGTTAGGTACACAATAAGGGAAAGTAAAGTAATAACTGCGAATAGAACTGTTATTGTTGTTGCTATTATACAGGAGCTCAAGGGGGGATCGGGAATGTGACAAATGGTAGGATCACGATTAGTCCCGAGAGATTGCCAATTTGATTCGATAGAGTAATTAGGATAATTATATTTAATTTTGAAGGAATAAGGTTGAGAAACGTTGCGTAGGGATATGATGTATACGTTAACACCGTGAAGAATATTGCTGGTCAATGTATATCTCGTAGGATCTCGAGGAGACACAATGGACCCAGAAACAGATTCCGATGGTTGAGCAACATACAGAATACCGTCGTACACCGCACTAAGCACCACCAACAACTTAACAGGTAACACTGGCATTGTATTAGGATCGATTGAGATATAAGCTCTACGTAAGAATAACGTAAAGATTTCCCACTCCAAACGGTAATCTTGAACCATACCCCTCCACCCCTCACATCAATAACCCTGATACTTCAATTAACCTTGAAACTCCCCCCACTAATCAATAAGGGTCTATATAAACTGGATGGTATTGGTATGGGTTAGTTGTGTTATAATGGATTTGTTAAAGAAAGCATTTGAAACTGTAAAGAACGTTCCGACAGAGTTCAAAGATCCGGCTCCAGAATTATCCCAAGATGGTTACGAACACTCCACCATCCAACATCCATCCATCCATCTAATGTCATCGAACGGTTGCTACATTCAAAATCCATTGTTTTACGCTACAACGCATTATTTAAACAAATCAAGATGTAAACTACTCAGCATCGGTCTCTGCCCTATAGAGTTAACACCAGAAGTGAGATTGTCGGTATTGAAAAACGACTACATTAAATTTAACCTGGAAGAATGGGAGAATTTCGAAAATAATCACGCAATTATCAAACATTTCTTACATAGTTATTTTTATTTTTATTTAGCACCGATACCCCTTCTCTACAAGACGATTACGTTTAAAAATGTACAAGATAAGAGAACTATG
This sequence comes from Agrypnus murinus, assembly GCA_929113105.1. Classification (NCBI taxonomy): domain Eukaryota; kingdom Metazoa; phylum Arthropoda; class Insecta; order Coleoptera; family Elateridae; genus Agrypnus; species Agrypnus murinus. Next base: position 61,662,409 of record OV816025.1, read on the forward strand.
AGAATTCAGGATCGTCGTGACAACACCGAAGTATGGTTAGGAGTCGAAAGTGTAGTTAAGTTAATGGAACTACTTACAATGGTCAAGTCACGATTGAAGCTGTTAGAAGAAGAAAAATTTATAGACTTTTATTGAACTTTGGTAAAAGGTCTTGCCGAAGCAGAAGGGGATGTGTATGAGAATTTGAAACAAGTTTTAACTTCCTTACCAACGAGTGGAAATGTCATAAGCGGTTTAGAGCTATTAGCAGTTCAGTCCGATAGAATTGCGAACGATGTTAAGGGTTATGTGTTATAATATCATGGACAAGCTAAAGAAAAAGGCGACTTTCAACGAAACGAATAATTCCGTACGGTATATGGTAGTGTGGGAATATGCCCACAGGCAAGAGCGAAGATCGATGTGAATGAATGACGCTTTAGATCGATATAGATTTCAAAGACGTATAGAGAATTGTGGTCGAGTGTTAAATAATATTTTAAGTGAAGAGCACAGACATTTTATTTACCTTGAACGCTTTAGTACTTAAGTTTTGTATTCTTATAAACTATAATACGTAAACAACAAATAAAATATTTAAAAAAATATATTCATTTTATTAAACATTACTTCATTATAAATTCATTATATAACCAATAAACATTAGATAAAGCACATACACATAGATTTTTATTATGATAGAAACATGATACTTCATTAACTTCCGGTAGTGCTGGATGTTCTGGAAATTCAACAATCGACTTTGAAAGATATTTTTGTAAGAATTCCTTTTTTTCACGCCCTTTTACATAAATCACTTCAGCTGATGTCGTCGCGTACCGAAGAATGTCTGGAAACATGAACGCTGGAGTCTCGCCTTTAGACCAAGCAATGCAGTGGTGATTCTTTATTAACCAATGTGCTTGTTTTCGGAGTTCTGCAGGTAACGTTGGAAATGGAAAAGGTGGTTTAAATACATAATGAGCTATTTTACAACCATCGTAAATAGCTAACTCTTTAGGCAAAAACTTGTTGTTAGCAATCTTAAAACCTTGAATGTCTACTACAAGACGCATAGCGGCTAACTAAACGAGGTTCAAAATCTTCATTTTCATATATGTATGTAATAATTCGACAATCGTCGTAAGTAGTCGTTTACAGTTGTCGTACTTGCTTCGTCAGTGCATTATACGTAAACATACGATCATGCAAAATTAGACAATATGCAGTAGTACTAGCGGCAATGCTTTTATGAGTTTCGAAAGTAACTCGAAGAACGACAGCTTTCCCTAGCAAGGAATCTTTCTGTCGCGAACAGTCGATGACGATTAGCGGTGCAATGGCTTTAAATTTCGATGGAGTTAGAATGGGCTCGTTTGGTTTGTCATAGTAAGATCGTTGGAAATTGGCATACATTTCATACAAGGTAGCAAAACGGTTATCATCATAATTAATATTCAACTGATCGTATCGATATCTTTCAGTATTTAAAAATACGGTCACATTTTGTATATCACAAGGATCGAATGCACTCATATCTTTCTGTAACTGTCCATCGCGATTAGTATGAAAACCTAGGATAATGTAACGATGTGTTTCTAGACTGGTGGATGTTTCAATAGACCAACTATGTTTATCGGTTTGTGGTATAGCTGGATAGATATGCGTTTCCCAACTTCTAAACGCCACCTTAGTATCAATATGTTTCCCGATGTATTTTGTCAATGATAATTCTTCTGCTAGACCTGGTTGAATATGGGGAACTTTCCAATATATTTTTTTCAAGCTAACTTTAAGTTTTTCATTAGCATCCGTGGATATTATAGCATCAATATCGGAATTGCTTCGAATTAAAACCAATTCTTGGCGAATGTTCATAATAATTTTTCCATAGTCTTCAAGAATTCTCAATAACATTGATAGAGGTATACAGGCGCTAAAATGACCTTTGCTATCCATCACAGTGCTATTACGTTCAGGGAACCATCCAGCATTTTGTAACTTGACACTATCGCTTGCGTTGTAGGAAAGGTAGCCTTTCATGGTGGACGTGAGTCCCACTTTCGTTACAGAATCCACCACAACACCATTCATTTCATAGCGAATATCACTAAACAGATATGAAATTCCGTTGTTAATAAGTTTAGCCGTAGTAGATGGGGCACCATCTTCTTTCAGTAACGTGCCTTCTACGTACAGATAACTGCGTGAGGGTAATGTGGACATGTCTTCTTGAATCGGTATTCGAATTTCGTCATTGTTTTCAAAACGAGTTGTATAAGGTTGATGGGTGTGGAATTCGGCACCTACGATCGAATTATTGACGAAAGCTTTTTCGTTCACATTTAGTATACTCATTGTAGAACAGTAAAACCGAGACGTTGTAAAAATAAGCGGCTGCGCTGTGTCACTTGATCGGCTAGCGATTGCGGACTAACCTGTTTTTGGTGACAAGTTTTTTTATAATCCGAGCGAACAGTACAAGCAATATTATACTTGAACACCATCGCTAATGCTCTTCAAATGCAGTCCTATCGTCACGGTTTCTCCACGAAAATTAATCAGATCACCATCTCGATCAACTATTTTAAGGGTAATGTTGGTAATTGTATTGACGTTGATTGGTAAGTGGGGTACATGGTCAGGTGCTTCAATTATTTTGAATCCAGCAGGAACACTCGGGAGAAATTGATGTATGACATGATTCGGAATTCCATTTACTTAATTACCAGTGGTAATATTACACGTTATAAGTAACGAGTTGACTTTAATAATGTTAATAGGAACATCGGATTCGTGACGTTCATTTTTTTCAACTTCAACGGCTTAAATCCTAATAAGGGTCCAATAGAGTGTTTAACCGAAAAGTCTATGACTTCGTCAGTTCGTATCATTGTTTTTAAAGTATTATGATTTGGCTCTATGGACACAGTTATAGAATTTAATTGAGAATTAATGTAAGCTGCTATATCGGCTATTTCATAAGATCCGGTGGGTATATGTATAGCTTTCTGTCCAATTTTAAACACAATATTTTCCTCAGTAACGTTCGGAATGCTGTTAAACGTTTCGAAATTGGTCAATCCCATAACCCATTCTTTGGTCGTATCTAAATATATTAGTAGATTAAAATCAGAGCTTAATACGGAACTCTTATCGGATAAGATGAAGGTCAACGACATGTCGGAAGTCCAATGCAGACTGTAAACTTTTATCGAGCGTTATCATATAAAAAGTGTAGCACCAAGTGTCCACAATTGAATGAGTTGAGCTTTTGAAAAGAATCATAATTGTATCGAATAACGTTTCCACCATCGTCACTCTTAAAGTAATGAATAAGTTCTAGTGGAGGTTTCATCTGACCAATACTGTCAAAGTACAAAATTTGTCTACCACGTTTTATATACGATGTCCAATGCGTCCCCTCTCCTTCCCCAATATCTAAATTTACAATACCGGTTTCGTTTTTATGGATTCGTTGCGGCAGTTCATTTCGCATAAAGATACCTCTAAAACAGGGAATATTTAATTTATGAATATACTCTAGGGTCTCCTTAGCCGCCTTGGCTTCGTTAACGGCTTTTGCAACTGCCGCTGCCCCACCACCCAGCGAGCCCATAGCTCCCAAAGCAGCAAATAAGGGAATGAGGGGCAGTATACCACCTTTTTTGGGGATGGGTATAATTCGTGATCGAGGATTGACAATACGTTTCCGTTTCAAAGCTGACAGTACAAGTCGAGCAGAGCGTTTTAAAGAGAACTTTTTTACTTTACCACCAACATGCTTTCTGGCAATGGCAACAGCTTTGTTAAACGTAAGGAAACCTCGTTTCATTGCTGAAGACCGTTTCTTTTTTTTAATCCCCATACCCAACTTCATTTTTCCCTTCATAATACCACCCACGATAAGGGCTGCTGCTCTTTCTCCAAACGTAGCGTCTTTAGAACGAAACCTCTCCCACGCTCTGTGTCTTAGGATTTGGTCCGCTTTATGACGTTCACTCACTTTATTGGACTGGGAGTAGGCTATGTCGTGTTGTTTACATGCGTCGTCTAATGGATTTATACCGTTGGAGATATACCGAGTTGACGAAGGAGTTGTAGATTGTCGAGGAGTATGTTTCATAGCACTTACCCCTAAGACCGGATAAGAGTGACTGGAACTTCGCTTCTAGGTTTGTAAAATATATGCTAAACTCATATAGGATTTATCACAACGTTGTTCGTCATGGAACAGCTAAAGTTATTGAGACAGAGAGATCAATTACCAGTTATAAATCGTGATACTTGTTCAGCAACACCGGCAGTCTTTAAGCATAGTGTATTATTGGGAGCAGGATGCAAGCGAGGACTAATCGTAGGTAGTTCCGGCTGCGGTAAAACCAACCTAATGGTTAGTTTATTGGAACATCCCAACGGTTTACGCTTCGCAAACGTATATGTGTACAGTAAATCGTTGTATCAACCCAAATATATATATTTGCGTGATCTGTTTAAATCGTTACCCGTGGGATATTTCGAATACGACTCCTGCGAAACTATACTACCACCCACGGATGCAAGAACAAACTCTGTAATTATCTTCGACGATGTGGTCTGCGATAGTCAGAGATAGCACTATAAGAGACTATTTCTGTTTTGGAAAACATAAAAATATCGATTGTTTTTATTTATGTCAGACATATTCCGCAATTCCAAAACAAGTCATACGGGATAACGTAAACTTCATCATTATTTTTAAGCAAGATAACACTAATTTAAAACATATCTTTAATGATCATGTCAGCGGGGATATGACGTTCGAGAAGTTCAAGGTTTTGTAGTTGTTGACAAAGAGTCTCAACTTAACGAGGGACGCTATCGTAAAGGGTTCGACGCGTACTTCACCATAAATATCGGGGGCAATAACTAACAGCATTAGTAACCATGGATAAGCGTATGGTTGAAGACCTGGTTAAGGCACGACACAATGTCAAACAGAAATATCAAAGTCTTAAATCCGAAATCGCACGCTCCGATGTAGAACTTCAACGTCGCTATAAGCCCATCACACAACCTTTGCGAGAATTTATAACGGGTGTTAAAACCGAACTCCTAACTCCAAAAGAGGAACCCATAAAGGAAGAGGTTCCCTCATTTTTTCCATTCTCAACTCCAGTATCACGATCTCTACGTATACCTCAGGTAATGCGAACACCACATAGTGCCCCCAGATTGCATGCTGTAAGCACAGAACGATCCGGCATCGAACCAGTAGACGGGTAAGCTTCCGGGACACCTACGTTAGAACAACTCTAAGCCGAACTCGCTACCGCCGGAACTAGTAGAGAATTCCATGCTTATATAGATGCTACCTTTAGTGCGCGCGCAAAACGATACATGGAGAAAATGTTTACGGATACGAAAAACGAGTTCGATCATCTATACGGAGTACGATGCCTTTCGGAGAAACAGGAATATTTTATTGGCGACTCAGAATTCGGTTTTGATGACGAAAATATGCTCATTACGAAACCTAATGGTAAAACATTTACGTATGAAGGTACGCGCGGTTTATACGAATTAGTATTTGAAAAGAAACCTCTCGGATATTTGCAAGCGGATTTAAAAAGCTACAAAGATCTTCTTTTACGAACCAACGCAGTCCGTTGAAATTATCTACATGATGCACCTTTGTTAAGAACCGGAACCAAATATTCCACAATTATCAAACCCCTTTTAACTGCACCTGGTGAAAAGGTAAGAAGTTTTTCTACTTCAACACTGACGCGATCCAAAACGGGGGCATTAGCGAAAAAACGGGGAGCTGGACCAATGCGCGTGCCAAGTTACAATAATAAAAAGGTAGAATTCGTACCATGGAAAGATCCAAATAAATTGATAGGAAGGTTGAGACTTCTTCTAAGCTCGAAATCAGCCGGTCATACCGGTCACACTAATGAGATCATTTACATTATTGATGAGTTGCGAGCAGCTAAAATAATAGCATAAAGCATCCAACATGTTTAACACCTTGTTATTGTATCGTTGTCACTAGTAGAATCATGTCATTGGATAAATTCGGTAAACATCTTCACAAAACCCCTGTTCGAGTGGAACTCGAAACTCGTTCCAAAGTGTATCTTTTAGAAGATATACAAAATGTAAGGTACACAAAAATGATGTATATGTGGGCGAACTCCGAGCCTGGGTCGAGCGAACCTACTATTTCAGACCTAATAAAATATTACAATTTGAAAGGTAGCAACAGTAAACGGGAATACAGAATACCGTTTACAGAAGGGATTGTACAAGAAGTTTGCAGCTCACCACCATGCATTATGTATGTAAACGGTATTCTAGTTGGTGCTGCTGCCAACTTAATTGGGAGACATTTGTGAAAAGGCGATAAGATTAAGGTGAAAAGTAAGTCGGTAGATCCGTCTGCAATCTCCCCATTTTACTTCGAAGCCATTATTAGTCATCCATATCATCATATATCATCATTACCTCAAAAACCATGACTCTGGATAAGTTCGGTAAACATCTTCACAAAACTCCTGTCCGAATTAAACTCGACGCTCGTGCAAAAGTATTCCTTTTAGAAGACGTGTCTAATTTGCACTACGAGACAATGTTGTATATGATGGGAATATACAATCATGAAAACGGTTATGCACTTTTGAACTCCACCAACTTCGAGTATGTCGTTCCTCTAACAAAAGGTAGCATTAAACAAATCAAATACTATTCCACAGATGCGCAAGTCTTTTTAAACGATAAGTTATACGATGCGGAATCACTCATCGGAGTGTCATTGAAGAAAGGGGATAAGTTTAAGGCGAAGAAGCCAGGATCAAAGGACATACTTATTTTTGAAGCCGTTATTAGTGTTCCAGCATTTTCCCAATGAGCATAAAACGTCAAATAATTGAGGAGCTGCATAAACCAGCTCGCAAACGATTTCGAAGAAGACGAATAATAGTAAACGGATTATATGATTTATATATAGCGGATCTCGTGGAAATGATACCGTATGCCAAGACCAATAAAGGATCTCGATATATTTTGGTATTGTTAAATATGTTTAGCAAAAAGGTATGGGCATGTCCTATTAAACGCAAAACCGGAGAAGAGGTAACGCAAGGAATGAAGCAGCTATTACGGTCTGCGGGGGATCCTCCACGAAATTTACAAACAGATATGGGAAAGGAATTTTATAACACACACTTTCGCAAGTTAATGCAAAGTCTGAACATAAATCATTACAGTACGTTTTCCAGTATGAAAGCAAGTCCGGTGGAACGCGTAAACCGAACTCTCAAAAACAAGATGTGGAAGGAATTTTCCATGCAAGGATCCTATAAGTGGCTGCAGTTGTTGCCTCAGGTAATTGCAAAGTACATCTCAACAGTTCATCGAACCACCGGATTCAAACCTATTGACGTCAGACAGAAAAACTCAAAAAAAATTTTACAGACAGCCTTCAAGTTTCCAAAGACTGTTGACCCGCAACGTTCTAAATTCAAAATTGGTGATCACGTGCGAATAAGTAAGCACCGGGAAGCTTTCACAAAAGGCTACACTCCAAGCTGGAGTACGGAAATTTTTAAGATTAAAAACGTTCGACTAACAAACCCTACAACTTATATTTTGGAAGATGTCAAAGGTGAGGAAATTCGTGGAGGATTCTACAATGAAGAACTGCAAAAAGCGAAGTTTAAAGACACTTATTTAGTGGAGAAAATTTTACAAAAAAAGGCAAATCGAGTATTAGTCAAATGGTTAGGATTCGATAAAACACATAATTCTTGGATTCCCAAACGTGATATTATTTAGAGCATTTTGTAACGTTAAAACTAAATAGCAATTAGCTTCTAGGCATATTATTACTTATTACTCGAAATGTAATGCATAACCAAATAAAGATTCCTTTTTTTTAACATTTTATGACTTATTATTTCAAGTTAGTTATTCCATAAGGAAAGAACAATACAAATACCAAAAATAATACTTTTATTGTATATTATACATATAAATGTTAATTTCTCCATAAGGAAAGAACAGTACACATAGCAAAAGGTAAACACATTTATTACACAGAAATAAACTATACATAATAAACTACACGAAATAAACTATATACATTTATAAACATACCATGGATTCACAAATTCCAAACATTTAGTTATGTAAAGATAATTTAACGTTCTACATACATATTTACAAATTTATACACTACAATTACAAATCATCGACTGTTGCTTCCATCAAATTAATTAGTTTATCTAAATTTGATTTTTGAATATCATTTTCAATGATTTCCATTAATAAACCTAAATCATCATCTTTTGCTGAAATCTCGTGATGGCCCCAAGCTAATGTTTTGGTTGTTCCCGGTATAAGAAACCGCTTATCGTCGTGAGCAGATAAAGCTACTTTATTTCGCATTTCTAAATTCGAAGAATTTCTGAATTCGAAATTCATTAATTATAAAATTTAATGATTTTAATGATTTATATATTATTTTATAACAAAACATTTTAGTAAACAAAACAGTTTCGAATGCAATAATATTTAAACTATTATTATAAAATTATCAATTATTAAACTGTTTGCAATGAATTTGAATTTACCTAATAAGAATCGGTTTGCATGCTGCTGAGGAATCTTTTACAACAACTTCGGACATTTTACTAATCGCCGTTTGATGTCGCTAATGCTAGCCACTGGCTTTCTCTGGGACCACCTACGGCGGATTTTGTGTAAATAAATCTTACCACGTCCACTGGAGTTTGGTCTCCTGTATATAGTCTTGTTGGTGCACACTAATATCTATCTTATAACGGACAACTGATAAACTGACACTTACTGTACCTGATGTCTATCAGAAGAATTCGTAAAATGTCTGGGAATTTTACAAACAGTTTGTAAAGGATTTGCAAAAAGTTATATTAGGTTTGTTCCAGCAACAAATCACAAACGGTTTGGAAATTCACAGTTTCTTGTTGAAAATCTTGTTTAATTAGTTTAGATGTTAGTTATTTTAAATACTCTTCTGTTATTAAACAATTCACATGAAATCGGTGTTTTAATTAGTAAGATCGTTACACAACATTAAAATTTTTAAAAATACGACAAAATTGAGGCATATTATCCAAGTATCTATCTTTCTCGTTATTCTCTTGCCTATGAGATACATATTTCGAAATTACGGAAATAAATAGTAGAATATATTATCAAGATTCCTTTCTTATTATTCTCTTGGTAATGCGGTAAACATTAAAAACTATATGGTACTATTAAGTGTTTATAAACACTGTGAAATATGATAAAGGGGTCATTTCATGCGAAATCGATCACTAACATTTTAGTGATCGACCCATTGGTCGATCTCACGGATTTCAATGAAAATCAATTATGAGGTAGTAATTAAATAAAGAACATAACTTTCGTTCATTAATTTGCTAGATTACGCAGAACTTCAGAAATATTTGAACTGAAAAATTATCAAAACTGCTTGCACGTCGGCGTATTTATCGGGTTGAAGCCCTCCCCCGAGATTGTTTTAATAGTGTCAATATCTATGTTATGTGACAATCTTAGTATTTTGATTCGCAATTTATATAGAATAGCCCCTCGAAAAACATTCTAAATACGCCACTGGATATTATTATAGTTAAAAATATCTAATAAATATTATTCATGAAACATATACGTTTTGAGAAACTAAGCCATATAAACGGTCTGCTCCATCTGATTTACATACATGTGTGCTAAATACTCAAGGAACAGTTTAACAAAAAATAGCAGTCCGTTTCCGTAATTATTCTAATGTACAACATGAACATGAATGTATTGTATTCAATCAACAAGTGTACTCGTTCTTCAAGTGCAAAGACTAGTAACAAATAAATGTCTCTTTTCTAAGTATGTACTAAGAATGAGTAGACATAATATCTAATCAATAGACAAAAAAAATAGAAGTTATCAATTTAAAAACAATATTAATACCAAAGCTCTCAAAAATGACTGTTTTTATTTTCGATATATTTTTTTTATTTTCGCAGATTTAATAAAATACCAATGTGCACCACTTTACCTTTGGGTCATTCCATTCGAAATCAATCACTAAAATCGGTCGATTTTACGGATTTCAATGAAAATCAATTATGAGGTAGTAATCAACTAATGAAAATAACTTTCATTCATCAATTTGCTAGATTACGCAGAACTTTCGAAATATTCAAACTGAAAAAATCATCAAAACTGCTTGCACGTCTTTAAAGAAATATAAATATCTCGAAAAGTATTTATCCTAGAACAAATATTCTTTTTATATATTGCTCGCAAGAAGACGGGCTTTTTGGACGGACGGACGAACGGCCGGACAATTTTTTGTTACCAATCGTATTTCTTCTCTTTCTAAACGAATTATTTAAAAAATGCAAAAAATTGGTGTGGTCACATTTTTAAAAATTTGAAAGAAATTGTACAGATTCTTGTACGTTTCTGTATTTACATGCAAAATGGCAAGCTGGACGTCTTAATAGTTTTGGCAGGACAAATCTTCAAAGACCGTGTTGCAGGCAGCCGCCACAGCATTGTTCTATAATCGTGGCTTTTCTATATATTATTCTAGTGAGTAATAATACGGTCCATATTACCAGCAGTTTGTCTTAACTAATGTACGTAAGATAAATGTATATCTGTGTAAATATGATTATACCTACTAATTAGTTAATTACTTATGTATTTAAATCTATTTCTTCGGGTGTGTTATATAAAACATTTTTCTTGCGGCCGTCAAAGACGCTAAAATATTATAATGCAATAGCTTAAACACCATTTTTGTTTACAGAAAATGAGTTCTTTTTGATCCTAAAAAATTAGGTGTTTACTGGGTTAGATTGGGTGCTATTGAAGGTAGCAACCATTCACCAGCTTACTTTGTTTTATGTTATTAAAATCCAGTCATCGAGCTAGTGTCAAATTTGCTACTATCAAACACTACAGACTAAACTATAGGTACATTGCAAATTAAATATTTGAACTTGTGGCACACGTGAGTTATGATATCATCAACTCCAAAAATTATCATAATATCTTAATTAACTCACTTGTACAATAAATAACTATTACCGATCTCTATTGTAGATTCTGATGTTTAATAAGGTCAGCTGCGGTAATTGGAGCGATGGGGTAACTGGAACTTTGCTTAATAAAAGGTAAAACCATCGTTAAACGTCTATGATAATTACCTGAATTTTTATCGACTATACCCTATACAAGTGTACTCTTCCGATTAAGCTGCGATAATTCCTGAACTATTCCTACTGCAGCCCGAATTTTTTGGAGACATTTTAATTAATATCCTTAGGGCGTTTCAGTTACCCAGAACATATTATAAAGTAATGTGGATATAAAATATAGACGATGATTCCATTTACCCCAATCTATTGCGTGAACCACCGGAATAGTTGGCATTAGAGCTGCTATATTTTTACATTTGCTTTTGGAAATATATTAAAGTTACTATAAAACAAGGTGCTAAACTTATACTTCACGATAAAATATGAGATAAAGAGTTTGAAGCAAAAGAATTGTATATCTATGGACCAATTACCCCAACTGACCTTAAAACTTAAATTTAAAAAAAAAGCTGTTGCATTATATTTTATGGTCTTGGACAGCCGCAAGAAAAGTACTTTATGTAACACACCCATACAGTAATCGATTTAAATACATAAGAAATTAACTAATTAGTAGGTATAATCATATCCACACAAATATACATTTATCTTATGTACATTAGTACAACATAGTATTTGATTGCTATCTAGCAATCAAAGAGTGTAGATAACATCTTTGGATAACACCTTTCTGAAAATTTTATTTTATAAATACCAAGAGTTCATTATAAGTATCATAGATCAGCCAAGATTACTCAACTTAAGTAAGTGCTCTCCACACCACACCCACCATTTGATAAATCAATTAACCATCCATATTTGATCTAGATATTAACGTCATTTTAACTTTTTTATTTTACGTACTGATAAGTTCTCCGAATACCTAACTACACTAGTTTTTTCCTGTTATATGTTCCAAAAAGCAAAACATTAAAAAAGGTATTTAAGGAAACTTCAATATGGTAAGAGCAGCAGAATTAAAGATGTTTTACTTAATTGTGCTTGGTTTTACAGCTATTAGCTACAGTGATGGTAAGAGAATTGGTATTTGTTTTTTTAAGTTGTGAAACTGTTAATTAGAAGGCTTTTATGTAAGGGTTTAATCAGGGTCGGATTTAGACTTGATAAGGCCCTAAGCTATTTGAGATATGGGGCCCTTTAGTATGGGAAGTTGCGGACGTGCGGAATTGGGACAAATAATGCTGCAGTATATTTAAGTATATATGAAATTGCTCACTCGGGGGAAAGCTTTTATGTTAGGGTTAATAAGGGCATTTTAAAAGAGATATAGTAGTTGCGTGTTTGTCCCGTACATTGAAATCAATATTATCACATCTACACCTAACTTAAATTATGCCTTTCTTGGATATACATATGTTTTTCGTTTCTTAATCGATTTTAATAATTTTGAAATATGATATGCCAGACACATTTTGTTATGAAATATTATATCGGTAGTTGATGAACTATGATATACGCTATTTGTTAAGAATTTCAATTGTTATTTAGACATGTATGTAACTCCCAATCAGTTCGTTCTACTGAAGTAAAATGAACTAATGCATTAAAAGCTCCACCATGAGTTGCTGTTGTAACAAAGATTGTTGTACAAAATCAGCAGAATGTGAATGATTATTTTCCAAAAACAGCAGCAATTCGTAATGAATGAATAACAAATACTGAAGCAAGACTAAGAGCAAGAGTTGAATTCGGAGGACTATTCAATGAAGCACAAACGAAAAATAAAATTCATATTTTTGTTAACATTTATTTGACGATTATCTCACATAAATATTGTTGCTGCAATATGTTATTGAATTGGCAGACGCCAAAGATTGATCTGCAATCTCGCGGCATTTTGTTAAAAGAAATAATGCGGTAGCTCTGATGCAATATGTATGTATGTATAATCTCCAGTACAGCAAACATATTATTAAGAGGAATCTATGAATGACAAGTCTTAACAAATTATAAAATCTAAATGTTCTACTTAAAATTATCATAAATATTAACAGGAATATTAAATTTAATCTGTCAAAATTACAATCACCATTACCATTAAAATACAACCCATTTCGAAGACATTTTGATGTTGTACAACGCCATCTATATTATTGGCGCGTTCCAATAGGCTAAAATGCATTGATAGAAACATTGAATTGAATTGTCGATAATATCTACATATTTAGGCGTAAAGCTGTGCCGCAGAAAATGTACTGCTCCGAATTTAACAAGTAAAATCATCGATGTTATTAATCATATCACGAGTAATATAGGATGAGAGAATATAATAAATAAACGACATTTATGATTTTTAAGAAATGTATACGAATTAAGTAGTCAAAATGTGACATTTGAATCAAAATGTGTTCTTTTAGAAACGGACCAAAATAAGTTAATATGATCACTTTTTTACTATGCCTATGATAGCTTTGTAACTAAGCAAATTGACAAGTTTCATTGGCTGATTTAACATGACGAAACATATGAATTATATTATCACTCAATTTTAGTATCATAAGTGCATTGATTTTTTTCGAGTGACTTTTCTGTACTATCTAAATTTGAGTTTTTCTATTGGCTCCCTACAGTGCCCAACAATTTTCTATCTATAACAATGCTAAATTTTGATCCCGCCTTAACTAACCCGTTTTCTGCTTTAATTGATACCACAGCACCGCTATATACCTATAAATATACCTATAATTTCTTTTTTTGATAGGAGCTCCTTCCAAGTTACAACCATCGTTGTCTATGTACAATGGAAGAGTCATTGGAGGTGAAGATGCTAAAATTGAAGATTTTCCTTACATGGCAGCATTTGAAAAAGACGGTGGTATAATTTGTGGTGCAACTATTGTATCAAACAGACACGTTGTTACAGCTGCTCATTGCTCTGGCAGGTAATGTTGTATTGATAGTACAATCGAAAACACATTATCATTTCATTTGTTTGTAGCGATGTAAATGTGGTAGATTTATCAGTACGCGTTGGTACAGATATTCGTGACACCGGTGGCCAAGTAGCACGAGTTCAAAAATACACTCGCCATCCAAATTATACCGACGAACCTTATGCCAGCGACTTTGACATTGCTGTGGTTGAATTAAAAGATATGCTTGTTTTTGGGGTTAATGTTCAAGCTATTCCTTTGCAAGATTTAAATCAACCACCCCCAGTTGGGAGTTTTGCTAACGTTACTGGTTGGGGCTACACAAAAGTTGATCAACCGTGGAATCTACAAGTGGTAGCACTACCTAGAGTGAGTCAGGAAGATTGTAAAGAAATATGGGAAGTTAGTTCACGGACTATTTGTTATGGTTTTGATGAAGGCGGAAAAGATTCTTGTGGTGTAAGTACTAATATATTTATCTAAATTTAAGTTACGTCTCTGTACGGATATTCTAATAATTTGAAAAATTTGCAGGGAGATTCTGGTGGACCGTTAGTTGCTAATGGGAAATTAGTAGGTGTTGTTTCCTTTGGAGGGGAATGTGCCGCACCGAAACAGCCTGGTGGTTACGTTAACGTTGCACATGAGGATATACATGAGTTTATAACGAATTCTATATTGTAATGTCTTTATTATAATAAATTTGTATATGTTTTCAACTTTAATAAAAAGTAACTTATAACTTTTAAACCTTAATTTTTAATGTATTATGCACAGGGCTATGAGCGGACGACGCGTCTATTGCGTTAAATGGATACGAGAAAAACCTTGCTATGATATATTGGCATCCGAAATTTGTTATTGTGTTATAAGAATCTAAGAAATACAAAATAATGGTTAATAAATAGAATAATAAAAGAATAAAACAAAATAATATTATTGTTGTATGAAATAGTAATTTAATAATAATAAATTTATTTAGCAAAAGCTATCCAAATTACAAAAAAAATGTTTCTAAATTAAATTAAAATAAATTGTAGATGTGTTACAAAGTGTATACAAATGAAGGTGAAATAAAGTTAATACTCGTTTACCTACTGAAATTACTTACGTTAATTACTGAAAATGGTTTACAATATAAGTGTACAATAGTCTTTTAAAGGTACGTAAATTGTTGCTATATTTAACATCACATGGTAGGTTATTATAAAGTAATAGTCCTTTTACAAAAATATTTTTAAATGTTTGTGTTTTGTTGTATTAGTAATGTAACAAGAGAGAAAAAGAAAGAACCTCTTTTCGAGCAACAAATGGTGTGTTCTACCGCATTCGAGAGAATGACGCATCGCACAAGCATGTAAACCAGACGCGGTTTATTCTAGCGTTTTCTAGAATACATAGAAGGTTCCAGCGACTTCTGGTGCGATTATATGAGGGTATAAAAGCGGATTCGCGGATAAAAGAGAAGTAGTCAACAGCGAGTCGTTAACTGTGTTTCACAAAATAAATAGTAACTGTATAGATAAATCTTGTTTATTGTTTCCAGCCTTATTTTGTGGAACTCCATAATCATGAAATAAATAAAGATTATTAAAAGTTTCACAGTTTTATTAAAATATACCTGACAATATTGTTTCGACAGCTATGCTGTCATTATCAAAGGTAATATAATTATAAACAAACACGTCGCTAAGGTAGATACAAAATAGGTAACTAGATAAAATAATAATAATAATAAAAATTAATAATAAAAATCATAATTAAACATCTAATACTTCCAGTAACGGAGAATTACTGAGCTCAAGTTGTTCATTCATTAAAGGTACCCTGAGTTTGTGTTTGTATATCTCAAAGGCTTCTAAAATGTCTAATTTGCGTTTGTTATTACAAAAATGTAGGAATTTAATATTATTTTGAGGAGTCATTGTGTGATTTTGTTCTAAAAGGTGTTTGGCGTAATTCGATTTTTCAGGATGTTTATTTTTGTAATGACGTACGTGTTCTTTATATCTTATGTCAAAATTTCGAAGTGTTTGTCCAATATATACCGAACTACAAAAAGAACAATTTAAACGGTAAATGCCCGATTTCATGATATCATGTGTTCTGTCTTTAGCATTAAATAAAAATGAAAAAGTGTTAGTGTTGGTTTTAAATGTTATTTTATAATTGTTGGTTTTTCTTAGTATATGTGCAATTTTTTCTGATATTTTGCCAAAATATGGTATAGATATGTAATTTGTGTCTTCTGTTTGATATATCCCATTGACAATCAAATTTATAGTGTATAGAAATAAATATTTGTTTGTGAATAGACGATTTAAACAGCACTTGTGTTATTATTTGAAAAAGAACGTTACAGTGTTGTCAGGTGTGGTGTTTTAAAATAAATAAAATCGCGTAATAATTAAATAAAGTGCTGTGAGAATAAATTTTTAGTGTTAAAATTAATTTCAACAAACGATTAAAATGGTGATGAAACTATTAAAAGATCTTTTAGTAATAGATTTAAAACGGGAATTGGACGAGAGGGATTTGGATAGTAATGGAAAGAAAGAAGTTTTGATAAATCGGCTAAGAGAATGGCTTTTAGAACAGAAGGAAGATCCTGAAAATTACCGCTTCGAAATACCTGGACCCGCAATTGATACTAGTTTGTTGTTAAGTAAAATGGAAGAAAGTTCTAGAAAAGCCGAAGAAAATTCTAGAAAGTCCGAAGAGAATTCTAGAATTTTAAAAAAAGAATTACTGCAAAAGTCCGAAGAGAATTCTAGAATTTTAAAACAAGAATTACTGCAAAAGTCCGAAGAGAATTCTAGAATGTTAAAAGAGGAATTACTGGAAAAGTCCGAAGAGAATTCTAGAATGTTAAAAGAGGAATTACTGGAAAAGTCCGAAGAGAATTCTA
This sequence comes from Agrypnus murinus, assembly GCA_929113105.1. Lineage (NCBI taxonomy): Eukaryota > Metazoa > Arthropoda > Insecta > Coleoptera > Elateridae > Agrypnus > Agrypnus murinus. The sequence continues at coordinate 61,679,361 of OV816025.1, forward strand.
GAAAGTCCGAAGAAAATGTTAGAATGCTTAAACAAGAATTACTTGAAAATACTAAAGCACTGGAAGAAAATGTTAAAATGCTTAAAGAAGATTTACTGGAAAACTCTAGAACGCTTAAAGAAGAATTACTAGAAAAGTCTGAAGAAAGTTCTAGAAGGCTTAAAGGAGAGTTGTTGGAAAATGTCAAAGCGTTGGAAGATAAAGTTTTCGAAGAATTTTTGGAGAATGCCAGTGCGTTAGGACTATTGGAAGGTAGATTGGCGGAACAAGATAGGGTAATAAAGATGGTAGAAGAGAAAATAGCCCAAATGCAATTACCACCAACAACTAAGAAAGACGATATGACCGAAATGCTGGAAGATAGAATGAGGCAACTACGGTTTCCCTCAACTTCTGAGAGGCCGTTTAATGAAGTAAAGAAACAGTTTAAAGAAGAAAAGGGTCCTGTCGTAGGGATAAAAGTAAAACCACCCACGTTCGATGGAAAGATACCTTGGTCCACTTACTACAAACAGTTTGAGGCGGCTTCTGGGGCCAACGGATGGACAGGCAAGGAAAAGGCCGTTTCTTTAACTGTGGCTTTGCGTGGAGACGCGTTGAACGTCCTGCAAACAATCCCAGCAGGACAGGAAAATGATTACCAATTGTTAGTGTCTAGATTGGAAATGAGATATGGAGACGCGCATCTTCAACAAGTGTGTCACGTGCAAGTGAAGAATCGTATCCAGAAGAATGGAGAAAGCCTGCAGGAGTTTGAAGCCGATGTTGCGCGGCTTGTCCGATTGGCGTACCCTACGGCACCCGATTCATTTCTGGGACAACTGGCTGTGCAGACATTCATTGATGGGTTAAGAGACGGAGAAACACAACAATCATTGAGGCTGGCACGACCAAGAACAACTGATGATGCGCTTGCTCACGCCTTAGAATTTGAAGCTGCAAAACAAGCGTCCCGAGGTCACGGGCGTGTTCGGACCGTTGTGGAAGAAGATGAAGGTTCTAAACGTCATCTAGAAGAATTATTAATGAGAGTTCTTCAGAAGGAAGAGAACCGTAAGAAGAATCATCAAGAAGTTCGAGAGCCCCGTTGCTGGAACTGCGGCGAACAAGGACATGTAGAACGGCGTTGTCCCAAAATAACAAAAGTACAACCGTCGGAAAAGTTAAAAGGGGTTGGCAAGAGAGGGCGAACGTTGACTGTTAGTAAAGATGCCCCAGAGATCATCGTCCATGCCGTAACATCAGGGAATAGTACCAGCAGTTTGTTCATAGATGGGAAAATTGCGAATCGAATTGTTCCACTGCTCATTGATACGGGGGCGACAAAATCCATCATACGCCCTAACGTTCTACGAACAAGTATGAAGCTGTTACAGACAACTACTCAACTCCGTACAACGACGGGAGAAGTAATACCAACACGCGGAGTGGTGAAGATGAAGATTGGCATTGGAAGTGAAGAACGTGATCATGAGGTGCTGGTAGCCGACATCATTGACGAATTCATCTTGGGAATGGACCTCCTGAGAAAATCTGGTTTTACATTGGACTTGAAGGAGGGTGTTTTGAAGGTTGGTAACGAAGAACTTCCGTTGCACCCACGAGAAGATCCTGTCGTAAGGGTTTTGCTGACAGAAGATGTGATATTGCCTGGTCAAAGCGAGATGGTTGTCGAGGCAGGTTTGGATGGAGATCTTCGGGTAGGATGTGTGAGAATGATGGAGCCTGTTTGTGATAAGAAGATCCATAGTGGCATATTGGTGGGAAAAGCGCTGATCAAGGTTGGAAAGAGAGTACCGGTGAGAATTATGAACGTTAATGTGGATCCGGTGACATTGAAGAAGAGTACCCTTGTGGGACAGTGTGTGCCAGTATTTCGAGTAGCCAGGTGTATGGCTGATGTTCCAAAACCAGTGCCCAAAGACCATGGTGGAAAATTAGTGGGTATGGTTACTAGTTCGTGCGAAGACCTTAACAGAACGGAAGTGAAAGAGGTACAGGGTTTGGTTCACCGATACCAAGATATCTTCGCTCTTGACGATAGCCAGAAGGGACGAACAAATATAGTAAAACATAAAATCAATACAGGCAACTCTATGCCTGTCCGTCAGCAGCCGAGGCGTCTACCTCTAGCAAGGCGAGCAGAAGCCGAAAAGATTATTACTGATATGGAAGAACAATGGGTCATCGAGCCATCCAGCAGTCCATGGGCATCACCGGTGGTCCTGGTCAGTAAGAAGGACGGGTCAACGAGATTTTGTGTGGACTATCGGCAGCTCAATAACGTGACCAAGAAAGACAGCTATCCCTTACCACGCATCGACGACACGTTAGATACCCTGTCTGGTTCACGATGGTTTTAGACTTTGGACTTGAAGAGTGGTTATTGGCAAGTTGAAATGGAACCTGAAGACCGGGAGAAGACCGCGTTCACTATTGGTTCCGGACTATGGCAGTTTACAGTTATGCCTTTCGGTCTATGTAACGCTCCGGCCACCTTTGAGCGTCTAATGGAGACCATCCTGAGAGGGTTGTCGTGGAGGACCTGCCTGGTATACCTAGATGATGTGATTGTAGTCGGAAAATCATTCAACGAACATTTGAAAAATCTAGAGGAAGTGTTCCGAAGACTACGTGGAGCCAATCTGAAACTGAGTCCGAAAAAGTGCCACATATTCAGAAAGGAAGTGAAATATCTCGGGCACGTCGTATCACGAAATGGAGTGGCAGCCGACCCCGATAAGATTCGTGCAGTTCAAGAGTGGCCAACACCGAAAGATAAACACCAAGTTCGTAGTTTTCTTGGGTTATGTACCTACTACAGGCGTTTCATTCCTGGGTTTGCCAATATAGCGAAACCTCTGACAAGGTTAACTGAAGATGGGCGCGAGTATGTTTGGAGCGGAGAGTGTGAAACAGCTTTCCAACAGCTGAAGCGTGCCCTGACAACAGCACCAATATTGAGCTATCCACGGACAGAAGGGAAATTCATACTTGACACAGATGCAAGTAATCTGGCCATTGGGGGGGTACTTTCTCAGATACAGGATGGACAAGAAAAGGTCATCGGCTATTTTAGTAAGGTTTTGTCGAAAGCCGAAAGGAGTTATTGTGTGACCAGAAAAGAACTATTGGCCGTCGTGAAGTCCGTTGAGCACTTCTACAAATACTTGTACGGACGGAAGTTTTTATTGAGGACGGACCATGCAGCGTTGAAATGGCTTCTACAATTCCGTAATCCTGAAGGCCAGGTCGCAAGGTGGATCGAACGATTACAAGGATACGACTTTGACACCGAACATCGAGCGGGCACTAGTCATCGAAATGCCGATGCTCTTTCAAGAAGACCCTGTCCAACGGATTGCCGTCATTGCTCTCGTTTGGAAGAGAGGGTTTGCCAAGTATTAAGGACTACCATCGTCAACGACAATTGGTTGCCGGAAGAATTGCAACGACAGCAGGAGGCTGATCCCGAACTAAAAATGGTACTGGAATGGAAGCGCGTGGGAGAAAGGCCTGCCTGGGAGGCCGTCAGCCCTTTCAACAGAACGCTCAAAGCATATTGGGCCCAATGGGAGTCCTTGAAGGTAAAAGACGATCTCCTGAAGCGAGTACTGGAGAGTGAAGATGGCACCACCATTAGGTCTCAGTTCGTGGTTCCAAGAAGCCGAGTGGCTACAGTATTGCGACATCTCCATGACGGTGCCTCAGGAGGACACTTCGGTGTGAAAAAGACTTTGGAGAAAGTTAGGGAGCGTTTTTATTGGGTCAACTGTAAAGAAGACGTGAAGGAGTGGTGCCGGAAATGTGAACTATGTGCCACTGGTAACGGACCCTTGGGGAAACGAAGAGCACCTATGAGGCAGTACAATGTGGGTAGTCCTCTGGAAAGAATAGCCATAGATATTGCCGGACCATTTCCCGAAACCGACGATGGGAATAAATACATATTAGTGGCAATGGACTATTTTACCAAATGGCCAGAAGCATATGCCCTACCAAACCAGGAAGCTGCGACTGTTGCTGACGTACTAGTCAAAGAGTTTTTCAGTCGCTTCGGAGTGCCCATGGAGCTGCATTCGGATCAAGGCCGCAATTTCGAGTCTGTACTCTTTGGAGAAGTCTGTCGATTGTTGGGCATTCGCAAGACTCGGACCACACCGTTACATCCGCAGTCCGATGGAATGGTAGAACGCATGAATCGAACAATGGGCAAATATTTGGCCAAGGTCGTCTCCGATCATCAACGAGACTGGGACCAATACCTGCATCTGTTCCTGATGGCTTATCGTGCATCGGTCCACGAAACAACCGGTCAGTCACCAGCGTCTGTGATGTTTGGACGCGAGTTACGGTTACCGTGTGATCTGGAATTTGGGTCTCCACCTATAGAGCAGGAGGTAGCCGGGAATGATTATGTCATCAACTTAAAGAAGAAGTTGGAGGATATTCACGACCGAACCCGAAATAATAGTCGAATCGCGAGTGACCGGATGAAGGCTACGTACGATGTGAGAGCCCAAGAAGGAGGGTTTCAACCTGGAGAGCTTGTCTGGTTATACAACCCGCAAAGGCGTCGTGGCTATTCTCCAAAGTTACAGCGAAATTGGGAGGGTCCATACCAGGTGAAGAAACGAATAAATGACTTGATTTATCGCATCCAGAAATTGCCAAGGGGGAAACCAAAGGTGGTACACTCCAATCGTCTGGCGCACTATGAGGGAAATAATGACGCAGTCCCGGATCGGAAAGATGAGGCTGAGGTGGCTATCAATACCGTAAGGCCTGAAGATGATCAGCCAACCTTTAGAGAATTTATGGCTGCGTTCTCTGGAACTAGAAAAGCGCGATTCGGAGTCACGACTGAGATGCAACAAGATCTCTTCCGGGTCCCTGGTGATTATTCCATTGCCCACTGTGTCTCCGCGGATCTCCGTATGTCCAGGGGGATCGCAGTAGTGTTTAGAAATAAATTTGGACGGCTGAATGAACTTCGAGAACAAAATCCCTCTGTTGGTAAATCCTTACGCTTGCCTGATCATGACCGATCCATTTACTACTTGGTAACCAAGCAGTTTTACTACCAGAAACCGAGTTTGAGGATCGAGTTGCTTACCAGGGGAATTAACGAATTGGCAGTTCCCAAACTCGGCTGTGGGCGGGACCAGCTGGATTGGAGAATCGTTAGAAACATGCTGGAAGTTGTCTTTAGAGGTACGGACGTCAAGATCTTCGTCTGCAATTTTGACCCACAACCCGCATTAAGGCCAACGAAGAGTGTAGACTGTTATTTCTACCGTAATGGAACGTGTAGTCGAGGTGAAGACTGTCGATATCGTCATGACCCGTTCTACAGGAACCAGAGCATAAAACCTGTTCTGGGACAGAACAGACTTGAAGAGGGGGGCAGTGTAACAAGAGAGAAAAAGAAAGAACCTCTTTTCGAGCAACAAATGGTGTGTTCTACCGCATTCGAGAGAATGACGCATCGCACAAGCATGTAAACCAGACGCGGTTTATTCTAGCGTTTTCTAGAATACATAGAAGGTTCCAGCGACTTCTGGTGCGATTATATGAGGGTATAAAAGCGGATTCGCGGATAAAAGAGAAGTAGTCAACAGCGAGTCGTTAACTGTGTTTCACAAAATAAATAGTAACTGTATAGATAAATGTTATATTAGAAATTCATAATCTGTAAATAATAGTTTTAATGGTTTATAATCATAGCGTTAATTTATAGTGTATTCATTAGTGTATAGAAATAAATATTTGTTTGTGAATAGACGATTTAACCAGCACTTGTGTTATTATTTGAAAAAGAACGTTACAGTAATATAAAAATCATTAATATTCCTAGTTGCATAATTGTGTATATCACGTACATTTGTCAATTTTATATTTAGATATTTCGGTAACATATTAAATTTTATTTTAAAGATAAATATTAAGGTTTTAAACATAATTCTTTGATGAACGCTCATTAGACCTAACGTGCTTAACATCATACTAATATGCGTATATCGATTACATTTTAATATAACTCTCATTGCTCTATTCTGAACTTTTTGTAACTGTTGAGTTTAATTTTTATTTAAATTAAATAATATTGTTGAACAAAATTCCAAATGAGGGGCAATTATGCTTTTATATATTAATAGCTTGACATAGCTAGATAGTCCTATATTAATTCTACTTAACAAACCCACCTTTTTAGACATTTTATTCATAACATATTTTGCATGTTCCTTGAATAACAAATACTGATCTATTATAATCCCTAAGTATTTTATGTTATCTACTCTTTCTAACTCGGTATGATTAATTGTTATATGTATATTGTTCATATCAATTCTATTTAATCTAAATCCGGTGCCAATAATCATGAACTTAGACTTGTTTGTGTTTAAACTTAATTTATTATTACATAACCACTCAAATATCAATGATAGTTTTTCAATTAGTTCATTTACCATACTTACAACATTACTACCCGTTACTTATATCACAGTGTCATCGGCAAACATGCATACATTACAATTATTTAGTGTTAGTAATATATCATTTATATATAAAATAAACAGTAAAGGACCTAATACTGTTCCCTGCGGCACACCAAATTTCGTACTTAAACTATCTGATATTGCACCATTATATTTACCTTTTTGTGTCTTATTATGTAAATATGAAGCAAACCATTGTTTTACACTACCACCAAGACCAATAGTTTCCAATTTATTAATTAATAATTTTCTATCAATAGTCTCGAATGCTCTACGAAAATCTAAAAATACTGCGATCACAATGTCTCCAGCATCCATTGCTTTTAACCACTTGTCACAAATATCAACAATAACCGTTTCACAAGAATGTCCTTTTTTAAAACCTGACTGTTTAGAATGAATGATATTATTTGTCTCACAAAAATCATATAGCTGTTTCTTGACACAAAGTTCCAACACTTTTTCATATACAGGCACTGTATTAATTGGTGTAAATTCTTCACACAATTTAATACCACTAACTTTTGGAATAGGCACTATATATGAAACCTTCCATTTCTCCGGAAATTTGCCTGTTTGTAACGACGTATTAACTATGTCTAACAATCTATTAAGTGAAACTAAACAAGCATCCTTTAATACCATCGACGAAATTCCATTGCCCTCAACATCTAACCCTCACACAAATAAATATTTTATTATTATTATTATTATTATTATTATTATTATCTCCAGTGTTTTTAATTGAATTCACTATATTTCCTAGTTCATTCATAGACATTTTTTGAAAGTTATCTAATCGATTGGAAATTATTACTTGCCCTAAAGTTTGTCTGTAAAGAGTGTCATTAGTTACCGGAATGCTGTCAATTATGTCTTTTATGCTTGTTATGTAGTATTTATTAAAACGCTGTGATATTTCTACATCACTGCATGCTTTAATATCACCAAACGTAATGTTTTTTGGATTGGTGTGTTTGTCTTTATATTTATATTTAAAACAGAAAAAGGATTAACTGATAATCCTCGATAGTGTAACGACTAGCGTACTAGTCTCTCACCTAAGCAGCCCGGGATCGACTCCCGGTACCGGCAGATCCGGTTAAGGTTTTCTGGAGTTTTCCTCAGCTGTAACACAAATGAGGGATTTGTGCTATATTACCTGTGCTACAGCCGCACGATGATAATAATAATAAAAATCGCCTCTACATCCCGCACAAGCTGCATAATTTAATTAATTAGTAACAGCTATTATTATTATTGTATATGTAGTATTCCAGATACGTTCAATTTTTCACTTCACCCTTCTCATATTACTCATCTGTCATTATTGAACGTGAGTCTTGGCCACAGTTTTCGATGCTTTCTTCGCTATTGGCACAATTCACATAGTAGGGTGGTGGTGACAGGACAAGGTAGATGCTATTGCTATTCTTCAACATAAATGTTGCCATAAGCGGAGTCAATAGTGATAAATAGAGTGAGACAAGCCTTGCTAAATAGGTAATTATGTACTCTATCCCGTTCGGTGGCGTTTATAAAATTATGACAAGTGATGGCCACTCTTCGACATCTTATACGTGCGACAGCACCAAGCTCAACATCAACTATACATTTAGCAAGGTCACGCCTCCGTGGTCACGTCCTCGGGTGATAAATCATGCAGTTCGTAAAGACGTGTATATGGTCTGAGAAATCATTTTCTTGGGGGTTTTTACTAGCTGATGATTCAGCAGAAGCTCTTCCATCCTCCCTTTGGAGTTAGAAAACGAATAATTGCAGAATTATTAAGATAAATATGCAATCATACAGCATGTAATCAAAATAAAGGTAACTACAAAAGAATATCCAGTAATAATACGTATATAAGAAATCAATTACATACTGTAGTATAATATTAAATCATTTAGGTGTTTTGATTTAAAGTTTCATCCTGCATCTAGTCATTGCCTGTATATAAATTGTTATGTTGTTATCATTTATACTATTGTGTAGATTGTTCATTGTATATTCAGTCTTTGAACGTAAATGTTTGTGCGTATAATCGCCGTTTAATTTATTATAACCTACTAAATAATAATTTGTACTTTGCTGTTGGTTGGGGGCTTGTATAATCAAGTATACGGCAAGTGGCGACGAGGATTTAAAAATTTGCAAAAGTGGAGGAAAAATATCAAAAATTCCAGTTACCACGAGGTCGAATTTACGGTCCAAAATGGCGATGGTGGGTCATCTACGCGAATTTGATCTGCAATCATCGGAATGGGCAGTATTCAAACCACGACTGGAAAATTACTTTTTGGCTAACGATATTTCCGACGGTAATAAAAAACGTGCTATTTTGTTAAATTTATTATCAGAAGATGCTTATAAATTGTTGAGAAATTTATGTCTACCGCGTAAATTAGAAAGTGAAACTTATGAAGAGCTAACGAAAATGTTAGCGAATCATTTTAAAGAAAGCCAAGCAATATTTGTAGAGAGAGCTAAGTTTTATACGGCAAAGAAGAAACCCTCAGAATCTCCAAGTGAATGGATTGCAAGAATCCGATCGTTGGCAGTAAAATGCGAGTTTTTGGATAATCAGTTGGAAATGCTTCTTCGTGATATCTTTGTGATTGGGTATAATAAAGGTAAAGTCCAAGACAGATTATTGGAAGAAATGATAACAACAAGATGGCGGTCCAGTCAGATTCATTTCCAAATTTTCCTATTAAAAACGAAGCTTATCATCTACGGGACAGGAGCATGACGAAATCCATAGCAAAGGTGACGTCAGCCCCTTCCACACCAAGTCCTTCCAAGTCTTCAACTCGACAGAGGTGCGCAGTGTGCTGCAGAAACAATCACCTTACAGATAAGTGCCATTTTAAAACTTATTCATGTCATGTATGTAAAGTTAAAGGGCATTTAGCTCCAATGTGCCCTCAAAAAATTAAAAATTGTAAATATACGAATAACCAAAATAATTTTTTAGTTAGTAAGTCCGATGATGAGGAAGTTTCTTTTTTCAACTTCACTGAAAATACTTTTTTTAATTTAAATAGTCAAGATACTGTTAAACCTATTGAGATTTTAGTTGAAATAAATAATATTCCAAAATATTTTCAGTTAGATACCGGAGCCAGTTGTTCATGCATGTCAGATAAACTTTTTTATAAGGAATTTAAAAATTTTGAATTAACACCAACAAATAAATTATTGATATTGTATAATGGGAACAAAATAAAACCTTTAGGGACATTTGAAGCTCCAATAAAATATAAAAATATAAACAGCACAATATCGTTTATTGTTATTAAGAATGAAGGCCCACCGATTCTTGGTAGGGATTTCTTAATCAATTTCAATTTTACTTTAGGAAATAATCTTTCACTAGAAAATAATTCTTCTCTTAAAGCTACAAAATCGGATGTATCTAAACTTGAAAATACTTTTCATGGACTTTTTTCTCCAGGATTAGGGACTTTTAACAAAGGGGAAATTAAACTAAAAGATGAAAAGATCACCATCAGATACACCACTGTTTACTAGATGGTGTATTAATCGTTTAGTACTTAGTAGTAACTTTTAAAATAATCCTTTTTTAAATTGTTTAATAGAAACCGTTTTGATGGAAAATGGTATCACATTATAAATTGTTGCGACATTATAGGTAAAAGAGCGTTGGTAAAAGTTATTATTAGGTCTAGGAATAGTCTATAGATCTGTATGCCGCAGATTAATATTGTGTACATCTGTTCTGTACCTTATTTTATTGCATAAATATAGAGGCTGCTTGTCAGGTATTATCTTATGATTCAATGCAGCTTCTGTAAGTAAAACGCTATCAATTAAATTATGCGAGATGTGCTCACATTTCAGCAATCTATAAATAAAACGCAAACAAGAATTCTAAACCCACTGAATACACTGAGCTGTCTTATAATCCAGATAAGGACCCTGTATATGGTATCGGTGTGACAACAATAATTAAATTGTTATAACACCATGGACATAGTAAAATCATCGATGCTTTACTAAAATCATCTTTATGAGTATAGATCAGTTTTAAATTATAATAAGCTTTTTGTATGTATTTAGATGCTTGCCGAACCGAACTGTTTTGTCAAAAATTACTCATAACAGCACATTATTTCGACGGATTAACATTAATGCATGTTGTGATGAAAATTCAGATATAGCTTTGATGTCATTATTTAAAATTTTAGTTCCTTAACTTTGATAACACTTAAAGGAAAAGTAAATTTTAGTATCTACTGCATACATATATGTTTGTTGGTGCACTGAGGAAAATGATAACTATAAAGTGACAACTATACTATAAATAGTAGACCGATTTTTTGTTGTTCTAACCTGATTTCAGGTCAAGAATGAACAACTGATTTACTAAATGAACTATCTGTTTATAGTTAACCGGTTTTTGGTAGATTTTACCCGCGTTCTAGTAAAATAAGCCACTACCTTACTTGGGTTAAATCTACATGTACAGTCATTAGCAAATGTCTTGTCCCGAGTAAGGACGCTGCTGCTTTAAGAATCGAAATACCCCTTATACTGTGTACGAAAGAGACCGAATTAAACAGAGATGGACAACTACCTGGGCAAGATATTTAAATTCTTTAAAGCTTGTTTTGAAAACACGCTTGTAAAAACTCTTGTTGCTCATTCTATTCAAAATTTCTTTGACACTTTATAAAATAGTCCTTTTAAATAGAAGCATCTACTAGTTAAACAAAGTTATATAGCGTGTTTATGTTTCATTCTTTACCTTTAATAAAAAATAACTAAACGAAAATAATAATCAAAACAATAATCAAAAAATAGAGGATTAGGAGTATTTTAGATAATTAAATAATAGCAGAAATTAATGTAAGCGATAAATAAAAATAAAGTAATAATATAGGCATTTATTTATGTAAATACGTTAAAATTTTAAAAAGTTATTAAATGTTCAGTTGTTTTAATAAAAATACTACAAACTAAGAAAAAACTAGAAACATAGATATAGTCAGTACTAAAAACAAAACAGTCCCAAAACAAAAATTAAGAAACACCCTTGACAAAGCATAGAACTTTAGATCATATATATCATTAATGTCTGTTTACGTAAAATTCTTAGAAAATATTTGTGAAAGATTATAGATTTTTTTAAATCTCGCCTCCTTTTAAGTAGATTAGTCAATGGGTTTAGTTTTTCTCTCTAACACATTATTCTGTCAATTACCCATCTCTCTCTTGCATGTATTACCTGAGTGCAAAAGTTGGACCCTTTCGCATAAATATTCCACTAACTACTTTCAAGCTATAATCCTGTGAATATACCCAAACTGTATTTATTATTAAACTTAATTTATTTGACCGGCAACTACTGGGAATTTTACCTCAAGGTGAATAAACCGGCCTTAATGTTTAAATATTCCTCGTTTGTGTGCCCAATCTGATTCTACTTTGGAAACTCGGGGAATGATTATTAGCTTTGATTATATATTATTTTTACTAATTTTTGCAATAAAAACTGATTACAGTTAGTACTAAAAATTAAGTTTTTTTAGTGTTTACAAAATAATTAAACTTTGTAAATACACAAATCAAACTCGTAAATAAATTAATCGAGTTTATCATAAAGTAGAAAAAAGTATACGATATTTGTTTCTTAAAATAGAAGAAACGATAGTATAATTGAAACGGCTGTTTTGTATTCCAGTAAAATAAGAAACTCACTTGGAAATAGCAGTTTTATTACTCTATTGTTATTATACAAAGCCACTCTAGGTAGGCTAGCAACCTTTAAAACAGGTGAGACTTGCTGTGTTGTTTGTAAACAAAAGAAACTATACATCGAAAGGTACGTCGTTTCTTTTACCAGAATTGTTAAATGTGTTGCCTACTCGGGACAAGACATTTGCTAATGACTGTACAGTAACTTACAAGTCAAACTAAAATAGCTTGGCAGTTTGGAGTTCCAGATAATATCGTATTTCATTAAAACCTTTTTATCACAATGAAAGACATTATTGGCTGCATAATACTAAATATTTCTAATTAAAGAAAGAGATTTTAGTCGACCTTTTATTATGAACGCAATAATTATTTCTATCCTTTTAATACACACGAGAAGAATATTTTTAAAGAAATACGATACTGTTATAAAACAAAATAAAATAATAAAATTTATTAAATTTTATTAGACAAACTAGTCCGAGCTGAACTTGTTTATGCAATAAATTACACCACCGTGTATGCTCTACATAACACCAATTTTGTCAAAACAGGGAGTAAGGTTGAAATAACTCAACAGGTATGGTAAATTCAACTATTTTTCGCTTCTACCATGTGGGAGTGTGATTGATTTAACCTTATTGGATAAATTTAACCTAAAATATTTTACTAAAATCTTTAATCTTTAACCTGATTATTTTTCTCAGTGTGTGCGGGAGCCTGTAATAGGATTCTTACGGTACCCCTCTGATAACATCGATAGTCGAAGATACTTCATTAGCTATTTTAATTCATGGTATTCTATGTATTACACAAACAGTTTCGGATCATATTGTCGTGTTTCTCAAAATTGCCTTTAAATCTTATGTTGCGTTTCTTGCAGAAAGAAAAATCACTGTCGTTTTTAAATTATATTTATTATACTTATGCAAGAATAACTATATTACTAGTTTTAGATCAACTTATACTGACTACATTATGGAAATGTATTTATAAAGGTAACCATTATTGATATGTGATACATATTAAATACAAACAGCTACTTGGACGATCGAATTTACATATTTGTTGGTGAATCAGAAAAATAATGTTAATTTGTAAACTATGGAAAATGAATGTAAACAAATGAATAATACAATCGAATCATGATAATTGATGTATAAACATTATACTGATCAACTATTAAAAATAACTAATATTGAAACATTATAATACAATATATGACATAAAAGGAAGGTGAAGCAGGATAATAAATGATATAATAATAAGAAATATTAGTATCAGTTTTAGTAGTATTATAGTGGGTACATAACAATGTAATAAAACTAAAGTAGTAGGTTTTTCTTTATTATACTCTTTAAAAACATCGTCAGTAATGTGAGATAAAGCAGCTGAACAGCTGTAACCTGACCGAAACCCCGCATTGGTAATAACTAATCTATATACTAAAAACACAAGGTTTATTCTTGTTCCAGTTCGTTTGAGAGTTTCGTTATTGAAGCTTTCGCTGAATAGATTAGTCAACACTACTTCATTTTTATATTTTTTTAATTTTTATATTTTTAAATTAAATAAATGTACAATGACTAATTGAAGACGCATGAATTCCGACATCCACATGGGGCTCCACCTCAAAATCCATCGCGCCAAGTTCTGGAACTGGAATTTTTATAAACAGACCACTTCCATCACAGTATTCGATATGTACTGCGGCTCTTATCTCATTATCTTAATCTCTCATCTTGATATTTTAATAGTCCAGTGGTTACAATTTATAATATTCAAAAAATATAAAAATCTTAAAACAACAGACAAATAGTATATTAAAGTATTAGTTTATCCCCGCGAAGCGGGGAGTTATCTAACGGACAAGTGCGCTAAAACGCCTTATGAAACGAATACTTTATACTATTTTTTATACTTGCGTCGTTATTTCGTTAATTATTAAAAAATAAATTAGTTTTAAATAAGATTTGTTAGTGAAATTTTGTTAAGTACTTTTGACAGTTGGCTACACTGAGAATTCAACTTCAGCATTTGTTATTTAAATTGTTTTGTTTTTATAAAATTAGTTTCTGTGACAAGAAGGTAAAATGGTCAGATATTCTCTCCCTCCATCTTATTAAAAAGAATTTGAAAATAAAGAATAATTTGTGAATTTATTAAATAATTTTTAATTTAATTAATTTATTTTGTGTATGTTTATTTTATATTTTAAAAGTTTGGCATTTTATCACATAACAACATAACCGCACTTTTAAATATAATAAGTTTGACATTTAAGAACAGCTGTTAGGTGCGACCAACTTTAAAAAACAAAATTTTACTGTTTCCAGTACTCTAATAAATCTCATTAGGACACGCAAATGCGTGTCCTAATGGAGTTCATTAGGATACGCAAGTATAAAAAATCAATTTAAAATAGGAAATATATGTAGTTATTTCCGTATTACGACACCAAAGTTTGAGTTTTTATCGTTTTTACGTAGTGTTGGCAAATATTTGAAATATTTTTAAAATTTTTTTTTTGTTTCAATTTTTAGTTCAAAACACCAAAATTATTGAAATTAAAAATTAATAAAATAAATAAATAATCATTCATCCATCATCAGTGATAAACATAAATTTCATGAGGATTGTTCGTGTGTGATATCGTTTTATATAATTATTATTATTGATTATTTGTTTTTTCATTATTCCTTGAAATAATTTTTCGTTTTTGTTTTTATTAAATAAAAAGATTTGCAATTTCCAGTCATTTATTGATTTACCTAGATCAGTGGTTCCAAACTTATTTTTCCTCGGAACCCTTATACTATATTTTACATATTGCGGAACCCTTACTATGTCTACAGACATCCTAATCTTAACTGGGCATTAAAAAAATAAAAATTACCTACAAATAATTTATTTAAATATGCACGTATATGAAAACTCGGTTTAATATTTTATAGCGAATTCGTGTATCTGGTGCAGCATCCAGTTTATTGCGATATTTCGTTTTTGTATTAAATGTAATTTGTAGTAATGTAAATATGTGATAGCAAAAGATACCAACAAATAAAATAGTCATTATTGTATGGCCGTAGGCCGTTATTGTAGGAAAGTTTAAAGTTTTGCAAGTGGTATTTTTTTTGTTATATTACAGGACTTTCAACTGGTCCCGCGGAACCCCAAAATATTTCCACGGAACCCCAGGGTTCTACGGAACACACTTTGGGAATCACTACCTCTAAAACTGCGTTTGAATTTCGTAAACTCTTTTTTGACATTTGCCATTTCAATAAGTTATCGAGAAAGTTTTCAAAAATAAATTTGACAACGCTATATTTTTGAAATATGCACTAATAGACGTGTACAAGAATTTTTTTAAACAAGATCGATTTAGATTTTATTCTTACCATTTGGTAATTTATACGCGTACAATATTTAAAAGTACTACAATAAATTAATTCCAAATGCTAGAAATAAGGTATGTGGCTTTGGCGGCTGCAACCCCTACAGTCTAGCATTCCATCAACCATCGTTGAGTGTTTAATAGGTATTGGAATTGTTCTGATGTATAGACAAACCCTTGCATGCCGCCATAGTTCTCCTTTATGAGTGCAACAAGACCGATCTGATAATTATTCTTTTTTATAAGCTTTGACATTATATTTACCTTAGTTTTGAAATTTCTAAAACCATAAATAATTTAAAATACTTTATATATCTATTTAAAACACAAGACTTATTTTTGTTGCGCTTCAGTAGGGAAAGAATGGGGTTCCTGGGACCACCCCCCACTACTTTCTGCCAAGGTCAACCTTCAAGGCTAAATTTTCTGGCGGTTAAAGGTCAAGGCTTCACTGATTTTTAAGCTGAAGGTCAAGGCTTCACTGATTTTTAAGCTGATAGTTAGCGGTTCAAGGTTAAGACACTTCTCTGGTTTTAAGTTCAAGGTTAAATAAAAATTAAACAATTCACAACATTTATTTACAACATTTGTATGTTTACAACAATATCATACAAGAATAACATTTTTAAAATTTATTAATAAGAGATTGAAGCATGCTGAATTAAATCAATTAAAGTAAATAATGGGTAATAACACCCTGGGTCGTGTCGTTACCCTGAAGGCATCGACACTGGTGGATGAATGCGTAAACACTGTTGCTATGCACTTCTCATAAAGTAGGTCAACTGATTTTTATATATTCCTTATTATTGTTCCTATAATAAAGAATAACATTTTTAAAATTTATTAATAAGAGATTGAAGCATGCGTAATTAAATCAATTAAAGATGTACAAATACATACTGTTAACTGTGAACGCGTGAAACTGGTTGCTATGCCGAAAGTAGGTCAACTGATTTTTATATATTCCTTATTATTGTTCCTATAATAAAAAAAGCATATAAATATATGATTATATATATATATATATATATATATATATATATATATATATATATATATATATATATATATATATATAATAACTTACTTACGTAAATCTATTATAATTTAATAAACCGTTAAAGGAAGCATCCCATACTAGTTCAATGACTGCTTACTGTATTATGACCCTGGTCGTGTTGTTCCTCTGAAGGCATCGACACTGGTGGATGAATGCGTAAACACTGTTGCTATGCACTACCCATAAAGTAGGTCAACTGATTTTTATATATTCCTTATTATTGTTTCTATAATAAAGAATAACATTTTTAAAATTTATTAATAAGAGATTGAAGCATGCGTAATTAAATCAATTAAAAGTGTACAAATACATACTGTTAACTGTAAGCGCGTGAAACTGGTTGCTATGCCGAAAGTAGGTTAACTGATTTTTATATATTCCTTATTATTGTTCCTATAATAAAAAAAGCATATAAATATGTATATATGATTATATGAAATAACTTACGTAAAACTATTATAATTTAATAACAAAACCGTTAAAGGAAGCATCCCATCCGAAGTACACTAGTTGAATGACTTGCTAAAGACTGTAATATGGTCAGTGGAAGTGAAGTAATATGAAAGTGGGTCATTGACCACGGCTTAGTAACTAGTTTTTTAAATGCCCATGACCGACATTATTGCTTCCAGCAATCTTCATCTTTCATCTTTCCATAAAGATGAAATACCTACATTTTTTATAAAGATAAAAATATTTAATGCATGTTTAACAACTGATTATTTTTAATATTCCTTTAATTCAATAGTGTAAATTTTTATCATTTATATGGCTTAAATAGCCGTAAATAGCAGTATAACTATAGTATCCGTAAGCTTTCTTCTTTCAATTAACAAACCAGTGTTGTAAGTTTTATAACGAGAAAACACGATTTCACCATCATTAACAGTCGTTTCAAGTGTCCAAGAATGCCCATCAACCCATGCATCAACCCCAAGAAAATGTTGTAGATCAAAACAATGAAACAATTTATTAGTTGTTTATTAAATTGCTTACAACAATATCTCGTAAACAATTAAATACATAACAATTATTTGAATCCATATCTCGCGTCAGGTAAGGCGTGACTCCCGAAGGAACACGTTTTTCACGAAATCTGAGTTCTCTTTCATCGTTAAATTCTTTTTCCGTTAACCACTTTGTTGCAGTGACCGTTGCCCAATTCGGTTTGTAAGGTTTATTACACCAAATGTTCCGTTCAGGTTCATCACTCAATTAATCCCAATTTGAAGTGCAGATGCCTTTGAAGAAGATGAGGTCGCATTTATCAGGCAAAAGGTTAATAGCGTGGCGATGTTCCAAAGCACGTTCGGTACATATGACTCCTTGAGTATTTATGACTTCACCATCTTCTTTTAAATATAGAATTTCTAAACCAGAACACGAAGAATAACCTTCATCGGCTTCACTCAGTGTTGTGAGTTTTATAACGAGAAAACACGATTTCACGATCATCAACAGTCGTTTCAAGTGTCCAAGAGTGCAACCAACCCATTTCGATGTGTAACTGAGTAATACAGAATCTTGACTGAGTAATACATAATCTTAACTGAAATCAAACTCAAACACCCCACCAGAATTTGAGAAGAGTAGGGAAAGCAATTGTTTCATTGGCCACACCCTCAGCCTATACATAACCTCAAACTCTGGCTTTCGGAACTATACTCGTCTAAGAATGTTATGAGTGGCTTTTGTTATTCGAAATCAAACACCCCAACATAATTTTTTCTATTATAATATTGAAAAGATAAATTGTAAGTAATATCAAATACAATGTCAGTGTCGCGATACAGCATAGAAACTTACATAGATTGGGATATAAGTGTATATAATCCTCGTAAACTATTTAATATTTGCATCGATCGCGTATGTGAAATGATTAAAAACTGGGGACAATGGGAAATCCTTGTGCATAAAGAAGGAATTGTACCTGTGTTGTTTTTGGAAAGAATGAAACCTAGATATAGCTGCATACATTGGGAAAACATTGATAAAAAACGTTCTTTGCTTCTTCAGAAAGAATATGAAGAGTGGTTGTTTGACGTAGAAGAACGAACCCGAAGTGGTATTCGATGCGATTCAGCGGAAGAAATATGGGGAATGATGATGCCACAAGGAATAGAAAACGTATCACAATTATTATGTATACGGAGAATTTGGTGGCAAGTTTCCGAAGAAAGCATATGTCATGAATGTGTTAGCGGATATATAGAATTAGGATATGATGTAAAACGTCATGATATACATTATCATATGGATCCAGACGTAGTTTCTCTATTACTACAGAGCTATTCCCTTTGGTGTAGTTCATGTATAACAATGCCACTTGCAATTGTGATGCGAGAGCATAAGTGCAATTCTTCGGAAATAGGACACAATAGTTTATAATTCTTAAATAGTTTATGTTGATGTCATTTAATAAATAAGTAGCCATTTATATATTATGTCGTTTTTATTATATTGTATACATAATAACATTTTAGATAGATAATGTATAATTTACTTTATCAAAAAGCGAACGATGCAGATGTGAGAAAATTCTACGTCCAAAGAAGCTAAATCTTCAAGATACTTTTCAACCTCGTGACAAGTTGGTTCTATTACATTATGTTGAAACCAATCTTCTAACGGTTCAGTCACATAATGCGGATTTGTTGTTATGGTGTGCGAAATGTCCACGAATGCTCCATTGATCAGTGTTCCACTAACTACGAAAGTGACTTCTGCAAGTAATTCAACATGTTTATTAAGAACATCTTCGTTCTCAACGGTTTTTAAAAATCGAGGAAACTGCTGTAATAATCGTTCCCGCACCTCCTCCATACCTTGGATCACGTTGTCGTTCATACTTAACTTTCACAACAGACGAATTTG
This sequence comes from Agrypnus murinus, assembly GCA_929113105.1. NCBI lineage: Eukaryota > Metazoa > Arthropoda > Insecta > Coleoptera > Elateridae > Agrypnus > Agrypnus murinus. The sequence goes on from OV816025.1 coordinate 61,698,916, forward strand.
AAATTAAATCGATAAATGGTTAGGTACACAATAAGGGAAAGTAAAGTAATAACTGCGAATAGAACTGATATTGTTGTCGCTATTATACAGGAGCTCGAGGGGGTATCGGGAATGTGGCAAATGGTAGGATCACGATTAGTCCCGAGAGATTGCCAATTTGATTCGATAGAGTAATTAGGATAACTATATTTAATTTTGAAGGAAGAAGGTTGAGAAACGTTGCGTAGGGATACGGTGAATACGTTGACACCGTGAAGAATGTCACTGGTCAGTGCGTACCTAGTAGGATCTCGGGAAAACACAATGGATCCAGAAACAGAGTCCGATGGTTGAGCAACATACAGAATACCGTCGTACGCTGCACTTAGCACCACCAACAACTTTACAGGTAACACTGGCATTGTATTAGGATCGATTGAGATGTAATCTCTACGTAAAGGGAACTTAACTATCTCCTACTCCAATCGGTAACCTTGAAGCATATACCCCTCCCTTACTTTTTTTTCCATTAAGAAGGCTCTATATAAACTGGATGGTAGTGGTATGGGTTAGTTGTGTTATAATGGCTTTGATGAAGAAAGCATTTCAAACTGTAAAGAATGTTCCGATGGAGTTCAAAGATCCTGTTCGAGAGTTATCTCGAGATGAGCAAATCACCACCCAACATGCATCCATCCATCAATCCTCATCCGAAGGTTGCAACATTCTGAAACCATTATTTTACGCTACAGCGTATTATTTAAACAAATCCAGATGTAAACTACTTAGCATCGGACTCTGTCCTATAGAGTTAACACCACAAGTGAGATTGTCGGGAATGAAAAACGACTACATCAAATTTAACCTGGAAGAATGGGAAAATTTTGAAAATAATCACGCAATCATCAAACACTTCTTACATAGCTATGAATACTATGCACCAATACCACTTCTCTACAAGACGATTACGTTTAGAAATGTATAAGATAAGAGAACTATGAGAATTCAGGATCGTCGTGACAACACCGAAGTATGGTTAGGAGTCGAAAGTGTAGTTAAGTTAATGGAACTACTTACAATGATCAAGTCACGATTGAAGCTGTTAGAAGAAGAAAAATTCATAGACTTTTATCGAACCTTGGTAAAAGGTCTTGCTGAAGCAGAAGGGGATGTGTATGAGAATTTGAAACAAGTTTTAACTTCCTTACCAACGAGTGGAAATGTCATAAGCGGTTTAGAGCTATTAGCAGTTCAGTCCGATAGAATTGCGAACGATGTTAAGGGTTATGTGTTATAATATCATGGACAAGCTAAAGAAAAAGGTGACTTTCAACGAAACGAATAATTCCGTACGGTACATGGTAGTGTGGGAATATGCCCACAAGCAAGCGCGAAGATCGATGTGGATGAATGCCGCTTTAGATCGGTATAAATTTCAAAGACGTATAGAGAATTGTGGTCGAGTGTTAAATAATATTTTAAGTGAAGAGCACAGACATTTTATTTACCTTGAACGCTTTAGTACTTAAGTTTTGTATTCTTGTAAACTATAATACGTAAACAATAAATAAAATATTTAAAAAATATATATGCATTTTATTAAACATTACTTCATTATAAATTCATTATATAACCAATAAACATTAGATAAAGCACATACACATAGATTTTTATTATGATAGAAACATGATACTTCATTAACTTCCGGTAGTGCTGGATGTTCTGGAAATTCAACAATCGACGTTGAAAGATATTTTTGTAAGAATTCCTTTTTTTCACGCCCTTTTACATAAATCACTTCAGCTGATGTCGTCGCGTACCGAAGAATGTCTGGAAACATGAACGTCGGAGTCTCGCCTTTAGACCAAGCAATGCAGTGGTGATTCTTTATTAACCAATGTGCTTGTTTTCGGAGTTCTGCAGGTAACGTTGGAAATGGAAAAGGTGGTTTAAATACACAATGAGCTATTTTACAACCATCGTAAATAGCTAACTCTTTAGGCAAAAACTTGTTGTTACCAATCTTAAAGCCTTGAACGTCTACTACAAGACGCATAGCGGCTAACTAAACGAGGCTCAAAATCTTCATTTTCATATATGTAATAATTCGACAATCGTCGTAAGTAGTCGTTTACAGTTGTCACATACGTAAACGACAGTACATTATACGTAAACATACGATCATGCAAAATTAGACAATATGCAGTAGTACTAGCGGCAATGCTTTTATGAGTTTCGAAAGTAACTCGAAGAACGACAGCTTTCCCTAGCAAGGAATCTTTTTGTCGCGAACAGTCGATGACGATTAGCGGTGCAATGGCTTTAAATTTTAATGGAGTTAGAATAGGCTCGTTTGGTTTGTCATAGTAAGATCGTTGGAAATTGGCATACATTTCATACAAGGTAGCAAAACGGTTCTCGTCATAATTAATATTCAACTGATCGTATGGATATCTTTCAGTATTTAAAAATACGGTCACATTTTGTATATCACAAGGATCGAATGCACTCGTATCTTTCTGTAACTGTCCATCGCGATTAATATGAAAACCTAGGATAATGTAACGAGGTGTTTCTAGACTGGTGGATGTTTTAATAGACCAACTATGTTTATCGGTTTGTGATATAGCTGAATAGATATGCGTTTCCCAACTTCTAAACGCCACCTTAGTATCAACATTTTTTCCGGTGTATTTTGTCAATGATAATTCTTCTGCTAGCCCTGGTTGAATATGGGGAACTTTCCAATATATTTTTTTCAAGCTAACTTTAAGTTTTTCATTAGCACCCGTGGATATTATAGCATCAATATCGGAATTGCTTCGAATTAAAACCAATTCTTGACGAATGTTCATAATAATTTTTCCATAGTCTTCAAAAATTCTCAATAACATTGACAGAGGTATACAGGCGCTAAAATGACCTTTGCTATCCATCACAGTGCTATTACCTTCAGGAAACCATCCGGCATTTTGTAACTTGACACTATCGCTTGCGTTGTAGGAAAGGTAGCCTTTCATGGTGGACGTGAGTCCCACTTTCGTTACAGAATCCACCACAACACCATTCAATTCGTAGCGAATATCACTAAACAGATATGAAATTCCGTTCTTAATAAGTTTAGCCGTAGTAGATGGGGCACCATCTTCTTTCAATAACGTGCCTTCTACGTACAGATAACTGCGTGAGGGTAATGTGGACATGTCTTCTTGAATCGGTATTCGAATTTCGTCATTGTTTTCAAAACGAGTTGTATAGGGTTGATGGGTGTGGAATTCGGCACCTACGATCGAATTATCGACGAAAACTTTTTCGTTCACATTTAGTATACTCATTGTAGAACAGTAAAACCGAGACGTTGTAAAAATAAACGGTTGCGCTATGTCACTTGATCGGCTAGCGATTGCGGACTAACCTGTTTTTGGTGACAACAACTTTTTTTATAATCCGAGCGAACAGTACAAGCAGTATTACACTTGAACACCATCGCTAATGCTCTTCAAATGCAGTCCTATCGTAACGGTTTCTCCACGAAAATTAATCAGGTCACCATCTTGATCAACTACTTTAAGGGTAATGTTGGTAATTGTGTTGACGTTGATTGGTAACTAGGGTACATGGTCAGGCGCTTCAATTATTTTGAATCCAGCAGGAACACTCGGGAAAAATTGATGTATGACATGATTCGGAATTCCATTTACATAATTACCAGTGGTAATATTACACGTTATAAGTAACGAGTTGACTTTAATAATGTTAATAGGAACATCGGATTCGTGACGTTCATTTTTTTTCAACTTCAAGGGCTTAAATACTAATAAGGGTCCAATAGAGTGTTTAACCGAAAAGTCTATGACTTCGTCAGCTCGTATCATTGTTTTTAAAGTATTGTGATTTGGCTTTATGGACACAGTTATAGAATTTAATTGAGAATTAATGTAAGCTGCTATATCGGCTATTTCATAAGATCCGGTGGGTATATGTATAGCTTTCTGTCCAATTTTAAACACATTATTTTCCTCAGTAACGTTCGGAATGCTGTTAAACGTTTCGAAATTGGTCAATCCCATAACCCATTCTTTAGTCGTATCTAAATATATTGGTGGATTAAAATCAGAGCTTAATACGGAACTCTTATCGAATAAGATGAAGGTCAACGACATGTCGGAAGTTTAATGCAGACTGTAAACTTTTATCGAGAGTTATCATATAAAAAGTTTAGCACCAAGTGTCCACAATTGAATGAGTTGAGCTTTTGAAAAGAATCATAATTGTATTGAATAACGTTTCCACCATCGTCACTCTTAAAGTAATGAACAAGTTCTAGTGGAGGTTCCATCTGACCAATACTGTCAAAGTACAAAATTTGTCTACCACGTTTTATATACGATGTCCAATGCGTTCCCTCTCCTTCCCCACTATCTAAATTTACAATACCGGTTTCGTTTTTATGGATTCGTTGCGGCAGTTCATTTCGCATAAAGATGGCTCTAAAACAGGGAATATTTAATTTACGAATATACTTGGAAAGATCGACATTGGTCAACGCACGACGTGGTAGTTTCAACGACAGTTTTTTGAACGTAAATATAGTCCCAATCCAGTTTTGTATGGTTTCAAATATAAACCTTTCCCTATAGAAGCGGCTTCCATAGCCTTATTGTGTCGGCGTGTTTCTTCTAGGGTCTCCTTAGCCGCCTTGGCTTCGTTAACGGCTTTTGCAACTGCCGCTGCCCCACCGCCCAACGAGCCCAGAGCTCCCAAAGCAGCAAATAAGGGAATGAGGGGCAGTATACCACCTTTTTTGTGGATGGGTATAATTCGTGATCGAGAATTGACAATACGTTTCCGTTTCAAAGCTGACAGTGCAAGTCGAGCAGAGCGTTTTAAAGAGAACATTTTTACTTTACCACCAATATGCTTTCTGGCAATGACAACAGCTTTGTTAAACGTAAGGAAACCTCGTTTCATCGCTGAAGACCGTTTCTTTTTTTAATCCTCATACCCAACTTCATTTTTCCCTTCATAATACCAGCCACGGTAAGGGCTGCGGCTCTTTCTCCAAACGTAGCGTCTTTAGAACGAAACCTCTCCCACGCTCTGTGTCTTAGGATTTGGTCCGCTTTATGACGTTCACTCACTTTATTGGACTGGGAGTAGGCTATGTCGTGTTGTTTACATGCGTCGTCTAATGGATTGATACCGTGATCTCCACGAGCAAGTCGTTCTCGCAATCGCGTGCCAGGTCCGCAGTAGTTATATCTAGGTAAATGCAATTCCACCGGTAACTTATTGATGAGAGTGTTGATAACACCTTTACCTTTACGAGTTGACGAAGGAGTTGTAGATTGTCGAGGAGTATGTTTCATAGCACTTACCCCTAAGACCGGAGAAGAGTGACTGGAAGTTCGCTTCTAGGTTTGTAATATATATGCTAAACTCACATATGATCTATCACAACGTTGTTAGTCATGGAACAGCTAAAGTTAGTGAGACAGAGAGATCGATTACCAGTTATAAATCGTGATACTTGTTCAGCAACACCGGCAGTCTTTAAGCATAGTGTATTATTGGGAGCAGGATGCAAGCGAGGACTAATCGTAGGTAGTTCCGGCTGCGGTAAAACCAACCTAATGGTTAGTTTATTGGAACATCCCAACGGTTTACGCTTCGCAAACGTATATGTGTACAGTAAATCGTTGTATCAACCCAAATATATATATTTGCGTGATCTGTTTAAATCGTTGCCCGTGGGCTATTTCGAATACGACTCCTTCGAAACTATACTACCACCCAACGGATGCAAGAACAAACACTGTAATTATCTTCGACGATGTGGTCTGCAACAGTCAGAGCACTATAAGAGACTATTTCTGTTTCGGAAGACATAAAAATATCGATTGTTTTTATTTATGTCAGACATATTCCGCAATTCCAAAACAACTCATACGGGATAACGCAAACATCGTCATTAATTTTAAGCAAGATAACACTAATTTAAAACATATCTTTAATGATCATGTCAGCGGGGATATGACGTTCGAGAAGTTCAAGCAGCTCTGCATGCAGTGTTGTAATGAGAAATATGGTTTTGTAGTTGTTGACAAAGAGTCTCAACTTAACGAGGGACGCTATCGTAAAGGGTTCGACGCCTACTTCACCATAAATATCGGAGGCATTAACTAACAGCATTAGTAACCATGGATAAGCGTATGGTTGAAGACCTGGTTAAGGCACGACACAATGTCAAACAGAAATATCAGTCTTAAATCCGAAATCGCACGTTCCGATGTAGAACTTCAATGTCGCTATAAGCCCATCACACAACCTTTGCGAGAATTTATAACGGGTGTTAAAACCGAACTCCTAACTCCAAAAGAGGAACCCATAAAGGAAGAGGTTCCCTCATTTTTCCACCCTCAACTCCAGTATCACGATCTCTACGTATACCTCAGGTAATGCGAACACCACATAGTGCCCCCAGATTGCATGCTGTAAGCACAGAACGATCCGGCATCGAACCAGTAGACGGGCAGCTTCCGGTACACCTACGTTAGAACAACTCCAAGCCGAACTCGCTACCGCCGGAACTAGTAGAGAATTCCAGGCTTATATAGATGCTACCTTTAGTGGGCGCGCAAAACGATAAATGGAGAAAATGTTTACTGATACGAAAAACTTCCGGAGAAACAGGAATATTTTATTGGCGACTCCGAATTCGGTTTTAATGACGAAAATATGCTCATTACTAAACCTAATGGTAAAACATTTACGTATGAAGGTACGCGCGGTTTATACGAATTAGTATTTAAAAAGAAACCTCTCGGATATTTGCAAGCGGATTTAAAAAGCTACAAAGATCTTCTTTTACGAACCAACGCAGTCCGTAGAAATTATCTACATGATGCACCTTTGTTAGGAACCGGAACCAAATATTCCACAATTATCAAACCCCTTTTAACTGCACCTGGTGAAAAGGTAAAACGTTTTTCTACTTCAACACCGGTGACGCGATCCAAAACGGGGGCATTAGCGAAAAAACGGGGAGCTGGACCAATGCGCGTGCTAAGTTACAATAATAAAAAGGTAGAATTCGTACCATGGAAAGATCCAAATAAATTGATAGGAAGGTTGAGACTTCTTCTAAGCTCGAAATCAGCCGGTCATACCGGTCACACTAATGAAATCATTTACATTATTGATGAGTTGCGAGCAGCTAAAATAATAGCATAAAGCATCCAACATGTTTAACACCTTGTTATTGTATCGTTGTCACTAGTAGAATCATGGCATTGGATAAATTCGGTAAACATCTTCACAAAACCCCTGTTCGAGTGGAACTCGTCCAAAGTGTATCTTTTAGAAGATATACAAAATGTAAGGTACACAATAATGATGTATATGCGGGCGAACTCCGAGCCTGGGTCGAGCGAACCTACTATTTCAGACCTAATAAAATATTACAATTTGAAAGGTAGCAACAGCAAACGGGAATACAGAATACCGTTTACAGAAGGGATTGTACAAGAAGTTTGCAGCTCACCACCATGCATTATGTATGTAAACGGTATTCACGTTGGTGCTGCTGCCAACTTAATTGGGAGACATTTGAGAAAAGGCGATAAGGTTAAGGTTAAAAGTAAGTCGGTAGATCCGTCTGCAATCACCCCATTTTACTTCGAAGCTCTTATTAGTCATCCATATCATCATATATCATCATTACCTCAAAAACGATGACTCTGGATAAGTTCGGTAAACATCTTCACAAAACTCCTGTCCGAGTTAAACTCGACGCTCGTGCAAAAGTATTCCTTTTAGAAGACGTGTCTAATTTGCACTAAGAGACAATGTTGTATATGATGGGAATATACAATCATGAAAAAGGTTATGCACTTTTGAACTCCACCAACTTCGAGTATGTCGTTCCTCTAACAAAAGGTAGCATTAAACAAATCAAATACTATCCCACAGATGCGCAAATCTTTTTAAACGATAAGTTATACGATGCGGAATCACTCATCGGAGTGTCATTGAAGAAAGGGGATAAGTTTAAGGCGAAGAAGCCCGGATCAAAGGACATACTTATTTTTGACGCCGTTATTAGTGTTCCAGCATTTTCCCAATGAGCATAAAACGTCAAATAATTGAGGAGCTGCATAAACCAGCTCGCAAACGATTTCGAAGAAGACGAATAATAGTAAAGGGATTATATGATTTATTATTATATAGCGGATCTCGTGAAAATGATACCGTATGCCAAGATCAATAAAGGATTTCGATATATTTTGGTATTGTTAAATATGTTTAGCAAAAAGATATGGGCATTTCCTATTAAACTCCACGATCCTCGATCCACGATCCGGGGATCCTCCACGAAATTTACAAACAGATATGGGAAAGGAATTTTACAACACACACTTTCGCAAGTTAATGCAAAGTCTGAACATAAATCATTACAGTACGTTTTCCAGTATGAAAGCAAGTCCGGTGGAACGCGTAAACCGAACTCTCAAAAACAAGATGTGGAAGGAATTTTCCATGCAAGGATCCTATAAGTGGCTGCAGTTGTTGCCTCAAGTAATTGCAAAGCACAACTCAACAGTTCATCGAACCACCGGATTCAAACCTATTGACGTCAGACAGAAAAACTCCAAAAAAATTTTACAGACAGCCTTCAAGTTTCCAAAGACTGTTGACCCGTAACGTCCTAAATTCAAAATTGGCGATCACGTGCGAATAAGTAAGCACCGGGAAGCTTTCACAAAAGGCTACACTCCAAGCTGGAGTACGGAAATTTTTAAGATTAAAAACGTTCGACTAACAAATCCTACAACTTATATTTTGGAAGATGTCAAAGGTGAGGAAATTCGTGGAGGATTCTACAATGAAGAACTGCAAAAAGCGAAGTTTAAAGACACTTATTTAGTGGAGAAAATTTTATAAAAAAAGGCAAATCGAGTATAAGTCAAATGGTTAGGATTCGATAAAACACATAATTCTTGGATTCCCAAACGTGATATTATTTAGAGCATTTTGTAACGTTAAAACTAAATAGCAATTAGCTTCTAGGCATATTATTACTTATTACTCGAAATGTAATGCATAACCAAATAAAGATTCCTTTTTTTTAACATTTTATGACTTATTATTTCAAATTAGTTAGTCCATAAGGAAAGAACAATACAAATACCAAAAATAATACTTTTATTGTATATTATACATATAAACGTTAATTTCTCCATAAGGAAAGAACAGTACACATAGCAAAAGGTAAACACATTTATTACACAGAAATAAACTATACATAATAAACTACACGAAATAAACTATATACATTTATAAACATACCATGGATTCACAAATTCCAAACATTTAGTTATGTAAAGATAATTTAACGTTCTACATACATATTTACAAATTTATACACTACAATTACAAATCATCGACTGTTGCTTCCATCAAATTAATTAGCTTATCTAAATTTGATTTTTGAATATCATTTTCAATGATTTCCATTAATAAACCTAAATCATCATCTTTTGCTGAAATCTCGTTATGGCCCCAAGCTGATGTTTTTGTTGTTCCCGGTATAAGAAACCGCTTATCGTCGTGAGCAGATAAAGCTACTTTATTTCGCATTTCTGTGTATACGTTATGCATATCCGACTTAAAAACGTACATTTTGCAAAATATTGTTTTTACTTGATTAGTAGCAACCGCTTCATAGTCGCTTTCTTTCAAAACTGTTTTTATAACGTTTTTTCTTACACCTTTCGCTTTTTTATGTAACACATCCGCGACGTTGACACAATAGGCTTTAGCACTGGCTCCGAAATAGCTTTTGATAGGAACACCTTTATATTCATCTTACATTGCACCTAAAACGGATTCGTTGACGGGAATTCCATGTGGGTTATCATTAGCTAAATTTGATGTATCAAATAGTTCAATATGTGCTTTAATATCATTATAAAAATTATCAGTACGAATTTTAATCACTAACGAATCCGTGGCGGTATACAATAAAGAAAAATTATCTCCATACTTTGGTTTCAAGAATTTATAGAAAAATTTATAAACAACCGTTTTCGACATATCCAAAATACTAAAACCAACATAGACCAGCTTATCATAACAGATCGATAATCTTTCCATATCAATCGCTACCAGATTTTCCGAAAAATGGTCACACTTTTACAATTAGGTCTAGCGATGTATGTTTCCGCACCCGGTTTTTTCCCGATTTTTTCAAAATGCGATAGAAGTTTGATATCAATCCGATTTTCAACGTTTTCCATAGTCTTTCCAAATACACTGTTAACCATCAATTTAAAAAATGCCTTCTCGAATAAATTGGTTGCCTTATTACGTAAAGAGGTGTTTAAATCAATAACCAATGGTCTTAACCAAGGTGATTGATTAAATTTTAAAATTCTGTGAATTTTTTTCAAAATCAATCCATGATCGAGACATTTGGAATCAATTTTTTTTGTTTTGCTTTTGGAATCAGCGGAATTAATGCCTCAGGCATAAAGGGAAGATCATTATGCAACGAGTGTAAATGCACCGGGTATTCAACGTCCACTTCCAGAACGAAGCCTTGAGGAGATTCGTCGGGAACGTTAAACACATCAAACTGCTCGATTTCATCATTCGATAACCAAGTAAAATTACTTCGAGGCAGATATTGACACATAGCCCAACCGTATAAATTTGTAGCATCCAAGTACATTATGAAAGATGTAGGTTTCTTCGGATCATAATTTGGAATAAATCGATTGTTTGCAAAACTTTTTCTACCACAACACATACTAACTCCCCCTCGAATTCCTTTCCTGAAGAAATGTAACATGTCAACATCTATTAAAAGTTCTAATTCGGCTTGAGTACGTCGAAGCATAGCGTCCCATGCGAAACTTGGGGAAGTATAATATTGGCATGAGTCAAGACCGTAATGGTGAAGGCAAATGTATCTAAAGTTTTCAAAAATGTCAGCTAATAGTACTACATCCGCAGTTAAATAAACGTCAGAATAATCTCCTAAAGTTTTGCATTGAAATAAATTCCACACTTCACAAGCGCGATCGTAATTGTCTCCAGACACGGTCTTTCCTCGTAACTTATCAACGAATTCGTTGCGGGGCGGTAATCGTGACTCATTCAATTTGGAAAAGTCATCTATATAAGAATACGGGAAAATACCTTTCCTGCGCATGCATCTAAATTCTTCATTCAAACCAAACCGCCTTCTAATTTCCTTGCACTGATCATCCGATAAATTTTTAGCCAATTTTTCAAGAGAGTCACCCATAAATCTAAAACTATCCAAAAATCGTATACGTACAAATACCTTTTCCGAGGCCCCCCTATCATTAACAATATCATCAACCAATAGCAATTTCGAGAAACACACGTATTTTTCTTTATTTTGAGCAATTACTTCCAGCTTTTCTTGTTCTAAAGCTAATTGTTTAATAAATAAGTGAGCATCATAACCAGACAAATTATGAAAGAATACAGGTACAAAATTAGGTAATTGAAAATTGAGATTACACTCATTGTGTGCAGCATTACGAAAACAAACGGTTAAATGACAATGATCTTTCACTTTAACCTCACCGTCTTCAAACCTATTATTACAAATATGACATACGGTGGCCGCCTCAAAAGCTCTTTCTTCATCAGGTGTTAATCCGTTCATAGGCTTAGGTATTTTCAAATAATTTTGATACAGTTCTTTTACATCGGTATCTAATTTAGTAACAAATTGTCGAGCTGCATCAAGCCCTCGGTAAATCTCCAATTTTGAAAGCGATTCATCAAATGAGCATTTAATGTAGTAAGCAAATGAGAGCAAACGGTTTTTCGGAATCCGGTTCTGCACTAGATATTGGGGTCAGAACAGATTCAAAATCAGCGTATATCACAAAAGGTACTTTTAATTGCTTCTGAAAATTTTGAAATTTCAATACATTTTGAGGTATCTGTTTGCCCATTTTGTCCCTAACCAATTATGTAGTCGGTATTTTCGAAGACACGTAATTATAATCATACTTGGTCATAATAATGTACTGAAGTTTTTAATGTATGTGTAATGGGATTCTCCATTATCATTAACAATTAGTAAAATATTTACGTGATTTCTTTTTTCAATTTACTATAATAAAGAGGTCCAACAACCTCATTCTGCTTACGATTATTTTTAAACACTTCTTGCAGAGTATAAACATTTACTGAGATATCATCATTAACTCATAAGAAATATGGTATATCTTTTAACGTTACCGGAAATTGCACACCATTTAAATTAAGAATCGTTGCGGGATCTGGATACGATGAACATCGGTGTGCCGGTCCTTTTGGGCAGACACGATGCTCCAAGCAAAACACCGATCATCATCATTCTGTACGTTGATGACAGCTTTCTTTCGCTGGACGTCTAGAGGTAAGTTCAGAAAAGAAGAGGTCCTTAAAGGATTGTATTTAGAGATGTTAACCTCCAAGAACAAACATCTTACCAAAGTCCAACCTAAACAGAATGGAAAATGTATGAAAGTAAGAGTTTCGGACATTTTGATGAAATCAACCATTCCTGATATTAATAAAAAACACTTACCACTGTCTTTTTCTTCGAATTCTGTCGCTTTTTGGTCAATGATGGTGATAGCATTAGCATAGAACTCCTCCACATCGGACCCCTCGGTGATAACAGCATTTCGATTTAACATCATCCAGTCCCTTACTTTCCAAAATATAGTAACCGAAATACTCCATATTTACTTTAATCGCCGTGTGTTTATCAACCTCTCTACTTATCAAAGGTAATACTTTCGGTTGCAGATCTTCCAGAAATTCTTTTACATCCACCGAGTGTTGGTGGGGTGAAACACGATAACTCACGATTCGAGATTTGAAGGCGGATCTTATAACGGATACATCTTAATCGTGATCGCTGACCTGGCATGCTCTATCACGATGTCTGCTGCTACGTAAATGTCCAAGGTAGCACGATCGTTGAACGTGCAGATCGCATATGTCACAGAACACCATGGGATCTATAAACAAATCCAAGAATTAAAAAAAAGTCCCTACTAAATAGAAAAGAACTGTTACCGTTTCGCCGTTTTTCCGGTGGCGGAATTTGATCATGACAAGACTTCATGCGATGGCGGTTTAAACCATCAACCCTGCTAAAGCTTCGTGAACAACGATCACATTGAATCATTTTAACAACTAGTTGTACACAGAACAGCCTGAAACGTGGAACTAAGAACAATGCGAAGACAATGTTACATTTACAGGCTAAAAATCTAACCTTAGCAGGAAGTATAGTAAACCTTCTAAAAGGAATATTAAAAATAATCAGTTGACCTACTTTATGAGAAGTGCATAGCAACCAGTTTCACGCCTTCATGTGTCGACTAGTATGTATTTGTACATCTTTAATTGATTTAATTAAGCATGCTTCAATCTCTTATTAATAAATTTTAAAAATGTTATTCTTCTTCTGTTTTTTAAACCAAGAACAGTATAATATTTAATTAATTACGTTTTTTTGCTTAGGCGCCTTACCTTCCCTTAAATGACCGTGGAGGAGGTACTATCTTAATCCTAATAATTAATATGATTGATATTGTTGTAAACATATAAATGTAAGAAATAAATGTTGTAAATTGTTTAATTTTTATTTAACCTTGAACTTAAAACCAGACAAGTGTCTTAACCTTGAACCGCTAAAAAATCTAACCTTAGCATGAAGTATAATAAACCTTTTAAAAAGAATATTAAAAATAATCAGTTGTTAAACATGCATTAAATATTTTTATCTTTATAAAAAATGTAGGTATTTCATCTTTATGGAAAGATGAAAGATGAAGATTGCTGGAAGCAATAATGTCGGTCATGGGCATTTAAAAAACTAGTTACTAAGCCGTGGTCAATGACCCACTTTCATATTACTTCACTTCCACTGACCATATTACAGTCTTTAGCAAGTCATTCAACTAGTGTACTTCGGATGGGATGCTTCCTTTAACGGTTTTGTTATTAAATTATAATAGTTTTACGTAAGTTATTTCATATAATCATATATACATATTTATATGCTTTTTTTATTATAGGAACAATAATAAGGAATATATAAAAATCAGTTAACCTACTTTCGGCATAGCAACCAGTTTCACGCGTTCACAGTTAACAGTATGTATTTGTACATCTTTAATTGATTTAATTACGCATGCTTCAATCTCTTATTAATAAATTTTAAAAATGTTATTCTTTATTATAGAAACAATAATAAGGAATATATAAAAATCAGTTGACCTACTTTATGGGTAGTGCATAGCAACAGTGTTTACGCATTCATCCACCAGTGTCGATGCCTTCAGAGGAACAACACGACCAGGGTCATAATACAGTAAGCAGTCATTGAACTAGTATGGGATGCTTCCTTTAACGGTTTATTAAATTATAATAGTTTTACGTAAGTTATTTCATATAATCATATATACATATTTATATGCTTTTTTTATTATAGGAACAATAATAAGGAATACATAAAAATCAGTTAACCTACTTTCCGCATAGCAACCAGTTTCACGCATTCATGTGTCGATCGCAGTATGTATTTGTACATCTTTAATTGATTTAATTACGTATGCTTCAATCTCTTATTAATAAATTTTAAAAATGATATTCTTTATTATAGGAACAATAATAAGGAATATATAAAAATCAGTTGACCTACTTTCGGAATAGCAACCAGTTTCACGCGTTCACAGTTAACAGTATGTATTTGTACATCTTTATTTGATTTAATTATGCATGCTTCAATCTCATTAATAAATTTTAAAAATGTTATTCTTTATTATAGGAACAATAATAAGGAATATATAAAAATCAGTTGACCTACTTTATGAGAAGTACATAGCAACAGTGTTTACGCATTCATCGACCAGTGTCGATGCCTTCAGAGGAACGACACGACCCAGGGTGTTATTACCCATTATTTACTTTAATTGATTTAATTCAGCATGCTTCAATCTCTTATTAATAAATTTTAAAAATGTTATCTTGTATGATATTGTTGTAAACATATAAATGTTGTAAATAAATGTTGTGAATTGTTTAATTTTTATTTAACCTTGAACTTAAAACCAGAGAAGTGTCTTAACCTTGAACCGCTAACTATCAGCTTAAAAATCAGCGAAGCCTTGACCTTCAGCTTAAAAATCAGTGAAGCCATGACCTTTAACCGCCAGAAAATTTAGCCTTTAAGGTTGACCTTGGCAGAAAGCTGAAAGTAGTGCGGGGTGGTCCCAGAAACCCCATTCTTTCCCTACTCGCTTCGTTTTAGAGTTCTACTGGGCCAATCTACGCAATTGCAAGTCAAAGGTTTTACACTGGAGATTTTGCAGCTCTCTTTAGTTTTGCGATTTCTTAAATGTTTATTTCTATTTTTAAAAGCGTTATTTGTAATCGATGCATTTCTATACGCTCAAGACCGAATATTTACTTACATCACTCGTTTCGTCACGTGTCGAAACTAAACATCCTCCCTTTACTTGCTTACTACGTCACCTATCGCTTGCTTACAAATCATATCACAAACAATTCTTAGCCCAGTGTTAAAGTGTTTAATGTGGGGCATTTTCACGAAATTTGATACGAGTGTCTGTCTCTCTCTATAGGTGTTCTTGAAATTTTTTAATTCTCATCAGATTCGAATATTGATGAAAAAGTAGAGTAGGAATGTCTGAAGAACCAGAATGAACTAAAAAGTTAGTATATTAAGCATATGTATATATATGTATGTATATACTTATGTAGAAAAGCAAATATGTAGAGCTTAGTATTTTCAACTGGTTATGTTTGATTGCGTTTATTTAAATAATCACTCATGAAAATTCGAAGTACTGTAATCACACAACGAATGTTGTACATAAGGAAATCCTTCAATTACTTCAATCCTTTTGACCGTCATGTCTTGACGGGGTTTCCATAGTAAGTTATCATTTTCTAAGTATTCACGAATTTGCATGTTAATAAACTTTTCAATTATTTTGGAGAGAGTTGGAAAGAAACTGAGTAAGCTATAATCCTTATAACCCACATGATGTTTTGCTTTCACTATCAGTGTTATTAGAGCTGACTTCCAACTATAGGAAATTTATTCGCTTAATTAGTATATAAAAATTAAATAGTATATGTATACTATTTCATAATGATCTAGGACAGCAAGGCTAGTATGATACTATTTTTTCAGTGTGAATGCGTAGGATAAAATAATAAAAATTAGCATCATCTTAACCTTGCTGTTCTAGATCATTATGAAACCAATTTAGCACATTCAATGACGTACTAAAAATTGTACTCACACTGAAAGAACATCATTTATTCATTTTGATACTTAATCCATCTACTCATGTATAACCACCTCTTAAAAGACTGATTATTTTGAATACAATGTCGGAATATATAAGTTTTATTTATAATTTATAATTAAAAACAATTACGTAACGTATTATTTATGTAGAAATATAAAGTGTTTTGATCTACTGCCATACTTCTAAGTCTGTTGATCAAAACATTTTTAGATATCTACATAAATAATACGTTACCTAATAATATTATTGTTTTTATTTTTAAGTTTAGAATATAGTAGTATTCACTAAATAAAATTATTACGTCATCTCCATATGGTTAAAGCGCAGCATAACTATAACCAGTAGGTGCACTCTCGCAAATATTGAAAGACTGGCGGGCTACAGAATAACAGTTATGTTGTAATAAACAATCCTCGTTATTAGCAGCATGCAATACAATAATGATTGGTAAGCCTTGGATAACTGGTCGTGGTTTGTCTATGTTGTGTGGATATGCGAAGCGTCTTATCAACTTGACAGTGCTGACAATCGAGTGGGTATGCTGTATATTTTTATGCGGTGGTGAAAGATTAGAATTGTTAGTAAAATATTCAACAGTGTTCATATATCGCGCTTTTCGTCAAATATGAAATCTCATTATAAATCTATTTTTATATTAATTCAAAGTAAATATGTTTAACTAAAATAATAGTTTTCAGCGTAAAAAACAATACAAAGGAAACGTAGTTTACAAATGTGACATTCAATGAGGTTTTATTAACTAAACTAGTCATTTGAAATACTAAATGAAAATGACAACTGCATTGATTTTTATCCCGGCTGGCGTATCAGAACCATCCCATAAAAGTACAGACAGTATATCTGAGCTAAAATCCTACATTAATGATGTAGACGTTTTCTTCCCTATTTGTATTGTAGATCCTGAGAATATATTTAAAATAATCAGTTCTTTTAAAAGCATTCCTTCGAAGGTATCGACAAAAAACTTATATATTCATGAATGTTACCTTCAAAAGAATTATCGCTATTTTTGCAATTATAATATTCAGACGTTTAAATTATTTCCACATCAATTACTTTAACTGTAAGTATTATCTACGATCATAACGCTAATTAACATTTCTTAACGCTGTAAATAGTTTTTAAGATAGTACTTTATTTAAAAACATACAAGACGGAGTCCAAATTACAAAATGAACACAATTTACTGTTAAGTACAATAAGACATTTACTCGTTGTTAATTACATAATATGCACTTGCATAATACTTAAATACTATTGTACAGTTTCAACGTTAAACTGGTACTAATACTCAGAAAACTCGAGTAAACAACTTTCCTGGATACCAGTTTCTAAGGCTTCTAAGTGTCGAAGTTCGGAACTAGGTGTTTACCTAGTTCTCATCCCTGGATGCCAGTTTCTAAGTTCCTAACGTCCGTCGTTGCAACTCGAACTGAAGTATGTGACCAAAATGCTGTTAATGTACCATCAGATCCTTTGTTTGGATTCCTACGTGGCAATACCATTCGCCTACATAGCATATATTAGAATAATATTACGATAAAGCTTTTATGGTCCCTACATTAGCATACATTATTATTCTAATAGATGCAACCGTTAGTATACATTAAGATAAGGTTTCTGAGTACGGACATACATTCGCATACACTATGCAAATGAGAATAATATTAAGATAAGGTTCTGAATATATTACCAGCGTTATCTTATAGGCAGCGATAAGGTTTATACGTCGTCTTATATGAATGCATATAGTTTATAATGTTAACTCACTTTACTAGAGTATTGATTTTATTTGAAATTTTTTTTAATTTGTGACATATCATGTATATCATCGTGCATTGATTTTTACGTGCTAAGTTGTTTTGCAAACAGTTTGTAAAATATTCATAAATCATTTATCATACATCTCTTGTTAACATTAGCGTGCAATAAAAATTTTAAAACACTAGTTCAATAAACGTTAACTTTTTACACTAAAACCAGTTTAAAAAGTAGTCACTTTTTGTATGATCGTAGATAAATTTAGTTTTCGCTTTGTCCCTTAGATTCCATAAGTAATCTAACCTTATCAGTTAATCAAGGTACAGGTTTTTCTGTAACTATAATGGTTTCCCACGACGTATGCTTATCAAAAAGCTTGTTTCGTATACGGCTAACACGAATATCATTAATATCATTTTCATAGAGTAAATACAAGGAGATCCAAATTGAGTGCAGTAGGTTTGAATTTCGCGCCTTAGGTTTTGTGTATTTCACGTTGCTATAGAAATGTATTGCGTCAAATTACAACGTCAACTCGCCACTTTCTCGTTTAGATCGTTGTGCTTTGCCACATTATTCTGGGGGTTTCATGGAATTTTTGCTTTATTTTGATTGTTTTCCTATTTTACAAAACAGTTCTTTTCGGAACTACAGTTTGTTAGACGGATTCATTATCAAGTTTATTTTTTAAAATTAATGACGTTTATAACCTATATTATTTTTGAGACGCCACTGTAAAATAAAAGCAAGACAAAAATATCTAAAAGGTATTCATGTTGCCAACGCAACAATAATTTAACGTGGCGGTAAATTCAAACTGCCTTAAGTAATTTTGGATCACCCTGTATATACTGCTCAACAAATGAACTCGACCATTTGTGTAGTTTGATGTGTTTTTTAAACATTTAAGGCTCCGTTATCGCGTAGGTAAAGTACCATTAAACAGCTATGAAGAATTTCATGGCTTTTCTTAAAAATTGCACTTGGTTTACATTTATTGTGCATGAGATCTTTTCTTAAGAGTGTTATCTAGTTTATATTATGCTTTATAGCAAATACAAAATTACAAAAGCTATTTCCTTAACAAATAAAAAAGTGTAAATTTATAAAAACAAAACTATAGCTAGCGAGCTTTTAAAAATGGTAAGGTGTACTTCCTAAATTATCGTTCAAGTGTTATTTGAGATAAAAATGCCCGAATATACAACAGTATAAAAACACTTTATGAACTAAAAAAGGTCATAGCCCGCGTTTATTCAAACATTTTGGTAAATGACAACTATCATTCTTAGTTCAGGCTTTTGCTCATAGAACGCGCTGTACGCGGATCAAGTTAAAAAAGCGGGAAGTTTCAACGAGTTTGATTTAACTGTTAATATATTTTTGTGATTGTCGATGTAAAGTAACAGATTATTGTTTGTATCCCTTCCCATATTTTAACTTTCCTAATCTTTTGACTATTATTTAATAAATTCCCAAAGTACATGTTGTTTTTCATTCTTCTTCTTCTTCTTTCTTTACTTAATTAGTCCTGATTAATTTCTTAAAACGAATATATATTTTCAATATTTTAATATAGTAATACTTTTCTTTTTCTTAAAACCACCAAGAACAACTGATATTTTTAATACGTAAGTAGGGTAGTGTTTTAGAATATTTATTCTAAAACAAGAGTTAGAATATTAAGTTTTAATTATCAAAATTCATTTTAGAATTTTCAAATTCCATAGTAGTCGTAGAAAAAAAAGTTGATTTTACTTACTTTTACTTCTATATTTATGAAAGGAGTAGTCAATAAATAAACTACTGTAGTGGTCAGACCTAGAGTTCCTCAATGAAAACTTTAACTGTGTTATTTTAGAGTTAGGACACGAATGTCAAAATCTATCTCTTTCTAGGCCAAAACTAAGCTGTCTGAAACAGAGATACTTTTTTCTCTCTTTTTACTTTAGTGACAACATTCAGCAGTTGTCAGTTATAAATTTTAGGTTATGCTGTCATGTTTATTTTTATGCATGTAAAATTTTTTAATGTGCACATTATCATTTATTTACTGTTTGTAGAGAATTTTTAAAACTACTATAGTACATCTATTAATTTTTCGATGATTTTTAATACAATATTAACTGTACCCAATTTCAGATTTATATAACTGTCATACTGACAGTTTAATTTATTAAAACAATTTTCATGATTACCAATCTTCTAATAAATAGTTTCAAAATTTGAAATGTCACTAGGAAGATTTGACATGTGTGTCTTAACTCTAAATAACACAGAGCTCAGTTTATATTTAGGAACCCTAGTCAGACCTACAAGCAACCAAAATTATCAAAGTAGCTATAGCAAGTCATTTAATCACAAAGCAATTTGCATAATAATCAATTTACCTAGTTGTGTTATTACATACAAGTTTAGGCAAAATATATATAGTTTATTTTAAGGATAAGAGCTATTTGATTAGTCCCCAAAATGTTGGGGATGTTGCAGTTTCTTTGGAGTTGGTAACTTGATTTTATGGTTAGGGATGTTTATTACAGTTACTTTAAACTTGGTATTTCATTTGTATTGTTAGTGATGTTTATTTCAGTTTCTTTAATGTTGGTAGTTTGAGTTGTGTTGCTGGGGGATAGTTAAATGGACGATACTTTTTTGTTTTTGTTTTGATATAGGATGATTATGAAATGTAAACAAGTAGTACCTAGCCATTTTGGTCAGTTGCTTTTAAAGTAATTTTATTCATGTATGTCCATTTTTGTCTGTTTAATCTCTGTTGATTCTAGTTGTGGGATGTGATTTTTAGATTATTTAATTAATCTGAAACCTAAATCTCTCGTTTGAATCTATAGCTAAGTCAAAATCCATACGGTAACTAAATCTTAAAGATTCGTTTGATACTTTAAAAAAAGTCTTTTTCATTTTGTTAGCGAGCAGGTGGCAGCCTGATTATTTTAAATTAGCTTATTAATGAAATTTGGCGGGTAGTTTAAAAATTCGAACTTTGACAAGAACAATTAAAATCTAATTTTTCTATTTTGCGTCTATAATAAAGCTGTTAAAGCACCCAAAACAGTGCGTTAATAGCTCATTTGAGTGCTTTAATGGCCCAACTTTTTCAAAGTTGGTAGCATTGAAAACATAATTGAAAAAATAGAAAATTGACAAAAACTTCACTCAATTTTCTGTGTCAATCAATGAATTTTCAAATGTCACATCAGTGTTGTCAACTACCACAAAAATCCCTAAATTTTGAAATTGCGATTTTTTTATTTAAAAAAGGAATAAAAGACGTAAAATAGGAAAACATAGCATAAAAAACTCTTCTCATAAGTCATTATTACACTCGCCCTTTAGAAAACTCGCCGCAAGCGGCTCGTTTTCTAAATTTGGACTCGTGCAATAAATCTTGTCTTGTGAAACTCGTTCTTTAATATACTATTTTAAAATTATGGTATTGTTTAGCCAAAGAAAAGTACAGTGTCACACAAGGTCAACTTTATGAATGATTACACAACTCCAAAAAGGGATATTGTGATCAACACAAACATTTTTCATTGTCTAAAAATGATTTCATCCGAATTAACAAAAGAAAATAAAGGAAATTACTGTAATTTCAATCACCTATTACATAGCGGATGTAATGTAATAACGCTATAGAATTTTAGTGTTTTTTTTTAGTACACAACAACCAGAAATGCTTTTAAATAATGCTCATTCTCTCTCTGTCAGCGCATATGTTTTAACTTGAAACCAGCACGCCGAGTTGTATTCAGACGTTAGTTTCATTACAATGTTCTTGCAAATGATGAAACTTCCTTGGTCTGTAATATTGTTCACATCTTTTGGACTAAAATTAATTTACGTAAGTTTTTTATTATTCATCATTTACCTTTTTCTTTAACGTACAATTTCAGTGCCAAAGTGCTTCAAATTTCCTTTTAAGGGATTTCCACTGGTGTGAAGAATATTCACAGCAAAAAGTACAACTTTTTATAAATCCAAAAAATTCTAATCCTGGTATTCAGCTGCTTGATGTCAATTTAAGCACACCGATATCATTAGGAAATAATGTTCTCGTAATTAATAATTGCTTTGATGTTAATACCGAACTGAATTTTTATTTGACTTCAAGGCAAAATTTAAAGTTGAAGCGGATACTCAATTAGGCTTAAAGGATCTGTGGGCTCCACTATTTACAATTGAAGACAGCATCTGCAAAATATTTGATATGTTTTTCGGACAACTGGTATACAATTTGGAAATATCCTTTGGAATAATTCCTAAAAGTTGTCCAATTCCAAGAGTAATAATTACAATCCACAGTAGATTTATTGTAATTATATTTATACATTTTTAGGGGAGTTACCATGCTACTAATTACACAGCCGACTACAACTGCTTGAAGCTGCAAACGTTTCCTTTTGGCACCATAAGAGCTACTGGTACAGGGTTGGAAAAAAATAAAAAAGAGAAATTATGGTGTTTTGTAATGATTATATCAAACCAACGCAAAGATGCCTAATCAAAATTATTTACCTATATCATTATTTAGATCTTCTTTGGAAGTTACATAGATAATACAATATTGCTTTTACTAAAGTACAGAAAGATGGTGTTTAATCTGAAATTAAACATTTTTAGTAATTTTGAAAATCTTAATGATCAACGTTTTGGTTGCTAAGGAAGTAATCACTAATAGCATGCTTCAATAATATCACCTGTAGACGTCTGTACTAAAACAGAATGTATAAATGTAAATAAAACTGGAAAAAACCGTTGAGAAATAATTGGGAAAGCCTCTGTAAATACAAACATAAAGCGTCATACGTTATTTTATACTCACACACATCTTTTTTGATCCCACATACTGTAATAGTTATTTATGTATTAAGGGCATAATGAAGCTTTTATCGCCAGAAGCGTTATTTTTAGCCCGAGGCGTCAGCCGAGGGCTAGGAAAAGGCTGTAGGGCCCTAAAAGCAAGTTATGCCCGCTATACATACACTATTTTATGCACAGATTAAGTTTTTATCTCAAATCTATTATTGTGTAAAAATATAATTAAATGAGTACGTTGGTACATCAAGCAGCTGTGCGTATACTTATGTGATTATACAAGGTTCGTTACTATAGTTACTATTCCAAAATATTTAATTTCAGCTTATTTTCATTGGTAAGAAGTTTACAAATTATATTAAGAACCAATCAAGTTCTTCAAAAAAACTTCTGAAATTTAATTGACGTTTCGTTATTGCCCGTCTGACCATAAAGAGACCCTTGGGCCATAAAAAGACTTTTATGTTTAGATGAGTCTTGCAATAATAGTCTAATTATAATGCATCTGTGCATAATAGCTATTTATTTAACAAGTACATAATGTAGGACATTATAGACAAGTCCAGTTTATGGCCGAGCGAGCGAAGCGAGCAAGGCCTATAAAAAGGGCGAGTCTATAAGGTCCGATTATGTAAGAGTTGCATACAAAGCTTTATGTTCGATTCCTAAAATTGGCTAATTATCAAAAAATATCAGTTTATAAATTTGACATCTATTCTTGACAGAAGAAAATTTGACATGTAATATACAGTTGTCATACTTTATTTTACTACTACCACTTTATTTTACGAGTACAATAATAAGCCAGTTCACTGCCGCAAAACAATATAATAAACAGTACTTTATAATGCAATCGGACATAAAATTATTTTTTTTCATGTTTATTATGGGTCTGTTATCTCGTACCCCTAAATATGCTTCTATCTAATTTGATAGAACATGATCATACTATTTTTTGTAATTAACTTGTTGTAAAACAATATTTATGTGCAACCATACACGATGTGGACACTTCGTGTACCCCCCCCCCCATACAGGACGCGAACTCCAATTTCGCGGCAGTTGCTAACTTTAACGGACTTTAATGCAGACTTTAAAGTCCGTTACCATTAGTAACGGCCGTTACAATAAAAGCCACTTTAACATTTGACACTTGAAAGTTGACATGACAAATAATAACATGGGAATGACAATGCCGTTTCTTAAACATTCTCTTAAAAGAACAAAAACATGTTTCTTGGTTTGCTTTTTAAAGTAAATTCAACAAACATTGAATGAACAGGCAACAGGCACTGGAATTTATAATTAAAATTTTTTTTACGGTTGCACATAAACTGTTGTGTATACCTTGTCCGCGAAATTTTTTAGCGTCCTCGAGATTGTCCTGCCTCGTACGAAAACGGCCTCGGTGGCAATTATTCTCTTGGTACGTTAACAAGACATTTCGCGACCTTGGTATACAAATAACTATTATTCCAAAAAATATGCGCATGGGGTCTATTTTATAGACAAAATTTGCTTTAACACGCTAATTAACGGGCAATTGAACAAAAGGATAAGAAGCCAAGCCTAAAAAATGGAAGGAACTCCAACGTACTGAGTTTTTGGAATTCTTGGGTCTAAGCTTGCTTTACGGTATGTAAAGAGGTCCTGGAAAGAACTGGAAGAGTTTTTGTCCAAAAAGTTTAGTTATCTAATTGATAGAGCTACAATGTCTACACAGCGTTATACAAACATACTTAAAATATCTTGAAACGTTAAAAATGCGTTTTGTTAAAGTGAACGCAATTTCACGTTGGGGTCTAAAATATCTCCAGCTGGGCAGTAAGTAATTTGAAAACAGGTGGGCTAGGATGGTTAATTTGAAGAGTTACAAACAAATGTTAAACACAAAAATATTTTAGTTTATACCGATGCATATTCTGACATTTTTGATTTGTTTGTATCTTTTTTTGTTTTGTTGCCATAGCACCTAACTTTGTTTTTTTAGATAGCATCCGTTTCTGTCTTTAACGTTTCTGAAAAGCGTTTATTTTTTTTATTTAGTAATGCTAATTTATCATAACAAAAAAAGGTTAAAATTTAAAAGAAACGCGAAAATTAAACAATTAATAATGAAAATTGACTTGTAGTAAAAGCAACCTAGTTAGACTTGGTTATCAGTTTTGGTCAAGCATGCTATGGAAATTTTACAACTGTAACAAGCAAACAAACGCAAATAAACAAACAAGTACGTAATTATTACTCTATTAATTACAAAGTATTGTAAATTATTACAAATTATAACGAATTATTGTTACAGTCCATTACTTAAAGTTATTGTGAAGACATGGCTCCTCTAAGTGAGATTTTAACGTCGTATGGGCATGGAGATAGGAGGACTCAAAGTGAAGTATGCAATTCATTCAATCAAATACGATAAATCGACATAATTGTCGGTATTGGTCGAACGCAATTCTACACTGGATGGAAGTAGGATACACAATATCCGCAAAAAGTCAGTGTATGGACAGACATCATAGGACATATCATGGGACCTTTTTTCCTTGATGAAACGAGTTACTTCAAAATTATGTCATACCCACAATTACTGTAATACGAATATTTCCCGGCGAATATCGAGGTATTGACAATAGAATTATCTTTCAACAAAACGGAGCGCCCACACATTTTGCAGCACATGTTAGGGCTTACGTAAATAATGTTTTTCCTAACAGATGGATTGGTAGAAGGGGGCCTATGGAGTTGCCGCTCGTCTCCAGATTTGGCACCACTAGATTTTTTCCTGTAGAGTACGTAAAGAATAACGTACGAGTATAAAAAGAAAGACCACGTAATTTGGATGACTTGAAAGTTAGAATAATTGAAAATACACAGAATACATGTTACAAAGAGCTTTAAATACCGATTAGGTCATTGCCTGGCAGTTAATGGAGCTCAACTTCAAAATTTAACTTCATTTAGAATAGGTATTTTTGTGTTTGGTTTATTTTTGTTATGGTTTTAATATAAATTAATTTTCTCTTGTTGGTGTGTGTTGTTATAATTTTAGTTATCCAATTTCCACAGCATCCTTAACCAAAATTGATAATCAAGTTTTATTAGATTAATTTTGCTACAAGCCAGTTTTCATTTTCTGTTGACTAATTTCCTCGTTTTTTCTATACTTTTTTCTAATTTTACTTTTTTAACGATAAAATAAAATTTGAAGCAAATGTCATGTTTGTCAGTGGATCACTTTCATGAGCATAACTCTGTTGAGAATCAGGTATACTTATTTATGTTACAATTTCGGGAAGTGACAACTTCACGGATATGTGACGTTTTATTTCATACTGTCAAAATAATTTATGTTTTATTTGAATATCTATTTACTTTTTATAAAATGTTAATTGTGAAATTTAAATTATGTCAAGTTAAACAATACCTCTTGTTTATTGTAGGTGTTCCATTTTAAATCATAGCATCCACTTTATATTTGCTACTCTTACTTATGTTATGTTACACCGAAACGTCAGTTTCTTCTTGTTTTGATATATGTATAATGGTGGGATACTGGGATACTAAGGGCCTCATTAGCCCAAACAACTTAGTTACAAATGGATGTGTTTTAGTTTTGTTTACGGGCAAAACAAAACGCGCTGTTGAAGCAGTTCGGGAAGGTTTTCCGACCTTGGACTGTAATGTGCCAATTTCCGAACTCAAATTAGTAACGTCAGGAATGTAGGATATATACGACAATACCACAGTATATAGCTTAAAAGATCCAGTAATTGCACTAGCTGTCGGCGCCTTTGAAGTTTGTGGCTAACATTTTTCGTTGCGCATAGTCCACGAGTTCAAAAGGGCGGTTCTGTAATGTATAAATTCGGCGGGAGATTTGATTTCATAACGCGGGAAATTTTAATTCATAAAGCGGGAAATTTGAATTCATAATGCAGGAAATATAACTTAAGATGGTAAAATAATAAACGTTGCATGGTTATAAGTTTTTAACTTGCAGGATACATATTGCGGTGATATATACAATAAAAAATAATAATAATAGTATAAATATATATACAGTGTGTTATGGCACTTATGACATTAATTGAAATGGCACATAGTACATAGAAAAATAAGCAACTTTTATTATACAAGTAAGGGAAAAAAATGAATAAAAAACGTGAAAAAGGCTTTTCTTTTAATTTACAAAAACTGGTTGGGTGTCACTGGAATTATGGTAGGTACAGGTTAAAAGTAAACATCTCGGGGAATTACCGTACGTATCTTTGCCATTAATTTTAGTTTAAGCTAAATGTTTACGTTTGAAGCACGTTTTTGCTTCTTTAGAAAAAGGTTGCTGACCTAATTGCTTTTAAAACACTGACTGACTGTAAAGGGGTTACTTTATAATAATACGACTAACGAAACAGACGTATTTAGAAATTAATTTATTATTAATTTAATTAATAAAATTATTAATTAATTTAATTATTAAATTCATACAGTCTTCTTGCAATTGTAGTTAATTTAGTTTTCATAATACTATGTGCGAAAGTAAACAGTGCTTAAGTGAGTGATTAATTTGTGAATAACTTTTGTAGTGTTATTGACTTATTGAATTTAAATTTAATATTAGGGAAATTACGGTAGTGCTCTCGTGTAAATTACACCTAAACAAAACAAGTGCCGTTTCGTACACAAACATGCCCCACAGGTATACTAACGAGGAATTAATGGACATGATGGTGTTATGTTATGGTGCAGCTGATCAAAATGCAGCGAGAGCGGCCCGACTCTATGCAGATTATAGGGTGGACCTTAGTTACTCTTGACGAATTTTTTTTTCAAAATTAGATCCACGCGATTCCTGCAATCTATTCTACTTACTGAAAAGTTAATTTCTTTCCAAATTTGGATTCAATCGGGCAATGGGAAGACGTGCCACAACGGCTTTGTTTATGAAAAATCTTGAACTTTGCCAAAAATAACTTTTCCATTTTTTCCAATTCCATTGATTATTAGATATTATTCTAATGCAATATTCTAATTGTTATAAGTAGGTATTCCGACAGTTGCGTCCATCCCCACCCTTTTTATGCAAATGACCCGCGATCTAATTAATAATAAAATGAGGCGTGGTCTAATTAAATGCGCGAATTAATATTCAAATAAGGCGTGGTCTAATTAAATGCGCGAATTAAATTAATTGATCTAATTAAATTAATTTACGGTATCATTTACATATCTCATCTTTCATTTACATATATCATTTCTCATATGCATGCGCGAATTAAATTAATTGATCTAATTAAATTAATTCACGGTATCATTTACATATCTCATCTCTCATTTACATTTATTATTTCTCACATGCATGCTCGAATTAAATTAATTCACGGTATCATTTGTACATCTCACCTCTCTCATTTCTCATATGCATGCTCGAATTAAATTAATTCACGGTATCGTTTGCATATCTCATCTCTCATTTACATTTATCATTTCTCATATGGATGCTTGAATTAAATTAAATCACGGTATCATTAGCATATCTCATCTCTCATTTACATTTATCATTTCTCATATGGATGCTCGAATTAAATTAATTCACGGTATCATTTGCATATCTCATCTCTCGTTTGCATTTATCATTTCTCATATGGATGCTCGAATTAAATTAATTCACGGTATCATTAGCATATCTCACCTCTCTCATCTCTCATATGCATTCACGAATTAAATTAATTCACGGTATCGTTTGCATATCTCATCTCTCATTTACATAACTCATATCTCATTTGTACATCTCATTTTTATATATCATTTGCATCTGTCATCTCTCTCTCATAAATTTATTTTAAAATAAATCTTATATTGTCATTCCTATTTGATATTTAAATATAGATCTATAGGTCATATGTAATTCTGCGAAAACGATTTAACATGTAGAAACGTAATAATAAAAATTTGCTTTCAAGTATACAAAGTATTTCTAAAGATTACGATCAATCAACAGTCGGATTATCTCTGTTGCATTTTGACCTGTTTAAATATACATCATAAGCATTTAAAATACGGTTTACAAGTAAAGCAAATTCTATTTGAAAGAAAACAATTAGCATCGTTCGTTATGATTTCTTAAAAATTTATTTAAATGAAACTTTTTAAGAATATAGAATACTGTAGAGCATTATTTTTAAAATTCAAAAACATTATCTGTAGCTAAAACTGTTTAAGAAGTTACTTTCAAACTAAATGTTTTTGCATGAAAATACGTATAAACTAATTAGTCATGTTGTTTTCGACATTCTTTAAAACTGCTTTCAACCATAAATAACAAACGTTCTTACAAATGACTGAAAGGAATTTAGATCTTCTAAATAATTTGTTTAGAGATCATCATCTTAAAAGCGGCATAAATTATTGTTTTAAATGACAATTACTCACACTTGTGTTAATCCGTATAAGTTAGATGTGTAGAAGATTTGAATATGAGTTAAGTACACTATCTATTTAGCTGATTCAATAAAAATTTCGTTATTTTTAAAATTCCTAACAAGGATTCAGGGTTCTTGATCTGTTTTAGAATATTCAAAGACAATATATGTAAAAATTATCGTGAGACTCCTGCTCTATATAAAACGTCATATATAGAAAATTAGAGATAAAAATTTATCCTGTGTATTGGTGAAAACTCAAATATTCACGGAAATATAACAATCGGTACATATAACGATACTAATCAGTCTAACGCGGAATATATATTTTATATTATACAAACGGCTAGAAAAGAATAGGTACAATCGGATTATGTTCATACCAAGCTCACCATGATTATTATAAACATCTTAACAGAATAAAAAGGGAAATATGAATATAACTTACAGGATTTAAACAAACTAGAAAAATATCGATATATCCCGCGTTGAGAAATAATTATACTATGCGTTTAAATGTTTAAGTTCATCATATCCTGCATCTCCTAAAATATGAGCGTTATACACATGTTTGAAATTCAATTCATCTTGCTTAAAGAGAATAAGTAAGTTAGCGTTGTCCCTAATCAGATGTTTCGGTATCTTTGCATATGTCTGACCTAAATAAAATGAATCAACACCCTTTATGTCTACCCATGCTAAAATATTCTCTAATCTTTTCCTGTTTGTCACAGATAATATCATCGAAAATGAATACTGAATTAGGTTTCACATCATTAGGGGTGATTACATCATCGTTTTCGCCATATTTAGGTTGAAATAAAGACTTGGCGTATAGGTAGATATTTTCAAATTTTAATTCGTTTTCATTAAATAGTAGACCTAACAAGACATTAGTTTTACCACAAGAAGAAGGTACACTCAAAATTGCTCTATAGGAAACAGGTAAAAGCTTACAATGCTTCTTATCACCATCGGAATATTATCGAGAAACACGATCGTCTAAGTTAAAATTATTGTTTTAAAAAGTAATGACAATTACTCATCCTTTGTGTTATTCTGTATAAGCTAGTCGTAAAGAAACTTCAGGGAATCTCAGTCAATTGTTTTGTCAATGTAGACAGATTTGATGTACGCTTCATTAACTTTTTTAATCAAGAAACATGTTTATTATTGTTTAGTTAAGACAAAGTGTTTTTATAATAACAGCTTTCAAAAGAGTCATTCCTTTAAAATACTAATAATGTTCATGACGTACTAATTACGCAGACGCCAAAAACTAGTATAAAACCCCGAAATTTCTGTTTCCCTATCATTCCAAAAGTGTTCTCGAACCATCAAGATAGCTACATCTAGTGCAATAATAAAATCAGGTATGTTTTATTTTGCTTATATTTTAAAAACTATATGTAAATGATTTACGCTTGCTTACAGTAAGAAATGGACTTTTTAAACGAATTGAACCAATCAGCCGGAACAGCAAAACCCGTCAAGAAATTGCATGAATACAGCGTGAAGGAAGTAGCAGAGATATCAGAGTTCAAAATTATCACCTGCAGGGACGGACGTAGAGCGGTGTTCATTGTCGCTTAAAAACATATAACATATCTACCCAAAAGATTCGCCGACAAACTTACTGAAGATAAAGTGGTCGATCTCAACCAGAAGATAGCGAATAAAACTCTGTCTCTAGGATTGGTTTACCTAGGTAAAGTAAAGACAGAAAGATATCAACCGTATGCTGACTGTATGTTTATCGAAACGAATAAGGTATGAACTGTAACAGGTAGTCTATTCAATGAACATCGCCTAATACTTTTTTCTGATTCTTCTTCTAGCCTATGGATCCGCAGTTAGAAACACGGGCCTGCTAAATGCCTGCAATTCACCTACCCTATCAATAAGTCGTACAGTGCATACATTTAATATTATTATTAAAAGTTTATAAATAAAACGATAAAACAAGTTTATAGTTTTTCATTTATTGGCGTATAGGTAGATATTTTCAAATTTTAATTCGTTTTCATTAATTAGTAGACCTAACAAGGCATTAGTTTTACCACAAGAAGAAGGTACACTCAAAATTGCTTTACAGGAAACAGGTAAAAGCTTACAATGCTTCTTATCACCATCGGAATATTATCGAGAAACATGATCGTCTAAGTTAAATATATTTAGCGGCTTCTTTCGCTTAATAATTTTCATTATGGTATATGTATATGTCTAGTCACAGTTTCAGCAAACGTATTCTATTCTATCAACGAATCATGTAAAATTAAGCAGTATGGTTTAGTTGAATCAGAAAGTGAATTGACCGATTGAAGCTCTAATCTAATGTCTACAGTAGAATCCTTAAAACTCTCTACCTGCCTTTAACAATCAATTACAAAAACTGGATGAGCTTCTGGCGTATAGGTAGATATTTTCAAATTTTAATTCGTTTTCATTAATTAGTAGACCTAACAAGGCATTAGTTTTACCACAAGAAGAAGGTACACTCAAAATTGCTTTACAGGAAACAGGTAAAAGCTTACAATGCTTCTTATCACCATCGGAATATTATCGAGAAACATGATCGTCTAAGTTAAATATATTTAGCGACTTCTTTTGCTTAATAATTTTCATTATGGTATATGTATATGTCTAGTCACAGTTTCAGCAAACGCATTGTATTCTATCAACGAATCATGTAAAATTAAGCAGCATGTTTTAGTTGTATCAGAAAGTGGGTTGACCGACTCAAGCTCTAAATTCATGAATACCTTATACACACGATATAACTACGATGTAAGATTACGAGAGGGTACATGAAGAAAAGGGTATGTTGTAAGCCGGTTCTGGATTTCTTAAAACATTACTCGAATATCAAAAATTCGTAACGGCGATGCATAAGTTTAATACTATCAACAGCTCATATAAAGGAAATGTTAGATTGTTAACAGTTTATGAGCATTAATTAAAGACTATTCTATAATGATGTATTATTTATTTATAAACGTTACATAGTAGAGTAGCTAAATATATGATTGACTGAAAAAGTTACTTTTATTAATGATGACTATTGAATTCGATCTGTCACTAGCTTAACCTTTTAATTTCCACTTTTGACCAAATTATAGTTAATCTGATCAAATATTGCTTACAAATCGGAGCTCTAATCTAATGTCTACAGTAGAATCCTTAAAACTCTATGAAGTTTTAGAATTGTCGATTACTAAGACACCCGTTTCTTCTACCTTCTTTAGTAAATTCATATTGTTAGCTTCTACTTTGTCAACTGTTACTAGAATGCTGTTCTTTAGATCCTTTACCTCGCTCTATGTATCTGTAGTCATTACAATGAAAGTTTGTACTGTTGTGTCGAATTGACGATTTGACTTGAACATTTAATAATGTAATTTATCGTTTAAACTAACCCTTGTTTACTTCTATATATGTTTAATTAATATGTAATTAGTACATCAAAATATGTTCTTAATATGTTTTTCAATTTCCTTATAAAATATAACTATATATCATTGAAATAAAACATTATTAAAATATTAAAAAATAATTTTATTTTATCACATCCTAAATATTTACACGACTGATCACGTTTCTCGTCAGCTTCTTTTCAAACAATTGCAGTCGGTTATCATAAACCTAATGGTGAGCTTGTATTATTCGTATTACGATATGGATATATTATTCAATTTTCATGTCTTTTGCTAACCCTAAATAACTTAAGCTTTACATAGATTTAGACATGTTTTATATTTCGTATTTAGACATATAGCACGACATATCTGAATGATATATTAAATAAAAATAAATTGCTACTAATCGTAAGCTAGGCTTGAATGATATCGATCGATATGCTATAATATGTATAGCTTAAATGCTAGATTAGTGAAGGAACATACAGTAAAGAGTGTTTTGGGGAAAACCTTAATGTAGCTGCTGAGCTCTGCTAGCCAGCTTCACTTATAAGTTCACACCACTTAACTAATTCAATAAAAATTTCGTTATTTAAAAATTCCTAACATGGATAGCTTTATCTGTTTTAGAATATTCAAAGGCAGTATATGACAATAAATTATCATGAGACTCCTGATCTATACAAAACGCCTTATATATAATTAGAGATAAAAAAATTAAACCTATGATATATGGTGAAAATGCAAATATTCAACAATTCTAACCCCAATTTTTTCTACTTTTCTAGACGTAATGTAATTTTGAACTGATTTTTAACCTTTTTCGTTATATCTACTACCCTTGTAAACGATTTCTACATATGCCTTCTTACTGTGTATAATTTTGCCCCATGTAGATATTCGTCGTATCTATAGTAAACTCATATTTAAACGTTATTTTAAAATATATCATACATTTTCAATAGCTTCGAAATACGCAGATATGTAATAATATACTATATACTCTTGTAGGATATTCATCGTTGAATATAGTAAACTCGTATGATTAATATTAATTTGTAATTATTTTCAGCACCTTCGAAATATATATATCTATAACATATGTCATATGTTTGTAATACGTCTTTATAACTTTGAAACTCTACATGATTTCCTCTTACAATATCTATAGTTATGAGAACCTTGAAGACTTAACCTGGAGAAATAAAACAGATAAATATTTTAATTTTTATTAAAACTAGTTAACTTATTATATTAACATACAAATATACAACAACAAAATAGAAAAGTATACTTGAGGGTAACAAAGAAGTCCTGGACGCGGCTATCTATAACATATGTCATATGTTTTGTAATACGTCTTTATAACTTTGAAACTCTACGTGATTTCCTCTTACAATATCTATAGTTATGAGAACCTTGAAGACTTAACCTGGAGAAATAAAACAGATAAATATTTTAATTTTTATTAAAACTAGTTAACTTATATTCTAACATACAAATATACAACAACAAAATAGAAAAGTATACTTGAGGGTAACAAAGAAGTCCTGGACGCGGCTATCTATAACATATGTCATATGTTTTGTAATACGTCTTTATAACTTTGAAACTCTACGTGATTTCCTCTTACAATATCTATAGTTATGAGAACCTTGAAGACTTAACCTGGAGAAATAAAACAGATAAATATTTTAATTTTTATTAAAACTAGTTAACTTATATTCTAACATACAAATATACAACAACAAAATAGAAAAGTATACTTGAGGGTAACAAAGAAGTCCTGGACGCGGCTATCTATAACATATGTCATATGTTTTGTAATACGTCTTTATAACTTTGAAACTCTACGTGATTTCCTCTTACAATATCTATAGTTATGAGAACCTTGAAGACTTAACCTGGAGAAATAAAACAGATAAATATTTTAATTTTTATTAAAACTAGTTAACTTATATTCTAACATACAAATATACAACAACAAAATAGAAAAGTATACTTGAGGGTAACAAAGAAGTCCTGGACGCGGCTATCTATAACATATGTCATATGTTTTGTAATACGTCTTTATAACTTTGAAACTCTACGTAATTTCCTCTTACAATATCTATAGTTATGAGAACCTTGAAGACAACCTGGAGAAATAAAACAGATAAATATTTTACTTTTTATTGAAACTAGTTAACTTATATTCTAACATACAAATATACAACAACAAAATAGAAAAGTATACTTGAGGGTAACAAAGAAGTCCTAGACGCGGCTATCTATAACATATGTCATATGTTTTGTAATACGTCTTTATAACTTTGAAACTCTACGTGATTTCCTCTTACAATATCTATAGTTATGAGAACCTTGAAGACTTAACCTGGAGAAATAAAACAGATAAATATTTTAATTTTTATTAAAACTAGTTAACTTATATTCTAACATACAAATATACAACAACAAAATAGAAAAGTATACTTGAGGGTAACAAAGAAGTCCTGGACGCGGCTATCTATAACATATGTCATATGTTTTGTAATACGTCTTTATAACTTTGAAACTCTACGTGATTTCCTCTTACAATATCTATAGTTATGAGAACCTTGAAGACTTAACCTGGAGAAATAAAACAGATAAATATTTTACTTTTTATTGAAACTAGTTAACTTATATTCTAACATACAAGTATACAACAACAAAATAGAAAAGTATACTTGAGGGTAACATTTTGTATAACCATTATCTTTTATTCTATAATACCTTCTTCTTTAAGCTCAGAAATAATTGAAATAATCTCATGCTAGTTTTCTAAACTACTGCTACCCCTCTGTTTTAAGGT
Source organism: Agrypnus murinus (assembly GCA_929113105.1). Classification (NCBI taxonomy): domain Eukaryota; kingdom Metazoa; phylum Arthropoda; class Insecta; order Coleoptera; family Elateridae; genus Agrypnus; species Agrypnus murinus. The sequence goes on from OV816025.1 coordinate 61,734,569, forward strand.
ATACAGTAGACGAAGCCTGTCGACAACTTGATTCCAATACGGCGTTTTGTTTTTGGAATTTGAAATTGGTAGCTTGAGGTTAGAGCCTACGAATACATTTTTAGGACAGAACGTAGGGAGCAGAGTAAGTACAAAACAACATACTTTCATACAAGAACGTTTATTGATACGAGTAGTTTCGATGTTACTTAAAACATAATACATAACTTATATAATAATATCTATTAAAATAGTACATTTCGTATACACTAATAATGGTACTACATACCCGACTATAAAGTAAACATGGTAAGTATAACAGCAGTTTAAAAGAATAGATAGTAAATATAACTATATCTAATTATTTTATAAAACACTATGTTAACTAAGAGGTAATATAGAGAATATATACGCCTGTATTCGGCCTCTAGAGGGTTCATACCCTAATATAAGGTTAGTGTGAGAGAGTAATGGTCCCTGGTCGAGGTATATATGGAATATCCTGAGGTTCTGCTTTTATCATCGCGAAAGTAGGCTAATTTCTTATGTATAGAATCACGGGTGTTTAGTATTTTATTATTATTTTCTCCTTTATTGACTTCTGTAGTTGTCGTTGCGGTTTCATGAACGATGCTGTCACTGTGTCGACGTTTCAGATTCACGTCTTTAAATATTACATTATTGCTAGGTGAAGTCTTATTATCATCATCTATGGTACTATGAACAATTTTAAAATGATTTCTGTAGTTATCGAGACGTGTAAAATACTTTAAACAAATAGAACACTGAACTTTATAACCCTTGTGTATCTTCAAATGACGTGCAAACCCGGAGCGTCGAATGCTCAGACCGCATACATAACACAAGCGTCGTTCCATACCGACAAATGAATGAACAGGAACAAGGTTCCTGTTTATATATATAGTCCAGTTACATGTACATTCACGCACAATTCCAAACAGATACACACGCAATTTAAAGAATATTCACGCACAATGCACAATTTGAAGAATATTCACGCACAATTTCAAACAGATACACGCGCAATTTGAAGTATATTCACGCACAATTTCAAACAGATACACGCGCAAATTGAAGTATATACACGTACAGACATACATAATAAAGTATATACACGCGTAGTTTCAAACAGATACAGGCACAAACGTACATAATAATAAAGCATATACACGCGTAATTTACAATCATCGTGTTATATTCTATATCAGTGATGGCGAACCTTTTTGAGAAGTGGGTCAAATTTTGTTCATTATTATTTTTAATACTAGCCCGTGGGTCACTAAGTCAATGGCGTCACTTGAAAGGGAGGGGCATAAAAAAGGTACCAATAATTTGGAAACACCGAAAATTTGTTAACAGAAAAACTTGACAGTTGACCCCTCTTTTGGTTCTCACTTTTAAAATTCTCTAAAAAGGTTTACGTTTCCTTTTTGTTTTACATCTTTTACTGTTACAAGTGAAGAGCAAAAAATGAAGGTGAATGTCAAAAAATTAATATCAACAGGACGACAGCATAAATTACCGCAGCAGGTGACATGCCCAGTGAAGCCTCTGCACTGAGTATTTGAATGAACAAGGAATAAAGAAAAGAACATATATATTATGAAATATTCTTTACTAATAAACATAGTTACAGATATGTGAATATATAATAAAGTTGATAAAAGTATATATAATGTAAAATCTGTTGTTGCTTATTTTAAGATAGTTTCTTAATATTAGGTCCTGGTACATCCCCATTCTATGATGCAACGAATATACGCGCTAAGTTTATGACCGACTGTCATATACACAGGTGCAGTAATACGATAGAAAATCAGTTAGCCAAGATCCACTTGGAAATATTGTTTTTTATAAATTCAACATTAGATATATATATATATATATATATATATATATATATATATATATATATATATATATATATATATACTTTAACTTTTTTAATATTTTCGATTGTCTGTTCCCTCTTTTATGATATAAAAAATAAGTTTATAAAAATCAACGTGTGGGTCATTTAAATATTCTTTGTGGGTCAGTGTCTGACCCGCGGGTCATAGGTTCGCCAAAACTGTTCTATATCAATAGCTCCTTTTGACAGAACACTACCTGCGTTGCTACTGCTGCTACCTATGTTACGTATTACAAAACATATGACATATGTTATAGATAGCCGCGTCCAGGACTTCTTTGTTACCCTCAAGTATACTTTTCTATTTTGTTGTTGTATATTTGTATGTTAGAATATAAGTTAACTAGTTTTAATAAAAATTAAAATATTTATCTGTTTTATTTCTCCAGGTTAAGTCTTCAAGGTCCTCATAACTATAGATATTGTAAGAGGAAATCATGTAGAGTTTCAAAGTTATAAAGACGTATTACAAATATATGACATATGTTATAGATATATGTATTTCGAAGGTGCTGAAAATAATTGCAAATTAATATTAATCATACGAGTTTACTATATTCAACGATGAATATCCTACAAGAGTATATAGTATATTATTACATATCTGCGTATTTCGAAGCTATTGAAAATGTATGATATATTTTAAAATAACGTTAAAATATGAGTTTACTATAGATACGACGAATATCTACATGGGGCAAAATTATACACAGTAAGAAGGCATATGTAGAAATCGTTTACAAGGGTAGTAGATATAACGAAAAAGGTTAAAAATCAGTTCAAAATTACATTACGTCTAGAAAAGTAGAAAAAATTGGGGTTAGAATTGTTGAATATTTGCATTTTCACCATATATCATAGGTTTAATTTTTTTATCTCTAATTTTATATAAGGCGTTTTGTATAGATCAGGAGTCTCATGATAATTTATTGTCATATACTGCCTTTGAATATTCTAAAACAGATAAAGCTATCCATGTTAGGAATTTTTAAATAACGAAATTTTTATTGAATCAGTTAAGTGGTGTGAACTTATAAGTGAAGCTGGCTAGCAGAGCTCAGCAGCTACATTAAGGTTTTCCCCAAAACACTCTTTACTGTATGTTCCTTCACTAATCTAACATTTAAGCTATACATATTATAGCATATCGATCGATATCATTCAAGTCTAGCTTACGTTTAGTAGCAATTTATTTTTATTTAATATATCATTCAGATATGTCATGCTATACGTCTAAATACGAAATATAAAACATGTCTAAATCTATGTAAAGCTTAAGTTATGTAGGGTTAGCAAAAGACATGAAAATTGAATAATATATCCATATCGTAATACGAATAATACAAGCTCACCATTAGGTTTATGATAACCGACTGCAATTGTTTGAAAAGAAGCTGACGAGAAACGTGATCAGTCGTGTAAATATTTAGGATGTGATAAAATAAAATTATTTTTTAATATTTTAATAATGTTTTATTTCAATGATATATTGATGAACATATTTTGATGTACTAATTACATATTAATTAAACATATATAGAAGTAAACAAGGGTTAGTTTAAACGATAAATTACATTATTAAATGTTCAAGTCAAATCGTCAATTCGACACAACAGTACAAACTTTCATTGTAATGACTACAGATACATAGAGCGAGGTAAAGGATCTAAAGAACAGCATTCTAGTAACAGTTGACAAAGTAGAAGCTAACAATATGAATTTACTAAAGAAGGTAGAAGAAACGGGTGTCTTAGTAATCGACAATTCTAAAACTTCATAGAGTTTTAAGGATTCTACTGTAGACATTAGATTAGAGCTCCGATTTGTAAGCAATATTTGATCAGATTAACTATAATTTGGTCAAAAGTGGAAATTAAAAGGTTAAGCTAGTGACAGATCGAATTCAATAGTCATCATTAATAAAAGTAACTTTTTCAGTCAGTCATGTATTTAGCTACTCTACTATGTAACGTTTATAAATAAGTAATACATCATTATAGAATAGTCTTTAATTAATGCTCATAAACTGTTAACAATCTAACATTTCCTTTATATGAGCTGTTGATAGTATTAAACTTATGCATCGCCGTTACGAATTCTTGATATTCGAGTAATGTTTTAAGAAATCCAGAACCGGCTTACAACATACCCTTTTCTTCATGTACCCTCTCGTAATCTTACATCGTAGTTATATCGTGTGTATAAGATATTCATGAACTTAGAGCTTTAGTCGGTCAACCCACTTTCTGATACAACTAAAGCATGCTGCTTAATTTTACATGATTCGTTGATAGAATACAATGCGTTTGCTGAAACTGTGACTAGACATATACATATACCATAATGAAAATTATTAAGCAAAAGAAGTCGCTAAATATATTTAACTTAGACGATCATGTTTCTCGATAATATTCCGATGGTGATAAGAAGCATTGTAAGCTTTTACCTGTTTCCTGTAGAGCAATTTTGAGTGTACCTTCTTCTTGTGGTAAAACTAATGCCTTGTTAGGTCTACTAATTAATGAAAACGAATTAAAATTTGAAAATATCTACCTATACGCCAGAAGCTCATCCAGTTTTTGTAATTGATTGTTAAAAGCAGGTAGAGAGTTTTAAGGATTCTACTGTAGACATTAGATTAGAGCTTGAATCGGTCAATTCACTTTCTGATTCAACTAAACCATACTGCTTAATTTTACATGATTCGTTGATAGAATACAATACGTTTGCTGAAACTGTGACTAGAGATATACATATACCATAATGAAAATTATTAAGCGAAAGAAGTCGCTAAATATATTTAACTTAGACGATCATGTTTCTCGATAATATTCCGATGGTGATAAGAAGCATTGTAAGCTTTTACCTGTTTCCTGTATAGCAATTTTGAGTGTACCTTCTTGTGGTAAAACTAATGTCTTGTTACGTCTACTAATTAATGAAAACGAATTAAAACTTGAAAATATCTACCTATACGCCAATAAATGAAAAACTATAAACTTGTTTTATCGTTTTATTTATAAGCTTTTAATAATAATATTAAATGTATGCACTGTACGACTTATTGATAGGGTAGGTGAATTGCAGGCATTTAGCAGGCCCGTGTTTCTAACTGCGGATCCATAGGCTAGAAGAAGAATCAGAAAAAAGTATTAGGCGATGTTCATTGAATAGACTACCTGTTACAGTTCATACCTTATTCGTTTCGATAAACATACAGTCAGCATACTGTTGATATCTTTCTGTCTTTACTTTACCTAGGTAAACCAATCCTAGAGACAGAGTTTTATTCGCTATCTTCTGGTTGAGATCGACCACTTTATCTTCAGTAAGTTTGTCGGTGAATCTTTTGAGTAGATATGTTATATGTTTTTAAGCGACAATGAACACCGCTCTACGTCCGTCCCTGCAGGTGATAATTTTGAACTCTGATATCTCTGCTACTTCCTTCACGCTGTATTCATGCAATTTCTTGACGGGTTTTGCTATTCCGGCTGATTGGTTCAATCCGTTTAAAAAGTCCATTTCTTACTGTAAGCAAGCGTAAATCATTTACATATAGTTTTTAAAATATAAGCAAAATAAAACATACCTGATTTTAATATTGCACTAGATGTAGCTATCTTGATGGTTCGAGAACACTTTTGGAATGATAGGGAAAGCTGTTAGCTTTTGAAAGCTGTTATTATAAAAACACTTTGTCTTAACTAAACAATAATAAACATGTTTCTTGATTAAAAAAGTTAATGAAGCGTACATCAAATCTGTCTACATTGACAAAACAAGTGACTGAGATTCCCTGAAGTTTCTTTATGACTAGCTTATACAGAATAACACAAAGGATGAGTAATTATCATTACTTTTTAAAACAATAATTTTAACTTAGACGATCGTGTTTCTCGATAATATTCTGATGGTATTAAGAAGCGTTGTAAGCTTTTACTTGTTTCCTATAGAACAATTTTGAGTGTACCTTCTTCTTGTGGTAAAACTAATGTCTTGTTAGGTCTACTAATTATTGAAAACGAATTAAAATTTGAAAATGTCTACCTATACGCCAAGTCTTTATTTCAACCTAAATATGGCGAAAACGATGATGTAATCACCCCTAATGATGTGAAACCTAATTCAGTATTCATTTTCGATGATATTATCTGTGACAAACAGGAAAAGATTAGAGAATATTTTAGCATGGGTAGACATAAAGGGTGTTGATTCATTTTATTTAGGTCAGACATATGCAAAGATACCGAAACATCTGATTAGGGACAACGCTAACTTACTTATTCTCTTTAAGCAAGATGAATTGAATTTCAAACATGTCTATAACGCTCATATTTTAGGAGATGCATTCTATGATGAACTTAAACATTTAAACGCATAGTATAATTATTCCTCAACGCGGGATATGTCGATATTTTTCTAGTTTGATTAAATCCTATAAGTTATATTTATATCGCCCTTTTTATTCTGTTAAGATGTTTATAATAATCATGGTGAGCTTGGTATGAACATAATCCGATTGTACCTATTCTTTTCTAGCCGTTTGTATAATATAAAATATATATTCCGCGTTAGACTGATTAGTATCGTTATATGTACCGATTGTTATATTTCCGTGAATATTTGAGTTTTCACCAATACACAGGATAAATTTTTATCTCTTAATTTTATATATGACGTTTTATATAGAGCAGTAGTCTCACGATAATTTATACATATATTGTCTTTGAATATTCTAAAACAGATAAAGAACCCTGAATCCTTGTTAGGAATTTTAAAAATAACGAAATTTTTATTGAATCAGCTAAATAGATAGTGTACTTAACTCGTATTCAAATCTTCTACACATCTAACTTATACGGATTAACACAAGGGTGAGTAATTGTCATTTAAAACAATAATTTATGCCGCTTTTAAGATGATGATCTCTAAACAAATTATTTAGAAGATCTAAATTCCTTTCAGTCATTTGTAAGAACGTTTGTTATTTATGGTTGAAAGCAGTTTTAAAGAATGTCGAAAACAACATGACTAATTAGTTTGTACGTATTTTCATGCAAAAACATTTAGTTTGAAAGTAACTTCTTAAACAGTTTTAGCTACAGATAATGTTTTTGAATTTTAAAAATAATGCTCTACAGTATTCTATATTCTTAAAAAGTTTCATTTAAATAAATTTTTAAGAATGATACCGTGAATTAATTTAATTCGAGCATCCATATGAGAGATGAGTTATGCAAATGAGAGATGAGATATGCAAATGATACCGTGAATTAATTTAATTCGAGCATCCATATGAGAAATGATAAATGTAAATGAGAGATGAGATATGCTAATGATACCGTGAATTAATTTAATTCGTGCATCCACATGAGAAATGATAAATGTAAATGAGAGATGAGATATGCAAACGATACCGTGAATTAATTTAATTCCAGCATGCATATGAGAAATGAGAGAGTTGAGATGTACAAATGATATCGTGAATTAAATTAATTCGAGCATGCATATGAGAAATGAGAGAGGTGAGATGTACAAATGATACCGTGAAATAATTTAATTCGAGCATGCATGTGAGAAATGATAAATGTAAATGAGAGATGAGATATGTAAATGATACCGTGAATTAATTTAATTAGATCAATTAATTTAATTCTCGCATGCATATGAGAAATGATATATGTAAATGTGAGATGAGATATGGAAATGATACCGTAAATTAATTTAATTAGATCAATTAATTTAATTCGCGCATTTAATTACTCCACGCCTTATTTGAATATTAATTCGCGCATTTAATTAGACCACGCCTCATTTGAATATTAATTAGATCGCGGGTCATTTGCATAAAAAGGGTGGGGATGGACTCAACTGTAGGAATACCTACTGTTATAGGAAAAAGGAAATTATTTATAAGGAAAAAGCAAAAAATAAAAGTGACCAATGTTTTGTGTATGAACTATTTAATTGTTTAGGCTATTTACTAATGCATATAAACTTATAAATTACAACTAAGCTTAATAAAATATAAAACAAATCTGTATATTATAAATACATATGTACTAATTCGGAAAATAAGAAACAATAATAATACAGTGAAACCTCCCATAAGCGGACACCCGGTGCCACATTTTTTGTCCGTTTGTTGGAGACGTCCGCATAAAAAAAGACTATGTCCGGTTATAGGAAGTGTCCACTTAAGAGAGAACTACGACTCAACCAATACATCGGCATCGGCGACCATTGTTCAAAAATTCAAACATCGGCAAAATGTACGCCAAAGGTTCCGATTTATTTACTCTGCGTAAAAAAACATTCAAACATTATGTTGAAGTAAAAAATCAGCGTTTGCTGGCAGTGCATTAAGTTAAACAGAATTAATCATTCCGTTTCGCATTTGCACGTAATGCGTGAAGTTGCATGCCGCATATTTCCCTTGTAATGGTTAGGGTAATAACAGGAAAAAGCAACTAACATGTCTATATCATTGTTTTTTAAAACAATGCACGAAAACAATGACGAAGTCGTCGAAGAGAAGATCTATTCGTTATGAACTCGTTTGGATCATGTCCTAAACTCTCTGATGTTGTACTAATAATACGAACAGCATCGCGATCACTAATTTTGCATGCACCTAAATAAAACGGCAATGAGTTTTGAAGAGAAAACTTGTTATTTTCCATTTCTCCATTTTGGATTGCTAGGCGGAGGTATGTCCAAATCACCTTTAACTTCCGAGGCACCGGAGACCTACCACTTGTCGCAGGAACGTTCTCAATGCTGAAAGCTTCAAGTAATGGAATATTCGTTGATCCTTCATCGCTGGATGACGTAAATTGCAACTGTAATTGTTTCTGTAATGCCAAAGAATATTTACTAAATTTATTTCATGTAAGTTAGAAATATATTTAAAATAATTAAATTCTTAGAAATATTTTCAGTAATTTAATTGTTGAGCCCTTTTGTTGCAGCATCTCTTTTCGTTCTTCGCTTCTGCTACTCTTTTTCTGATAAAGTGTAATCACTGGCACTCATTACTTGAACTCGCCCTTCTTTCCCCTGCTTCGACAGAAATATTGTCTTCTTCGTTGTTCATCATTTTCAAAGCATTTGCATGACTGTATCAAAGCAATCGTCCAACGATTCTTTAAATTCTTGGTCTCGTCGTATATGAATCGCAGTTCGTCGATTCGAAGCCTTATCTAGTGTTCTCCATTTCTGATAAAGCGATTCTAACTTGTTAATACTATCTGCTGTTTTCTTCAATGGAATCCGAGTATTTTGCCAAAAAGTTTCAACTTCTTTTAGAACTAGAGCTTCACTAGTGCAAAGATTCAAGTCCACTTTACCCAAATTATAAAGAAGCGCTCGTAAAACCTGACCGATACTCTGCAATTTTGTACCAACAATGTGTTCGAAATACTCTAATCAAGACAATTTATCACTTATTCTTGTCTCCATTTTTGCTCACTGTGACACAAGTTATACTAAAGGACAAACAAGCGAGTATGAAATCCGTTGTGAAAGAAGAAGAACAGTCCCTCGGTTCAAACAGGAAAATCTCTATGTCTAGAGCCGTGCCCTCGCCTAGACGGGGTATCGTCGCTGTAGTTCTGCTCCATATTGTAAAAATCTGAAGTCTCAAATAAATCGTTTAAACTTTTAAGTGAATATTGTTATTAAAGGATGATATTTTCATATCATAACAATAATTTCATATTTAAAATGTCAAATTAAAGTTATACGTAGAATTAGAGTAAAATTATTAAAATCTTCAAATTTCAAATCGATTGTGGCACCTCTTCCCATTTTCCAATTGAGTTTTCCTTTTGCAAGACTTATTTTTTTCCTGACTAGTACAAATCTAAAGGGTCGCGTGCAAAAAATTCGATGGTCGGAAAATAAGGTCCACCTTGCACAACGATTTCCAGGAAGAGTAGCTCCAGCTCCAAGGAGATTTGTTGCAGTGGTTCAGCGAGGCGCTAAGTGCAGCCAATTATCCTCTCCGGCAACAGTTTTGTAACTGGCTACTACAACGTCATCAGGAAGATCCAGATTTCCCTCGCGTCATATTGTGCACGGATGAATGTTCATTTACACGCAATGGTATATTCAATTTCCACAATACACATGAATGGGCAATAGAAAATCCGCATGCTGTCCGGCGTTCCCACTTTCAACGGCGGTTTACAATTAATTTATGGGCTGGAATTGTCAACAATATGCTGGTTGGGCCGTACGAATTGTCAGAACGTGTTAATGGGGCAATTTATCATGAATTTCTAAGAGATACTCTTCCTGGTCTTTTAAAAGAAGTGCCAACTTTGGTTCCAACATGATGGTGCTCCACCGCATTTTAGTCCTGTTGTACGGGATCATCTGAACGTGACATTTCCTGGTAGTTGGATAGGTCGTGGAGGTGTTGTATCGTGGCCACCTCGCAGCCCAGATTTGAATCCTTTAGATTTCTTCTTGTGGGGGCATATGAAACAACGAGTTTATGTGTCAGAAATTCACACTATTGAGGACTTGCGCCAACGCATAAATACTGTTGCAGAGGAGATTAGAGAAAATTTTCCGGTGATCACCAACAATTGGATACGACGTGTGCAGTTTTGTGCAAATAATCATGGATAACATTTCGAACATTTATTATAATATTTATTATAATAATGTTTTAATTAGCTAAGAGGTAAGTGTTTATGCAATTAGCCTTTTTTGTATTAATTAGACACAAAATGTTCAAAATTCAAACCCCCAACTAATGTTATATGAACATAATGAAATTTTGTATGCATGTAAAATAAATGTAATTATTTTATCCCGTTGTTAGGGAGTTTTCACTTACTATTTTGCCGCACACTCGATACTTCCTTTTACCGATCCCGGGAACAACATACTGCTTTAACAACCACTGCCAACCTTTTGACTGGTGGAAGTGATATAAAATGCATGTTTGCAGAAAATTAAATCTTTTTATTTTTTTTTATCAAATAAAAAAATTTTTATTAGTTGTGATGTTATCCAAATCAATTCCATACTTTATAATCTTCTTGAAATTACGACGAAAGCGAAAGCGTAAGTTACATAAATTTCTTGCACGAAATCTCATTTGTTAAATTTATAACCTTACATTGTTCTTTCAAATTATGAAAATGCATGTTTTTTATAGGTTAATCAAAATAGAAACGACACAATCTCCTCTCAATGCGGTCTGGAGATTAGCAATTGTTTTTCATATTATAATTTACATTAAAACATATAGAAACAAAAACTATACAACACTAATCAAGTAATCCTTGGATTAAATTGACATTTAACATTTTTCAATAAAATATAAATTTCTTTAAATTTTAGGTTTAATCACATAAAAAGAAACCCCAACACTTCCTTAAACTAACAATATAACATTTCTATCTCTAAAACCCCACAATAACCTACAATTTGAGTCGAACAAGCAAATTCTCACGGTCGACTAAAATTGTATTAATTTCCATTTAAATCTGTCCACATACCAATTTTACCCGTTAATCTTTACACAATATGATTATTTAACTTTTCCCAATAGTTTTACATCAGAAACAAATACTTAAAAGACAAAATTAAGTCAAAAAGAATTTTAATATCGGCACAGGTCTGTGGACATTTTTAAATTGAATTGGCTGAAAAAACATACAAAGAACTACAAAAACTTTATACAACTTACACAGCCAAGATGTTATCCAACGAAACTCCGACAATAACATCATGAATCTACATTAATTAAATTGGAACAGTGGCTCGATAAGCCAATACTATGAATCGCAAAAGGAAAAATCACCCATTCTGAAAATTAAGTAAGGTAAGTAACTTTTATATATGTAAATCTACTCATAATAGCCCGTTTTATTTAATTATAGGTGCATTTTACCAAATTTGAGCTATTGACGGAAGATTAAGAAAATAATTCAACGTACCAATCGTTGTATTAAAAATTACAATTATTAAATTATATACACTTAAATAGTATCCTTTTGTTGAAATATAAAACTTTTTATGCATGTCAACATAATATGAATAAATTATTCCACTAAAGAAACCCATTTTGAAAATTATTTTCAAAAATTGAGGTTATGTAAAGAATAGATCGGAACGTTAAATAACCTTGCATGAAATGTAACTTTAACAAGAAATTATCGCAAATAGGATGTATTTATCTTAACTCCTGTATTTAGCTGGCTTCAACCGTACTTCTGAAACTATAAAATAAACCTTTTAACATGGATTCGTTTATGAACGCCTGAAAGATAGGCAAACCAAATTACCTATTTAACATTTCTAACTGCTGATAACACAGCAATATCTATTTAAAATATCTTTAAATTGATCATTAAAAATTATTTTTCATCACATGATAGCTATTTTATTTAATGTTATTGCTACATTTGGTTAAATTATAGGACAAAATACGTAATACGTAAACTTATTCTTGCGTTACGCAGTTGGCACATCCCGGGGCACAACATGTTTTACCACCCTCTAACCCATTCAGGTGTATTCTGTAAGCAAATTGTTGAGATTGTTACGCTTGTTATGCTTGATATGCAACAAGCATAACAATTCATGTGTCAAAAACGGTATTCTGTAAGGATTTATTTTGTTCAAGTAATTGATATGAGTAGGTATTAGGGCACCTGGGCGTTGCCCCTCCACTTTTTTTCTGGCCACGCCTACTGCGCTTTGATTGGTTACCCCCACTCCTGTAGCTCCTCCCCTCTTCGCTGTGATTGGTTACCCCCCACTCCTGTAGCTCCTCCCCTTGCTTCTGATTGGCTGACAGCGGCCATTTTGGAACTCGTCGCCATTTTGACCACGCCCGTCCGCCGCCATTACGGGAATCTGTATTACCGGCAAACTGTGTGCTGCCAATAGAGGGCGTAATGCTACAATTATTGTGTATTGCTAAGAGAGAGAGGGCGTCATGAAGGGATCTGTATGACCGGCAGACTGTGTACTACTACTAGGGGGCGGCGCGTCATAAAGAAATCTGTATATTACTACCGAGAGGCAACCATTTTATATCAGAGCATGTGGCGCGAGCGCGCTAAATTTGAATCTGTCAATTTTAAATTTGTCATTTTTGCATATGTCCTTTATACGTCTGTCGTTTTTACATCTGTCATTTTACTGCTGTCATTTTACTGCTGTCATTTATACGTCTGTCAATTTTAATCTGTCAATTTTAATCTGTCATTTTTGCATCTGTCATTTTGAATTTGTCATTCTTGAAGGAGCCATCTGGATTTTCCCCAGATTTGATTTTCCCACCACAAGTTCTGCTGCTACCTTTCTCTCTCGCACACACACACACTGTACTCTTTCCACTACCTTTTCTAGAAGAAATAATAAAGCCATATAGGAATTAAAAATTATGTTTATTAATATATTGTTATGACTACATTTTAATTTATAATAAAAATGTTGATGGAATGCTGGTGATGATGATAGCTTGAGGACTTCAGGGCTGACCTCTGTTTTCTATTTGCGGTTCCAGGGGCTGTAACAACAACAACAATAGAACATTAAAAAAGGGGTTTATTGTATAAACTTGATGTTTACTCCCCATTACATACCTTATTTATTTCCACAAACATGCAATCATCGTAACAGCTTGTTTTTCCCAAGTACATCAGGCCTAGAAAAATCGTTTTAACTTCAATCTGCTGGTTAAGCTCGGTAACCCTTTGATCTGTTAACTTATCGCTGATCCGCCGGGGTAGAAACGTAATATGATTTTCAGCAACAACAATCACACTTTGACGCTTATCACGGCAAACGACCCTCTTGAATTGTAGTATCTGTGCAATTTCGTTTATTTTGTAATCACATAACTTCTTGATTGGCTTCTGGGAAGGTTTGTTCAATTGTTGTATTAGCAAATCCATTTTTCTATGTAAAAAACAAACACACACACACACACATGATAGAACTTAAATAGCAGCAAAATTTTAACACGCACAAGAATAATAATTATTTAACATACCTAGTTGAAGCAAACAATAAAGGTAATTATCACTAGCACCGTAGCCGCCGACGACGAGAACAAACAAAAAAAACGGAAGGGTTCGACGGAGCTTTTATAAACTTCTAATCTGCGTGAATGAACACGTTTTGTAGATGTAACTATTGATAAGCATTTAATTTACTACACACAACCCGAGCAAAGAAACTCGTTAACGATCAAAAGAACACCTGCGCTGTCAATGTAACACTTATCTATGTGGCCGATCTAACCAAACGAATTGTTTACAACAGCTTTAAATCTTACTTGTATGTGTTCTAAACAAGGGTTGACCGTCGTCGTAAAAAACTATTTTATAATTTACTCCAAATTACAAAAATTAGCATATTGTTGAGACATACTCATATTATGTCTGCAAACGCAGGTAGAAAAAAAAACACTTTGAAAGAAGGAATCTCTTTTTTAATTATTTCTTACTGCACCTTTCGTATTTTAACAATATAAATGATAAACTATTTAATAAGGCTATAAACGAAAAAATTATTGAAACAATTTCTCAGATAGATTAGCATTTTGTCTGTCTGAACAATATATATATTAGATACGTCATAAAATAAAAGGGTCGACACCTGCGCTGTCAGTTTAACACTGAGACCAGTCTAATCGATTATGTATTGTCGTGAAAATCATGCAAGGACGAGATTGCCAAAGAATGTGTATAAATGACAGAAGGCCTTAGCTTATTGCGTTATATTGAAACTAAAAAAAAACTAATTGTTTGCTTATAACAGCTGATCGACCCTATCTGCCGCAAGACCTTCTCAGATAAGTCACTTTTTTAAATTCAAAAGCCGTGTACCGGCTACATTCTTAAAGTTTCTGTTTAGTAAACTCGGGTAATAAATACACTATGACAAAAAACACATTTTACCTGTGTTAAAAAACAGAAAGAGGAATTTTATGCATCGAGTATAGAGAATGCGATATTAAGAAAATATCAGCGAATTAAAATTCCGTGTTGGTAGTGGTCAAAAGCTTTTTACGACCCATATCCGCATACCTGTTTGTTGACAGTTAATTAAGACGAATTCATCCCTTTAATATATTCCATGTTGAAGACCGATTGCGACTGATTATTTACTGATATAACATATTTACATCTACGCGAACAAATATTAAGGTCGTTTTATACTCCTAATTTAAAAGCTAAATTAGCGACCAAGTAGTGTATTGCCGGTTTTTCATATAATAAAATATTATAATATTGATTTGTATTGTTGAAATTATGAGTTACAGCCGTTTCTATTATTAACAAATTAATAAACGTTCTTTAGATCATTTCTTTGTGGTCGTAGCTGTATAATTATTATAATTTTTATTAATAGAATTATTAGTTATTTAGGTATAAATGCTAAGACCCTTCTTTGATTTTAATATCCAGTTGTAATTTAAGGTCAAATAGGGCTGTGATTAATTATAACTAATTTATTCTACTGTTTTTCTTTAAATTGATACAATGTTACCTCTGTATTTGTTTTTTTTCGTATCGTCAGATAATAGTTTTTATTCCAGGCGATATTTTCTTTGAATTCCCTTTTGATCGTGTCATCCTTAACAGAACAAAGGTAAATCTCGCACTTTGACGGGTCTGTTTTCAACCCCCAACTGTTTGTAACGTTCATTTATGAGTTGAAAGTCCGACAAGATATCTTGAGGTAAATCTCCCGGTGTTTTGTCGTCAATCTAAACGACTATGTATGTCTGTACCATCAAATGCGGCGTAGTAAAGGGAGGGAAAAACAATTTCTCGTAATGTTACAACTTGCGGCTGTATGTCTTAATTAAATACACCGTACAATTCGATTTAGATGACGGTCAGTTTGAAGGGTTTAAAATAAACCTTTTCTATGCCCCCCCTGTCTAATGCTGCCCACCTGTCTTTTAAATAGTTTTACATTCAATCATGCAAGTTAAAACAGGATATAACTCGTATTTATTGCGTATTTCATTTAATTATTATGCAGTCGTATTTAAGGGAACCTGTCTCGACAGGATAGAACAAGCAAAAGGGTTTAATCAAGAGCGCGTAAAAGCAAAAACGGAATCGCGATTTTTTCTTCCAGAAATTTATTACCTACTGATAGGAATACAGCCCTAATTTTTATGTTGATTGTTGAAAGTGATATGAAACGCGCACTCTAGTCTATTGTCCTATTGACAGGGTGACATCGTAACATTTTAAATTTATTGAAGAACACATTAAATAAATCGACATTCAAGTACAACTGTACATAATTAAGCATCGCAAGGTTTAAAATACCGCGGGGATTGTTTAAAAATGATAAACACACACCCTTAAAAAGGGAACCATATCGAATTTTGACAACAACATGTCTACGGCAAAATTAGCCCTAATAAAAATAATACAATATTGCCCTTGCATTCTCTGTTCGATAGACGTGGGAGAGCACAATACGTAGAAATTTATTACCTACCTGCCGGACACTATTTTTATGTCGATTGTTCAAAAGTTAAAACGAGCGCTCTAGTCTATTGAATAACAGCATCTACTAGGTTTGTTATATAGATTATAATCTATAATGGTAAAAATTCTTTCTTCGGACAGATAAGAGTTCAAGAAAATTCATAAATAGAACCGAGGTGTCAGTTTTACATTATTACGCATTTTTGTAAATTAGGCTATATATTTTCGTTCTTGTCGTTTCTCTATAGAAATGTAAATCAAAATACATAACTATGACGCGTTTAATTATTTTTACAATAGCTTAGGGGTTACAGGGTCTCGTCCAATCCGAACTAACCAAAACTATCTTAAAACACCATGTTTAGGGGTGGGACTACATATTTCGTTTTTAGATAAATACCAAGGTTACTACCCGTTGACGAACATTATATAAAAAATTTCATAACGATACTACTACCTTTTATAAATATTTTTAAAATGGGTAAGTTGTTTTTCTTTGATTACAAATACTTAGTTATATTTAAAATTGTAAATTTTGCAGAAAATGTATCGATGGCCGTCCGTACACGGTGCAGAACAATATTGCGACGATTGTACAGCAACACTACACACAGAGGCGTTGTAAGTAGACTTTTTATTTATCTATAAACAACATACTAAAACGGTGTTAATATTTTCAGTTCCTGATCCATTGTATGGGCGTGGTGCCCCTCTCCCCAGCTATCCGGCGGCTGTCGCAACCAAAGTAGCAGCGGGGCATTTGGAAGTAGGCGATACTACGATCCATGTCGAGGTGTACGTACGACTCGAACATAGGGAGGCCTGGATTATTTATGTATGATTTATCAATCAATATATGACGGTGTAAATATATGTATCTTTACTTTTTTTTCAGGAGACATATCAGCTAACGCTAAACAGCGTTTAAATAATAAATACATTAAATCACTATCTGTCTTTTTAATTAGTATCCATTCTCTCCCTTTTTACAGCGAAAAATAGGTGGTGAAAAACCTTCTCAATAAAGCTTCTTTTTCATTTCATATTTGAAACTATTTACTAGAAGGCTGGTAATTATGAAATTTGGTTTTTAATAAATTAAACTGTCAGTGCGGGAATTATATAGATCTGAAATTTGGTACAAATAATACTTTATTAAAAAGCTGTCTAAATTGATATATGTATTGTAGCAGTTTTAAAATTCTCTACAAATAATAATAAATAGAGGCAAAGGTGTACATTAGAATTTACAAGCCCTTGAAGAATGCAATATTAAATACAGAGATGCACTGGGTCGGTTGTCTTTCATAAGCTATGTACATATGTTACACTCATATATATTGCAAAAATGTTAACGACACTACTACGTCAAGACATACCTGAATGTTCTGTTAGCAAGAGACGATATCGAATATAACCTTTATTTAATACAAAGGGAATTATTGTCACGTATATGTATCATGGTTACATAAACTAAACTTTCCAGTGTCATAATTATTGAACCCAGACGGCGTTTGATTGATTAATAACTTAGAGTTCCTTTATGATAATATTAAATAATAAAAAATAAGAGTTGGGACATGTATGATGCCTGATTTTAAATTGATAGGATCCAAGGTCAAGGAGTACATGATCTTAATAGTCTGACACTATGTTTTTTTGACAAAATTTACATTGCTTTACATCCTAATACACACACATTTTTCTTTATATTATTAAATTAGCTTAATAATAATATGTATTTTTATTAGTAAATAAATATTAAGAGTATTATAATAATAATAGAGTGTCATTGAGTTTTTACTGACGTCGATCTTCATTTTTTGTCAAAGCAAACAACTGAAAGTGTCAGACTATTAAGATCATGTACTCCCTGACAATGGATCTACATGTCCTAACTCTTATCTTATATAGCCTATTATTATTTAGGAACTCTGTAATAACCATAGTAATATTCGGGTAAAATACAGCCATTATTTTAAAGATTTAATTTTTATTGCAGCCAATTTTGACACTTTGAGTTTTTAACATTTTTTTTATCGGGGTTATAAAGTTCTATTTTTATGTGTTCTGTCAAAGAGTTTAAGAATTATCGCCCTTCTACTATGCCATAAACATTTGAGAGCATCGTTCTAGAGATTTCTATCTTGCCGGTCATCGTCACAAGACAAGAGTAGGAAACCTGTCAGAAAGGTATTTTGTTTCTCAGCTGTTATAGATCTGCTAATCAGATTTAAAAAGGTCGGTTATACGTGTAGCTTATTTTACGTAATCAAGTGTTCTATTGTATTAGAATTTATAGACATGACCATTTTTCCCTCATAAACCAGGATCAGTTCTTAATAAATATAAACTGTTGACCCTGGGCAGGGGGAATAAAACGTATCTATGTTGAGATCTACATTTTTAAACATCAATAAATTAATAGGCAGGTGTTCTCGTGGGAACTTGATTTTACCCAACTCTCAGGTGATAACTATCAGAGGTATGCTGCGCAACACCTTTGATAACCCTATGGGATATTGCGCTATGGGATATTGCGCAAGATCTTGTAGTTTGGTAACGCATTCACCAAGGGGGCTTGTTCACTGTTTGGGTATAAAAACCCAAACTCATAGCAATACCTGCTATATATGCTCGACTACAGTTCAAGAGCTTCATTACGTTTAATGGTTGTAAAATAAAACTCTGAGTGTGTGCATGTGTGTGTGTTGGTACCTGCCTAAATCATCAACTTTAGCCAACCATAAGGTAGGATTTTTCTCTTATTTTTGTAACATGAAAAACTTAACATTAACTTATATCTAAACTTAAGTATTATTTTGTACAACTATTGGCAGGTAAGTGATAGTACCCTACGGTAGAGTGTCGTACGAACTTGGGATGATATAGCGCTTATCGTCGTGATGGCTTAGTGCGATTTTAATCTGAGAGATGTTTGAAACCTGCTGTTTATTGGATCTGAACAGTTTTTGTTGCACAGATGTTTCCTTGCCTTCGTTTAAACAGTTAGCATAGTCGTCGAATGTGATAGTGTTTTTCACTATGTGTTTTTAACACCCTTTGCCTTCTTAACTGTTCGTTTATTTGCCAGAACCTGCTGAATTTCCATTTCGCTTTTTACCTGTCTGAGCCATAGGAAAATCGTGTACCTGTTTTACCTCGTACCACTTTAGGAATTCTTTACGAGCTTTTGGTTTCATGGTATCATTGCTGTAGAACTTGACATGAGGAAGAGGACCAGTGTAGTTAGCGTTAGAATGATCCACATGAAACAGTTTTGATCGGAATTTTGAATGTTTTCTGCTTGGGTAGATCGATATATGAAGAGCCATGCTACTGGGTAAACTTGTTGATGTTTACTTGGAGATTGATTATTGTTTTTAGCGTCTAACCGCTTTGCTTTTTGCTGTAAAAGTATACGCGCACACATGCTTTAGTTTATTATAGATGTAACAAATGATACTTTTGTTATTATATTCGAAAATTTTTTCTTGGCACTCCTCTAACGGCGTTACGAACCATTGGGGTATATAGTTAGGAAGGTTCGGATGTTGCAGATCATGCATCATCATCATCAGCAAGTACCGACAACGACGGTCAAGCGTGGACCAATGAAGAGGAACTAGGAAAGAAGTTTAAACTTTTGTGTGTTTATGCTTATATTAATCGATTATTGTATTATTATTGTTTTAGCGTTCCTGTCGCAGCAGCAGCAGCCTCTATACTACGGTGATGACGCTATAGCAACATCAGCAAACTTTACCATCATAGATACACCAGTAGCAGCAGCAGCTAAAGATGAAGTACGTGTTCAACTGCTCGGGGCTGTTCAGTATCCGTTGTATGTTACGAGACCTCCCGGGGAAAAAGAAAACTACGACCATATACACAACATTCAAGTAGGACCTATTCCGCCCGACGACCAGGGAGAATTTGACGTAGTAGTGAAACTCGAGTGCGTGAATAGCATATGTGAGTATGGTGAAATTGTGTTCTCGGAACGGGACTGAGTCGAGCTGTATGATAGACGAGTCGAGGCAATGTTTAAAAATTTCTTTCATGGTTGCTGCAGCAAGGACAACAGTATACTACATCGCGATAAACATTTGAAATTCCATCTATGTGAGAATTTATACATCGAGATTATTCACAACGAGTTTTTCGGCAACAGGGTAGCCATTAATGATAAACAGCGGACTATAACCTTAAAAGATTACGAGTTTCAGTCTATACTGCATTTAGCACCGTTGATCAATCATCATGCTCGAACGTTACGTCACCTCGACTTTTCGCGTTTCTACCGCGCAAACATAGAGAACGTAGCAGAAGGTCAACTGAGACGCAACCATGAAGATACCTATAAATCGCTCCCGACATCCGATTCAATTTTATTCACGTCCGAACTGTTATGCGGTTACTATTCAGCTACCAGTTTAATAGACAACACAGCGGCAACTGGTGGATTGAACTCGTTCATTTTATTAGAAATAATAAAACATTATCCGCAAAAGTTTATCGATGCCGTACGTACACAACTGCTATCATCATATCAGCAGCAGCAGGCGGAGACGTCAACGACGACAACGTTTGCACCGTCATACTGAGGACACCTTGGCGCAAATAAACTTAAAAATAGGTTACAACAAAAAATTTTTTATACAATTTGCAAGTGTTACGAACTCTCAGCTCATACTGTATGTGTGAATAATTTGTCAAATATGGATGTTGTTACTCTCTGTCTATTAATTGTATAACAAAAAAATAAATAATATGTATAAACATTGATGTTTCATTTACTAGCATGATTAAGACTGAAGGGCGTTCAAACATACGAGTACATCAAAGTGTTTGTTCCTATCTAGTATACATGTAACGGGTATACATGTATGAGAGAACTAATAATAATGATACAATTACGCCTGCTGATGATGATGACGTGTCAGCGACAGGAAGAGACTTGTTTGTCAACATCGCCAACTTGTTTACCATATACGTGTTACTGAGTATGCGCGCAAGACCTAGGTAGGTGTACGTGTCTATATAAAGTTAGCAGTTATTAGGTAGTACTAGTATCAGACAACACGTGTACAGCAACCGCAGCAGTAATCAATATGGTGATGACGATCAGTTCTAATTCTTGTTACGACGACTCCTGTATGATCGAACCCCTGGAAATAGGTAAGTTGTTGTTTAGAAAAAACTTCAGGGTGTTTGTATATATTTATGCTAATATAATTTGTGTGTGTTTGTGTTGCCGTTTAGATCAGGACCCTGCAGATCAAGCGTCAAACGTATCAACAGCAGCAGCAATAGCTAAAGGTAATCATATCAACAACAACAACAGCAGCAGCAGTTGGAGACGTCAGCGACAACGTCTGCACCGTCGTACCTTGGCACAAATAAACTATCTTAGAAACAAATTACAAAAATATTTGAACAATTTACAAATGTTACGGGACGATCTCGACTTATACTGTGTTGTGAATAATTTGACTGATAACATGTTACAATTGTCTATTAAATGTACAGCAAAAAATAAATAATATGTATAAACATTGATGTTTCATTTACTAGCATGATTAGGGCGTCTATATAAAAGGTAGATCCCTATGAGAGCGATAGAGAGAGAAAAATGACAGAAGCAAAATTGACGGATTTAAAATGACAGATGCAAAAATGACAAATTTAAAATTGACAGATTCAGATTTAGCGCGCTTGCGCCACATGCTCTGATATAAAATGGTTGCCTCTCGGTAGTAATATACAGATTTCTTCATGACGCGCCGCCCCCTAGTAGTAGTACACAGTCTGCCGGTCATACAGATCCCTTCATGACGCCCTCTCTCTCTTAGCAATACACACTAATTGTAGCATTACGCCCTCTAATGGCAGCACACAGTTTGCCGGTAATACAGATTCCCGTAATGGCGGCGGACGGGCGTGGTCAAAATGGCGACGAGTTCCAAAATGGCCGCTATCAGCCAATCAGAAGCAAGGGGAGGAGCTACAGGAGCGGGGGGTAACCAATCACAGCGAAGGGGGGAGGAGCTACAGGAGTGGGGGTAGCCAATCAGAGCGCAGTAGGCGTAGCCAGAAAAAAAGTGGAGGGGCAACGCCCAGGTGCCCTAATACCTACTGATATGGCTTAACAATTTATTGAAATCTATATCAATTGTTGGGTAACAATTGTTATGAATAACAATTCACCACTTCGAGATTTTGATGTTAGTTTTTACTTTTAAAACGTATCGCATATGAACGAAAATACTTGGAAATTATTTAAAATATAAGTAATTTTAAACGCCCTAGCAATTGTTGTCGAATAAATAATTTTCCTCTTCTAAAAACGTTCAGTGCATTTCGACTTCGTAGTTTGCGGTCAGCGGAACTGTTTGTTGTTATTAGTAGTATTGCTACTAAACGTAAGTAAGTTTTTTAATGATTGCCGATGATTCTTATTACAATAATAATGGATTTGGAAGGAAACGTGTTCCTGGGTAGAGTAGAAGCAGTGGAAGCAGTTAATGAACGGTAAAAATAAATAAATAGTATAGTATAAAAACTTAACCTAACATTCTACACAGAAATCGTATTTGTATATCGCAAGGCAAGTATGGGATAGTAATGACCCTTTCTCTTTGCCTGAACTTTGTCAGATGCATCCGAGGTAGCAAGGAATGATTTATCAAATAATGTTGATTGTAGAAGACAAATAAGAAACAACATATAAATCACTTCTTATAGAACGAGGTAATATTTATTTTACGTGATAAAGTATCGAAACTGTTAGTAGATTATTTCCTATTATTATTCTATAGAAATTGTAGCAAATTGGCTACAGCATCAATAACAGCAGCCCTCTAATCTCTATATGATCTCTTTATGGCAGTATTCTTGCATATGCAGTTGTAGTCCTCTTTGCAGCAGAGAGTAGTGCAGCAATACGACGAATGGTTCTTCGTCGCTTGGAAAGTGCTTCAGTGACATCGTTTGCACCCCTGGATCTTTTAGTAACCTAAAAAGTCTAACTGGTTACGTGAACATCCTCTACTTTGAATTTCATCGTGGGAGATTCTACAAGTATGATTTCATTACCTTCCAAAACATCTTGTAAATTGTAACGTCTGTTACAGTAATCACTTCTGCTGATATGTTGACGGAATTGGTGGTTCTAAGAAAAATGGCAAGTTTCACCCTTAAGGTTCGAGCTCTGTTTCTAGTGTTGCATTTATATACATTTTGTAAATTATTATAAATAAACTGTGAAAATGTTGATGTAGTTTTTTTTAAATGAAGTGTTGAAGTATTATTTATCTTTAAGTTTAATTTTAATATCTTGGAAGTATTATTTGCTGTCGTCGCTTGATATGTGTATTTTTAGAAATTGTTGCTAAGCAGTATTTTCTCTAGATTATAAATGAGTTTTTGCCCCCAATTTACTAATGTATAGTAATACTTAGGCATGTATATTTCAAAGTCAATGTTTTCGATAAAAACAAATCACTTATTCAATTTACGACCTAAAGAACTGATTGTGACCTCAGATTCCCAAGAAATTGCCTTATATTTTTATATCCATTGGGGTTCTTTCACACGATTTTGCAAAATTTGAGTATGGATAATAATAGGATTTCTTTCTTACTATTATTTACATTATAAAACTGTAGGTAATATTGTTTATTACTTTAGAAAGAAAACACTGTTGCGACCACACAGTAATTTTTTAACGTTCATCCTGTCATCACCAGTTGTTGCTCTTGCTGGACCATTTGCGACAATTTAGTATACTAGTAAGCTCTTTCCACAGTTTTTGTAAACATTCGGGACCTTTTCCCGGGCACAATCTTTCCGTAAGCAATATTTCTTTGGTGGACATAAACTCCAACATTACATAAAATTGCTTTTCGGTGTATCGGGGATTCTTCTCCATGTTTCAAATTGGCGCGTCTAACTATTCGAAACTGTCAAATGCAAATGTCACTGCTCGAACGCGCATGCACAGTCGGTAATATAGTTCATAATTAGTTTGCATTTCAGTTGTTGTGATTCATTTCAATTGGATCATAACAAGTGCAGTTACAGAATACCAAATATTGCAGGAATTGTTAAGATTTCGTAGCAATCGGGTTCATAACAATTATTGTTATACTTAACAATTGATATGAACCAGTGCTTACAGAATACGTGTAATTCATTGTGATCTTAAATTTCTGAAGTTTCTGTTCATCAAATTAAATAAATTTCGTGTTTTGTAGTGATACGGATTGCTGATTGAGAACAATGATTGCCTATTATTACAATAAAAACGACACTAAAAAAAATTATCGAAAAGCAATTAAATAAGCGTAAAAAAAAGATTTTTAAAAAGTTCACTGAAAACTACACTAGTTAAACCTAATCAAAACTAAAACTAAGAACACTTATAAATTATGTACAAACACAAAGTCCATTTATAGGTTATGTAACAAAACACGTGCACTCTTGAAACATACGAATTAAAATGCAAGTGATTGCGCAGTGGAGACACGAAAATTATAGTCCACGAGCTGATTGAATTATGACCAGAAATATTGGGGGATTGCAATTACTGGATCTTTTAAGCTATATACTGTGACATACGCAATAAAAGTCTTTACCGGATTAGTCATGTCATCTACATAACTAATAGTAATGACTCGTAGTGTAATGATTAACTTTCCTGTCAGAACGAATTTCTGAAAATGATCGCTTTCCTGACAGTTGCAGAAAAAAGGGGTTTTTCACTTGACATTTTTATTTCAGAATTATCACTTATAATATACCAAGTGCATTGATTATTTCCGGAAATTTTTTGAGTGACATTTCTGCAACGTCATAATTGCACGACACGAAGTGGAGTGCAATTAGTTGCAGAAATGCACGAAAGTAAAATTTCCAGGCATAATCAATGCACGAGGATATATTCGGAAAGAAAATCGTGACGACACAAACCATTTCTACCTATTTTAAATTTTGATTATCACTGTCAAGTTGTAACAACATAGTTAGCCGTGGTATCCAAAATTAAAATTCTGAATCACGTGTTGTGGTTAATTCTAATACAAGTTACACTTTTTCTGATTTATCGTCAACAGGAAACGTTTATTACAATAGTTGTGTATTTAATTTCAATTGATTTGTTCTAGTTTTTTGTAATTTGTTCAGTTGTATAGTTTAAATAAATTTGACATTTTTGACAGAAAAATTTCCACTTATTAATTTCAGTTAGGTTCATGTTAGGTTGGTCTACCTACAAAAATTTCCAAAAAATTTTTTAGTTGCCATGGTAACGGCTCCTGAGCTAGTTTTTTTATTGGTCACTACTGAGTGTCGTACGATTTTCACTTGTAATATACCAAGTGCATTGATTATTGCCGGGAATTTTTTGAGTGACATTTCTGCAACGACACGAAGTGGAGTGCAATTACGTTGCAGAAATGCACGAAATCAAAATTTCCAGGCAGAATCAATGCACGAGGCTGTATTCGGTAAGAGAATCGCACGACGCAGAGAAAAAATGCATTATGATTAATTGGTTTTATGTAGCTATATATGTTACAAGTATAATTTCCAAAAAATTTCCAAAAAATTACTCCTTGGTAGCATATATATATAAATTTTCGGGAAAATTGTGTGATTGTCATGGATACAATTCAAATTTGAATTTTTCTATTGGTTCTCGGCATCGTCGTGCGATTCTCATTGTAACAAACTCACTTACTGATTAAAGGCTTGCTTTGATTTAAAACTTTCGGGTCACCTGTTACTTATGTAATACATACTATCCAATAACCTATCCATGTGCTACGTACCTATGAACCTAAATAGAATTTTAAGGGAAATTGACAAAACGCTATGTGTTTCGGTGTGTTAGTCGATTCAATACTGTTATTGCTGATATTGCTCTATCAGTTCAAGTTGGGTATATGCAGATCCATTACATAGATAAGTAAGTTAAATAATATAATAATGAAAATATTTTTCTGAACTTTTTAAATTTAGAAAAAGTCTCTTTAAAAGTTTCATTAAAGTTTATAGTACAATTGTAGCACCTTGACATGACGTACATAGCATTTGATTCAATTGCTACATACGCCGCGGAAATAACATCTTTGGATAAAACTTCTCAAAATTCTATTTTATAAATAGAGTTTATCTCTCGTTCATTAAGTATCATAGATCTGCCAAGATTACTCAACTCAAGTAGGTGCTCTCCACACCACACCCACCGTTTGATAAATCAATTAACCACTCACATTTGATCTAGCTATTAACTTCGTATTAACGTCATATTAATTTTTTTTATCTCACGTACCTAATAAGTTCTCCGAATACCTAACTACATCTTTTTTCTGTTGTATCTTCCAAAAAACAAAAGATTGGAAAAGGTATTTAAGGAAACTTCAACATGAAAAGAGCAGCAGAATTCAAAATGTTTTACTTGCTTGTGCTTTGTTTTACAGCTATTAGCTTCAGTGATGGTAAGAGAATTTGTATTTGATTTTTTTACGTTGTGAAACTGTTACTTGCAAGGCTTTTATGTTAGGGTATAATAAGTTTTGTCCGCGTGTTCGTACATCAAAATTGATATTATCACATCTACACCTAGTTTAAATTATCCCTTTCTTAAATATTATATGTTTTTCGTTTCTTAGTCGATTTCAATAATTTTTGGATATGATGTGCCACACACATTTTGTTATGAAATGTTATGTTGGTAGTTGATGAACTATGATATAAGTTATTTGCTAAGAATATCAATTTTTATTTGAACAATCAAGTCTTTCGATTGCAGTAAAATTTACTAATGTAAATATTAAAAGTTCACCCAATTTTTCTTATTATTATATTATACTCCTAATATATTATCAGCTATAATACAAGTGGGGAGATTAGAGTCATATGTACATAATAGAAGTGCTCTCAGTTTTGCCAACAATATTTTTCATTCTGAATACGAGCTGCTGATGTGACGAAAATTACGAGCGGAATGTGAGTGATTGATTATTTTCCAAAAATAGCAGCAACCAGTAACGAATGAATGACAAATATTGAAGCAAGACTGAGAGCAAGAGTTGAATTTGGAGGATACTTTAATGAACTGAATTCATTTTGAACTGTTATTTTATACGGTCACACTTCATAGGATCAATTCACAAACACATTCGGTAAGAAAATCGTACGACACAAAATAAGCATAAAACGCTTCAGTGTTTAGAGCAACATCAATGATGTCCGAAAAAATTCCAATTTTTCTTCACCAATTATTTTCAGCTTACGTACAAAGCTATATAAAAATTTCATAAATTCTGCTGGTTGCCATCTAAACTTGAGTTTTTCTATTGGTTCCCTACAGTGCCCTACAATTTTCTATCTAATATCTACTAGTTTTGATCCCGCCTTAACTAACCCGTTTCCTGCTTTAATTGATACCGCACCACAGCTGTATACCTATAAATATACCTACATATAATTTATTTTTGTAATAGGTGCTCCTTCTAAGTTACAACCATCGATTTCTACGTACAATGGAAGAGTCATTGGAGGTAAGGATGCCAAAATTGAAGATTTCCCTTACATGGCAGCATTTGAAATGCATGGTGGTATACTTTGTGGTGCAACTATTGTAACAAACAGACACGTTGTTACAGCTGGTCATTGCGCTGACAGGTAATGGTGTATTGATGGTAGAATCGGAAACACATTATCATTTCATTTGTTTGTAGCGATGTAAATGTGGCAGATTTATCAGTACGCGTTGGTACAGACATTCGTGACACCGGTGGCCAAGTAGCACGAGTTCAAAAATACACTCGCCATCCAAATTATGCCTACGAAGCTTATACCGACTACTTTGACATTGCTGTGGTTGAATTAAAAGATACGCTTGTTTTTGGGGTTAATGTTCAAGCTATTCCTTTGCAAGATTTAAATCAACCACCTCCAGTTGGGAGTTTTGCTAACGTTACTGGTTGGGGCTACACAACAGTTGATCAACCGTGGAATCTACAAGTGGTAGCACTACCTAGAGTGAGTCAGGAAGATTGTAAAGAAATGTGGGGAGTTAGTTCACGGATTCTTTGTTATGGTTTTGATGAAGGCGGAAAAGATTCTTGTGGTGTAAGTACTAATAAATTTATCTAAATTTAAGTTACGTCCCTGTACGGATATTCTAATAATTTGAAAAATTGGCAGGGAGATTCTGGTGGACCGTTAGTTGCTAATGGGAAATTAGTAGGTGTTGTTTCCTTTGGAGGGAAATGTGCCGCACCGAAACAGCCTGGTGGTTACGTTAACGTTGCACATGAGGATATGCATGAGTTTATAACGAATTCTATATTGTAATGTCTTTATTATAATAAATTTGAATATGTTTTCAACTTTAATAAAAAGTAACTTATAACTTTTAAACCTTACTTTTTAATGTATTATGCACAGGGCTATGAGCAGACGACGCGTCTATTGCGTTAAATGGATACGAGAAAAACCTTGCTATGATATATTGGCATCCGAAATTTGTTATTGTGTTATAAGAATCTAAGAAATACAATAAATAGAATAATAGGATAATAAAAGAATAAAACAAAATAATATTATTGTTGTATGAAATAGTAATTTAATAATCATAAATTTATTTAGCAAAAGGTATCCAAATTACAAAACAAATGTTTCTAAATTAAATTAAAATAAATTGTAGATGTGTTACAAAGTTTATACAAATGAAGGTGAAATAAAGTTAATACTCGTATAAATTACTGAAAATGGTTTACAATATAAGTGTACGTAAATTGTTGCTGTATTTAACATCACATGGTAAGTTATTATAAAGTAATAGTCCTTTTACAAAAATATTTTTGAATGTTTGTATTTTGTTGTATTTAGTAATATAAAAATCATTAATATTCCTAGTTGCATAATTGTGTATATCACGTACATTTGTCAATTTTATATTTAGATATTTCGGTAACATTAAATTTTATTTTAAAGATAAATATTAAGGTTTTAAACGTAATTCTTTGATGAACGCTCATTAGACCTAACGTGCTTAACATCATACTAATATGCGTATATCGATTATATTTTAATATAACTCTCATTGCTCTATTCTGAACTTTTTGTAACTGTTGAGTTTCATTTTTATTTAACACTTCACATTATCATTTAATTTGTTTGTAGCGATGTAAATGTGGCAGATTTATCAGTACGCGTTGGTACAGACATTCGTGATACCGCACTATGGCTTAAAACCCCGAGTTTTTGGCCAAAACCTAATTTTGTTAAATATTTTTACTAAAATCTGTGCATTATCATAGATTGTGATAATAAAAAGGTTTTTCTTGCAATTTCTTTTAATATATTGAGAAATAGGGCTCTTTACTCTTCAGTACATTCTTTAAAAATGAATTATTCAACCAAATTTTGTAGTAGATGATATATTGCAATAACAAAAAGATGTTTTAAATATTTTGTATACATGTGTACTTATAATATAATAATAACATTAATTAACAATACTAATTAATATACTATCTACTTGATTATAATTTCTTTATTAATTAAACTACGAGTTTTCTGCGTCTAACTCTAAATTATCTAAATAGTCCAGGTCTAAATGTTCCAATAAATCTGTTTCTTCTTTTTCATTATTGTCTTCTTCCTTATCTTCTTCTGTTGCAGATGGTAAATTCTCGGCAGAAAGTAAAGCTATAACTTCCGGTGGAATAACTAGCTTTTTGTGCCGTAAGATACGCTTGTTTATAGTAATGGAAGAAAGTATTGGGTCGGATGCATCCATTTCTCTATGAAACACATCTTCTAAATTTGTTTTTCTATCCCTCTTCCTAGCATGATGCAGCCTATCAGATTTGTACAATTTGTTCCTTGATTCCGAAGCCTGTTCAGCAAAATACCCTATAGGCAATAGGGACCCCCTCAATAATTTGCCTTCCATGAATCAGTAAGTACCCTGTGGACGCTTGCTGGCATAGGGAACCATTCGTATTTTTGCATATATAAGTGAGCAGTTTGGAAACAATACTTTTCAAACTTTTCTTCGTTTATTTTATAGCAAATAGACAAACAAATTAATATATTTCTAAATCTTATTGTTAATTCTTCGTTAACGTCCGTTATTTCCGCAAATAGTTGTGGATGACTAAAAGCACGTCGGGCAGTGTTGCCGTCGTTGGTGCTACCAAAACCATTTTGCTTTGGCTTGTTCACCATTAAACTTAATTTTTCCCAAAATCTCTTTTGGACAACTTTTTTTTCTATCATTAAAAACATTCTTATTTTTTTCCCACCCACTTGCCACATCATTAATTCGTATCTGTAACTAATGTGAACAATGCATTCAAATAGTCGAATCCAACAATGCAGGGGACTTATCCCATATTGCAAAGCACCAGGCTTTGGTTTAAATTTGTCAGACCTAAAATCTTTAATTTTAGAAAGCATACTAGGTGTGGCTCCACAAACTGGGCACGCTTGACTTGATTTGGTATCTGTTAGTATTGCTAAAACCTTTCCATCTATTAAGGCCATCGTTAATTTGTAATTGACAGTTAATATCCTACTGCCTGGAAGGGAAAGTTGTAAAGGCTGCAAATCTTTTATTTGTTTCTCTATTTCTTCTTTTTCCCTTAGAATGACATCTTTTGATTCCTTTATATAGGTTAGTTTTAAGGGCCTACAAAATCGAACTGATTGGGGTGTTCTATTGTCCCATAAAATTATGTTATTACTGCAAAGTCTTAGTGGTATAATTGTTGTAGCAAACAATGAGGAATCAGATTCATCGCTACTTGTTTCAAATCTTTGCTTATATGGCGAGTGACCAGAGCTTCCATAACTAATATCAAAACCATAACTAACAAACATTTCAGCATTTAATGAAATTGTTGATTCCATTGCTCTTAAAATGGGTTCCTCTTGCAGAAGAACTATTCGCCGTAAAGTATGTTCCAGCAGATTTTTTAAAGGCACCGATGCAGTAACATCAGTAGCCACTATACCAGACGGCCTACATGCAGTTTTAGCTTTCGTAATTAGATAGTACGGTGGATAAATATTACATTTTCTTGATATTGCTTCGTCTCTTGTAGTAGTATATTGTTGCTTGCTAAAATCATTTTCTAAAATGTATTGTAACACTTCTTCTGGAGTGTAAGGCGTCGGTTCTTCTTTTGGCGACAAGAGAATTTTTCTTACTTTTGTGGCTCTTGTTGGAGTTTTGTTAACTTCCTTTAATACTACCGCTAAATCCTTTTGTCCCTGTTGTCTTGCAGAAATACTTGCTGCTTCAAGTATTAAAGGAGTCTCGTGTTGTGTTTCTTGCGACAAATTTGAAGCTTTTCTTCGTTTTGTCTTTTCAGACATTTCTTGGAATGGCAACCGTCGTCTTCCACCAGTAGTAGCAGATGTTGAAGGTTGAAAAAGCTGTCATGTTTCTTCCTTTGATTTGAACATTGTTCTATTTCGAACACCATTTCAGACCGTAACCAAGCATTACAGTTACTTTAAAATTTTGACAAAGTCCTATTATTTTTTTGCCACCTTGAATATAAATTCACGCAAAATTTCCGTATTTTTTGTTAGTTCTGACACTGATATATCTTCTTCCATATTTGAAATAACATATTCGAAAACTTTGTCAACTTTACAATCCTTATTGCTTTCCTCTAGCCAGATTTTAAATAAGTCTTCGTATTTAAACTGATGCATACCTTAAAGAAAAATAATAATTATTATCCATCCGGCAGCCTCTGGCAGTTAGATTTTGCATAAAAATAAGCACAAAGAACCATTTTACATAATGCCATGTAAGCTTATGCAAGCAAATACATGCGATTTTTTGTAGGACTAAGTAAATTTTTATTATAACATTACGAGACGTAACAAATTTGTACTGGCAACGTCGTTGGGTATTATTTAAGTTCTCCGTGTTTATAGAATTTATTTACTAATTTTTTATACAGTATTATAGTACATACCTGCAGCAAGAATGTAGAAATGTTGTGTAAAAAACTTTCAATTTTTAAATGTCGTTTGCACTTGTTAAACATTCACACGCCCGTACAGTACAATGAGAAACAGTAAACTGACCAGCACCCTCGAGCCGATGAGACAAATTGTATGACCTATTGTGTTGGTAAGGGTTCGAGTATAAAAGAAACAGGTATGAATCCTTTTGTATGAATTATGTATCTTTCAGATTTTATAGCTAAAAGGATTCCATTACCAAGTTGAAAAAATAACCTTTTGGCCAGAAACTTGGTGTTTTAAGCCATAGTGCACCGGTGGCCAAGTAGCACGAGTTCAAAAATACACTCGCCATCCAAATTATGCCTATGAAGCTTATACCGACTACTTTGACATTGCTGTGGTTGAATTAAAAGATACGCTTGTTTTTGGGGTTAATGTTCAAGCTATTCCTTTGCAAGATTTAAATCAACCACCTCCAGTTGGCAGTTTTGCTAACATTACTGGTTGGGGCACCACGACGCCTTATGATTTACCGTGCAATCTACAAGTGGCAGCAATACCTAGAGTGAGTCAGGAAGAATGTAAAGAAACATGGGGTGCTAGTACATGCACTCTTTGTTATGGTTTTGATGAAGGTGGAAAAGCTGCTTGTGCATTGAGAAAAATGAGTTAAATAAAGTATTTACTTAAAATGAACTGCATTACCTTAAGCAAATTTTTATTAACTGTTGCATTGGCCTCTTTAATAGCAACAAGGCTGTAAACTAAGGGCTACTAAACCAATCTTCTTAAAACCATCTTATTATAACAAATTAGCACTTGCTAAGTGTTAATAGACGGTTCATTAAAGGCTAGTTTATTGAGTTAGTTTATTAGCAGTAAATAAAATATCCGTTAATCGTAAGAAGAATGATCTTTTTAATCAAAGCTACATACGGATAAGTAAGTTCTTTGTCCCTGTGAAGTCCTCATCCATTTACAGTAAAAGGATATAATTTGATAATAATATAATAAAGGATATAACTTGAGTAGTCAGCATTTTTACCATTATTGGTACAGTGTTCG
This sequence comes from Agrypnus murinus, assembly GCA_929113105.1. Lineage (NCBI taxonomy): Eukaryota > Metazoa > Arthropoda > Insecta > Coleoptera > Elateridae > Agrypnus > Agrypnus murinus. The sequence continues at coordinate 61,768,040 of OV816025.1, forward strand.
TATTTTTGAAGTGTCAGTTGGCGTCAGTGTTTGTGCATGTGTTGTGTTATAATATTATTGTGCCATAAAAAGTTCATAATGGTTTCAATTACGAATCAGAATTGATAGAATGGGGTTTGGAAGATTACTTGAAAGCATTTGAAGGTAAGTAGTAAGTACCTACTGTATTAATTAATTAAATCTTGTCAATATTGTATGCAATCTTTTCGTATTACACCCAATACATAAGCTTAGTCAGTTTTTTAATTTAGTGGGTTTTAATTTTTTATAGAGGAGAGTATAAACGACGAAAGTTTTTGGTTACTTGACGAAGAAACGATACACAGAAAAATATCAAACGGAAGAATCAACCACGGTAAACTGCTTTATATCATATATTATACATTGTAAACTTTTCTGTTTTGTGCTATTATTGCAATTTTAATAAATATTACTAAATAAATATATTTACTTACAATAAGTCATTTTTTTATTTAATTCAGTATTTTAACCTACTTACCACTAGTAAGCCATTGTTTTACAGCAAGAAAATGCTGTACTTGGCATAAGTGAGTTATATACTAATAGTAAGTTGGCTAAATTTGTTAGTAGACAACTAACTACTGTTAAGTAAGTAATTTTAACAAAACTGATTTGCTAGCCCTGAGAATATAACTCACTTGGCGCCTATTTAAGGTAGATATTTGTTTACCGTTAACGAGTTTTTGTTTGTGGTTAATATATATTTCTCTCAGTGTGATGTAAGTACTAATAAATTTATATAAATTTTAGTTGCATTTATGTACGGATATTCTTTTAATATTGATAATTTAATTCATGTATAAAAAATCCCATAAGCCGCGATACATTTGTCACTTTGACATCGGATAAAGTTAGCCCTAACTTTGCATCTGGATAAAATGTGTTTAAACTTCCATGGCTAACTTTCTCGAACCTGATTATTGTTTTTAATAATTGTCATTTTCAAGTTAATAAATGTGTTGACTTCTTCATAATTACCTAGTTATTCCTTTTTATTATTCATTAAATTATCTCATCGAATTACGCTCGAGGTTTTTTTCTCCGGGATAAAATTGATTTTTTAAACTCTAATTTGGTTTCTTTTTGGTAAACTGACTCTACAAACCACCAGATAAAAAAACCCAGATAACAAACCACCAGATAAAAAAACTCGTCCTTCGGACTCGTTTTTTTATCGTAGGTGGTTTGTATCGTCAATTTACCAAGCAACCAAATTATCGTTAAAAAAATCAATTTTATCCGGACAAAAAAAGACCTCTCGTGTAATTACAGTCGAAAAATTGGCAGGGTGATTCTGGTAGTCCGTTAGTTGCCAATGGAAAATTTGTAGGTGATGTTGCTTTCAGCGGGGAATGTGCAGCACCGAAACAACCTGGTGGTTACGTTAACGTTGCGCATGAGGATTTACATAACTTCATAACGAATTCTATATTGTAGTAAGTAGTCTTTATTATAATAAATTTTTTGTCTACGTTTTTAACCTTAAAAAAATAAATGCTATAACTATAACTTTAATTTTTATTCTTTTATACACAGAGCTAGGAGCATACGACGCGAGAAATATTTTAAAAGAATTTGGAGAACAAGATTTAATAACAGTATTTATTGGTAAATACACAAATATGTCTAAGTCGTCAAATTTGACTCTACGTATTACAAACACTTCACTATCGTTGCTCGGTGGTCTTGTACGTTACTGTTCGCTGACTGATTATTGCTAGCAAGGTTGCAGCTCGAACCTGCATTTATAGCTGGTACTTCCAGGGTGTGGGTTTGTTTGTTTGATGCTGCCCTTGGTTTGGCTTCCACGCTATTCCAGGAAGGTCCGTGAGTGCAAATGAGCCATTAGTATAGTGAGCGGTTCTTAGCAGAAATACATAGCGAAAGTGAAAACAGCTCTGCAGAATTTCACTACAATTTTTAAAGATTGCACTTAGTTTACATTTATTGTGCATGAGATCGTTTCTTAAGAGTGTTATCTAGTTTATATTATGCTTTATAGCAAATACAAAATTACAGAAGCTATTTCTTTAACGAATAAAAAAGTGTAAATTTATAAAAACAAAACTATAGCTAGCGAGTTTTTAAAAATGGTAAGATGTACTCCTAAATTATCGTTCAAGTGTTATTTGAGATAAAAATGCCTGAATATACAACAGTATAAAAGAACTTTATGAACTAAAAAAAGGTCATATCCCGCGTTCATTCAAACATTTTGGTAAATCATTCTTAGTTCAGGCTTTTGCTCACGTAACGCGCTGTAGGCGGATCGAGTTAAAAAAGCGGGAAGTTTCAACGAGTTTGATTTGATTGTTAATACATTTAACGCAGTTTCGTTATTGTTACATAATTTTTTGTGATTGTCGATGTAAAGCAACAGATTATTGTTTATATCCCTTCCCATACTTTAACTTTACTAATTTTTTGACTATTATTTAATAAATTCCCGAAGTAAATGTTTTTCTTTACTTAAGAGCATGTGACGGTTAGTTTATGAAGAAACTATTTCACTCTTAATTAGTCCTGATTAATTTCTTAAAACGAATATATATTGTCAATATTTTAATATAGTAATACTTTTCTTTTTCTTAAAACTAGCAAGAACAACTGATATTTTTAAAGATATTTATTAGTTTTATATTCGCCTTTTTAATTTCAACTACCTTAAATTATTTCTTGGCATTGAAAAATTAAAAATTTCAGTTAAACTTAAAATATTTTGAAAGTTCGAGCATGTCTTGCGACACTGTGAGCAGAGAACTGCGATGCAATCAAATAATGTTTCTATTTACATTTTCAAATTTTAGTTTTAAAGAAATTAATTCCGTTTTGAGGACTGTAGCGCCATATTTAGGTGTTTATAGTTAATGAAGCTTCCTATTATTAACACTGTCGGCGATAACGGGCCCTTAAGTAAAAAATGAATGTAATGGAAATTAGAGCTATATGTAACTCGCGTCTAATGCGTTAAATGCATACGAGAAGTTCGCTATGTATTGGCATCCGAATCTTTTATTGGCTTATCTAAGAAACACAAAATAATTGCGTAATTAAATAATTTATTTTTTTATTTAAATATAAAATATGATAAATAATTTTATGTCCGATTGCATTATAAAGTACTGTTTATTGTATTGTTTTGCGGCAGTGAACTGGCTTATTATTGTACTTGTAAAATAAAGTGGCAGTAGTAAAATAAAGTATATATTAGTAAAATAAAGTATGGCAACTGTCTATTACATGTCAAATTTTCTTCTGTCAAGAATAGATGTCAAATTTATAAACTGATTTTTTTTATAATTAGCCAATTTTAGGAATCGAACATAAAGCTTTGTATGCAACTCTTACATAATCGGACCTTATAGACTCGCCCTTTTTATAGGCCTTGCTCGCTTCGCTCGCTCGGCCACAAACTGGGCTTGTCTATAAAGACCTACATTATGTACTTGTTACATAAATAGCTATTATGTCCGATTGCATTATAAAAGTACTGTTTATTGTATTGTTTTGCGGCAGTAAACTGGCTTATTAGTGTACTCGTAAAATAAAGTGGTAGTAGTAAAATAAAGTATATAGTAATAAAATAAAGTATGGCAACTGTATACTGCATGTCAAATTTTGTTCTGTCAAGAAGAAATGTCAAATTTATAAACTGATTTTTTTTGATAATTAGTCAATTTTAGGAATCGAACTTGCTTTGTATGCAACTCTTACATAATCGGATCTTATAGACTCGCCCTTTTTATAGGCCTTGCTCGCTTCGCTCGCTTGGCCATAAACTGGACTTCTCTATAAAGTCCTACATTATGTACTTGTTACATAAATAGCTATTATGTCCGATTGCATTATAAAGTACTGTTTATCGTATTGTTTTGTGGCAGTAAACTGGCTTATTATTGTACTTGTAAAATAAAGTGGTAGTAGTAAAATAAAGTATAGCAATACAACACGCACACTATAACATATCCAGTTTTCCAATGGCAACTAAAGGGTGTTACAATAAGACGGATTGATGTTAAACGTTAATTAAAAATCAGTGGTGTACAAAATTGAATATTTCTTTAATGAAACATGTTATTTCATTCATTACAATTAAGTGTGAAAGATAATGTCCGCCAAATGTTCGCCACGGCTCCGGCGGCACACGTCGATCCGCTGATCGAAATTTCTTATAACATCTCGGCGTAATTGCTCCTCAATCTCATCAATGTGCCTTGAAATCTCGTCTTTGAGTTGCTGGATGGTAGTTGGCTTGTTGGCATAGACTTTACTCTTCAGATGGCTCCAAAGAAAGAAGTCTAACGGTATCAAATCGCAATATCTCGGTGGCCAATTGACTTCGCCGTTTCAGGAGATTATGCGCCCGGGAAACTTCTCATGCAGTAGAACCATTGTGGCGTGGGCTGTGTGGCATGTGGCGCCATCTTGTTGAAACCACATGTCATCGATGTCATAATCATCCAATATTGACCACACAAAATTGTTCAACATTGCGCGATAGCGCTCGCCATTCACTATGACCGAATTCCCAGCATCATTTTCAAAGAAAAATGGTCCAATGATTCCTCCGGCACAAAATGCACACCACACAGTGGCTTTTTGTGGATGCATTGGTGTTTCGACAATTGTCCTTGGATTTTCATCAGCCCATATTCTGCAATTCTGCTTGTTGACGTAGTCAGTGAGATGGAAATGGGCTTCGTCGCTGAAGATTTTAGTGACAAATTCATTATTCGCTTGTCTTTGTTCGTGTATCCAATTGGCAAATGTTAGGCGCTTGAAATGGTCCATCGGCTTAAGTTCTTGCGTTAATTAAATTTTGTACGCGTAGAACGACAGATCTTTCGTCAATATGCGATGCAAAGTGGCCGTGAACAAATGCAATTCCTGTGCTCGATGTCGAATAGAGGTGTTTGAGCTCTCGGCCACATTCTCCCTCACGGCAGCAATGTTTTCGGCCAAACGTCCTGCACGTACTGGCTTCCGAACATCTGCCACAAACCCTGTTTCTTGGAATTTCTTCGCAATTTTGCCAATAGCACTCTCGGTTGGTCGATTATGCGGGTCGAAAATCACGAAGAGCGCGAAATGCACTTCTGTTTGAACGTCCATTTTCGTAATAGGATTCAATAACTTTAAGACGTTGTTCAACGCTTAACTTTTCCATGATTTTATTTGTAAACGACTGAAGATATCAAAACAAAAAACTAACCTCAAAAAACAATTGACGTTTAAGCTATATTCACATTTAACATCTGTCCAAACTATTGTAACACCCTTTATATATTACATGTCCAATTTTCTTCTGTCAAGAATAGATGTGAAATTTATAAACCGATTTTTTTCGATAATGAGCTAATTTTAGCAGTCGGACATAAAGCTTTGTGCAATGTAACTCTTACATAATCGAACTTTATAGACTCGCCCTTTTTATAGGCCTTGGTCGCTTCGCTCGCTCGGCCATAAACTGAGCTCATCTATAAAGTCCTATTAAGTACATGTTACATAAATAGCTATTATTTCGGGCAAGTTTTGGTATTACGTAATTGGAACAGTATTAATAGTCGAAGGAATAAAGTATTCGTTCTTTTTGGGGTTGCTAGAAAGAATAATATTTTTGTTATATCTTTATTACAACTAGTGTTTCACGAGAGTCTTGCGTTTCTCTTGTTCTTGCACAAATTGCGAGACAAGAACAAGACAAGATCCGCAATCAGTTTCCCAAGACAAGACAGGAATCTTTTCTGCAAGAAAACTTAAAACTCAGGTTTTGAAAAGGTATTGATATGTTTAAATTATTATTAGACTGACACCTACCCGAGCAGAAATTTGATAAGGCTATGATCAGGTACGTATCCAGTCTGTCCTAGGTTAAACAAGGCCCCGATTAGGCAACCCAATCCGGTTCAGATCAGAAATGTAACGCCATGGCAGACCCGAACCAGATCAGGCTATCAAATCCGGCCCTGGCCAGGCTATCCTATATGGCTCGGATCAGGTTATTGCATCCGGTCCGTATCGGTTCTAATATCGTCACAGGGTTCTTCACTCGTAGAATTACCATCACTAGGAAAAAAATTACAGTGTTTAATTTAAGCATTAATGATAATATGTATTCCATTTCAGTTTCACTTAGTTTGCATTGATATTTCATATAATACGTACAGGGATATTCGCATAAGAGTTTACTAACTTCTCATATTATTATAGTTTCATTCAGCAACGGTAATGCAGATGAGTTTAAAAATTTAAAATTAAAATTGAGGTGCGCGCCTCATGCGCCTGTGCGGAAATGCGCCACTGCTGATAAGGTACACTAACCTGATAATTTCTATCCTCTGCTATAAATCGTTTATCCACTCTGATGTTAATCTTAAGTTTAAAAGATTAAAGCAGGCTTGTTAAAAGCTTTCACTCTTATCCTAGCAATAGCAACGCCTGTCGCCGGTTGCAACCTTGACTAAGATTTCTCTCTATTTGCACCTTTAAAATACAAATCATCTGACATTTTAAAATTAGTTGTTCTGGGGGGGGCGGTTGCAACATTTTGAATACATTTTTTGATACATATTTTGTATAGTTTAGGAGATAGTTGATGAGGTAAAGAAGAACTGTATGTTCCAAATGAGGCAGATCACGGTAAACATGTTTTTTAAAGATTGGAAAGCGAATTAGTTATTTTTTTAGTTCTTGTAGTAGATTTTCTTAGCGACAAATTACAGACTAACAAATATTTTGTTAAATCTGAACATGCTCATATTCGATTGATTTTTATGACTTTCGATTATTTGAGTATGGCTCTACGAATCTATTTTGAATTACGCTTTCAAATAACACTAGCGTAACATATGGTGTCTAATTAAACTGTTCCAAAATTATGGAATGTTTAATAAGCATATTTAACTTTTCTATCAATAGGAAACATATGTGATAAATAGCAATGTATTTTCACACACGAACTAATTAAACTTTATTAATAAATAATATGAGTTACAACTAAAAATCGAGGAAGTACATTTTCAACACTAACCAAGGTAGTTTAATTGTATAGACAGTATAAGTACTTATGAAAACGCACACTGACAGTTTCATATCTTCAAGATGAAAATATAGTCATTCAAGTGCTAGAAAATCTCTGTATTCTGCATACATCAGCAGTTCTGTTTTCCGCATAATTGACTTGCATGAATGTGTATGCGATGAAGCTGTTCAAGCGATCAACTAGAATATGTATTTTGCTTCAAAAAAATATCTTATGTTCATTCATAGTAAACTAATACTAATTTCTTTAAATATGGCTCTAAGGTTGTAGGTTTTAAAGGATGCTGGAAACCTGTGCAAACCATGTTGCGTTCCAGACATTGACGATGTACGAGGGTAGATTGAAAAGTTTCCGGAATGGGCAAGAAAACGCAGTAATTGAACAGGTTTTTGTTTTTATTTTTCAACATAATATCCTTGCAGGGCGATACACTTTTCCCAGCGGTGCTCCAACTTTTTTAAGCCTTCAGAAAAATATGATTTCGGGAACTCTGCAAAATAAGCTTTAGTGGCGGCGATGACCTCCTCATTTGACGTAAAGCGCTTGCCTCCGAGCCAAGTCTTCATGTTTGTGAACAAAAAGAAGTCGCACGGGGCCAGGTCTGGAGAGTACGGGGGATGCGGCACCACCTCGTAGCCCAATTCAACCAATTTAGCATTGGCGATTCGGGATGAATGGGCCGGCGCGTTGTCGTGGTGGAAGAGCACTTTTTTTCGCTGCAAATGAGGCCGTTTCTCCTTCAAAATGCCGTTGAATTGATCCAATAAATCGCTGTAGTATTGTCCCGTGATAGTTCTTCCCTTCTGCAAAAAGTCGATGTGTATCACACCTTGCGAATCCCAAAAAACGGTGGCCATGACCTTTCCAGCAGATGGGACAGTCTTTGCCTTCTTCGGAGCAGATTCGCCTGGAGAAATCCACTGTTTCGACTGCTGCTTGGTTTCTGGTGTGTAGTGGTGGATCCATGTTTCGTCCACGGTCACGAATCGGCGAAAAAAATCCGTTGGATTACGATTTAACAAGGCCAAACACTCTTTCGAAGTGGTCACACGATTTCGCTTGTTGTCCATAGTCAGCAAACGCGGCACCCATCGCGCCGAGAGCTTCCTCATGCCCAAATGTTCGTGCACGATATTTTGCACACGTTCATATGAGATGCCCGTGGTCTCTACTATTTCGCGCAACTTCACTCGTCGATCGGCTAACACGAGATCATGGACTTTATCGACCATTTCTTCATTTGTGGCCGTTTTTGGACGTCCACTGCGTGGTTCATCCTTGGTGCTCGTACGGCCACGTTTGAACTCGCTCACCCAGAAACTAATAGTCGAAAATGAAGGTGTGGATGTGCCATGAACTTTCTGCAAAATATCTCGTATCTCCGTCGCCGTTTTCCCGTCCATCCAGAAATGTTTGATGACTGCACGAAATTCGTTTTTATCCATTTTTGCAAAAGTGCCTGAATTGCTTCACAAGATATCCTAGTAAACATAAACGGAACGACGCACGTGTCTGAAAATTTGACAGCTTTCCTAAAATAGGTTAGCCTTGACAACCATCATAACAATTTCACGATACGCGCGCCATATCTTGCCCATTCCGGAAACTTTTCAATCTACCCTCGTATATGAAATGCTAACATAGTATATTATAGTATCATATTATACCAAGCTCTTTTGTAGTAATTCCATGGAGAATGCCACACAAGAACTAAATAGTATATAACCATGATTTTTATTGCCAATGGATGCAACCAATTGATCTGGCTGTTTCCATGTACCTTCTCTCATCATTTTTCTAGGACGTTTTCTATAAATATCAGGAATATGACTTTTAATAAAGTTAAAAGCCAATTCGACCCTTTCAAAAAGATATTTTACAGTTTTAGTTCTATTCTCATAGTACATAGCAGACAAAACACCTGATTGAACTGGATTGGAGTTAATGTAACATATAAGGGGTTCGCCCGCTTCACCAGGATAGCTTTGTCTAATATCATTTTTTAAACTTAGTTCTGTGACAATTTTTGTTTTTGTTTCCAAGTCCATTATTTTTGGATATTTTATAATTTTATAGGTATACTGTATGTACTTTTCATAATCTTCACCATCTTCAGTTGGCCATCCGACACCAATCCACATTACATAACTGCAGTGTCTGAAGTGTCTCATTAGAGTGATTGTTGTCACAGTAGTGGTTACTTTATAAGAATGTTTCAACTTTCCTATGGCTATATCGTTCTGTATAGCATATGTACCTTGTTTTTTAAACCAACTATACTTAGGGTGACATATAATTTCCACAAAAGTATTAGGAATCGATTTCTCGTAGTTAAATGATAGAACGGATCCCATGAAAACCATTTGTCTTTGTTGCTGTATAAGCCAACGTCTTTCAGTGGTAGTGTTCGGAAAACAATGAGCAGCTGTTAATATCCATAGAGGGTGTATTAAAGTACCTACGCAAGTCTGCCCTACATTCCTGCCGAAAGTAATTACAGAATTCTATAGAATATTACGCATTTAAACTTACATTGGATATCCATGTAGAGGTATGAACAATTGAGCCAAGAATGGAAACTTTTGTGGGTTATAAACGTTAATTGCTGTTTTAAAACAAAGTATGCATTTTATACCAAATAAAAAACAAACGGTTAAGAGAATTGTAATACTCATTGTGATGTATTGGAGTATGACACTATGTAAAACATATGTAATGTCATATAGACTTTTCTACTTTTCCAGCGCCACATATTTATATATTGGTAAATATTTGCTTTGCATTTATTTGGGTAAGATATCGGCTTGCAAAACGCTCTTACCCATTTTAGCACGGACATTTACGAAGATTCAACGATCTACATTACTATGGAGAGCAAGTCTTTGAAAATAGAAAATCTTAATTATGATAGTTTCGAAACTACATATTTTGGAACGAGTAATGTTGAAGGCAAAAAACTATTCAATGTTTCGTTCACAATGATATATGTATGAGCTTTCTCATAAGAAATTAGAAAAGCATAAGCCAAAAGTCATCATCATGTGTTTATTTGTGAAAGAAGGTTTCAAATAGGAACGTAGCATGCGTTTAAACAGGTCTTTTATCTACTTCGACTATTGAAAACGGACATGAAATCAGGAATATTCAACAAACTTAAAAGTTGGTTACTGAAATCCATAAATTCGTATGTGGCCCGTGCACGTATGTTTGGAATTTTAAAATCTCGATCTGCGATTCGGATAGAGAGAACATCAAAGATTAGAAAGAAATGTTACACACCAATTTCCTATTTCTTAAGGGCCTATAGTATGTAGGAATATTCCTGAATTTCTTTTGAGTTTTAGGCATAACCTCGAAATAATGTAATCGAAGTAATGTGGGTGGATTCGTATGCTAAAATGACACGCCTATATTGAGTAGTGGGAATCATGCATCTCTTTTCTACTCATTTCCCCTCTTTGTTATAGAATTCCAACGAAAAGATTTTGAAAGCATATTTTACATGCGTAGATGAAAACCTGTTCGTTCTGTACTCTACATTGAGGTTAAGTCGTAAAATGTTTCCAAGAAGGTTGACTTCAATCGCCGAAAAAAAACACGATCGAAAATGTACCCCCATTCAAAATCTATTTCATTCGACAGATAACATGTCCATCCATAACCCAATAAAAAATCATGAAGGAGTAAGCATGCGATCACTTTTAAGGAATAAAATATTTGTACAAACTTCAGATTTTTTATTTTCAAAAAATTTAACTTAACACCATATGCTTTAAGTACAGCCTTAGGTGCAATATTATCAGAAGGTCCTATTGAACAAGATTTATGCGTTATGCATCACGAATGCTAAATGAATCGGGAAAACATATTCATCAACGGAAAAAGTATTGTTGGCAAATTGGACAGCAAAATAATGTATTCGAGCTTATTTATGTGGAAGAGAATTCAAAATTATAATTATTGGTCACAAGTCCTCACAATGCAGTGCCTTAGTTCACATAAAGAACCAAATTCAAAATGATCAAGATGGAGATTGAAGAAAGAAGAAATTCGAAGAGTTTCATTATTAAGCAGCCTACAAGGAGAGAAAAACATAAACGCAGTCGATACACAATAGTGCAAGTATAATTTGAACCACAAGAATTACAACCACGTAACTAAGAATTAAAACCTCTAGAACCAGTTTTTGAACAACCAACATTACGAGCACCAACCTCAGAATTCCACTCTTAAACTTAGAATTATTAGAAGCATTTACAAAAAGATTGAACTCTTAGTATTCAATATATAATAGTTGCAGTATAATTTAGACACAAATATAAATCAAATAATTTTCAAAACAATTTACGAAAATTCAACAAAACCGGCAATTGACGACAAACAAAATAAGTAATTCTGCCATTAATGTAACGTTTAGGAAACTGCAGTATACAACAGTTTATTATTTAATTTGTAATCACAGTATACCTTTCTAGGCAGTAGTAGCAGTGACATTCGCCGAGGTCGCTATTATAAAAATTTTATTTTCGTCTTTGTAACTCCACCTTTTGGTATGTATGAGTGAACACAACTTTTAGTTTACCTGTACATGATGTTCCAGGGAAGTAAGCAATGCTTTCAGGGGATGAAATTTGACCATGTAGAGACCCTAAAATTCATAAAAAAAATATATAAACAGATGTTTCCGCATTTTTTGCAAGACACGAGTCGACTATGGATTGTTTTTAAGATTTTAACTATGAATTACTGATAAAGCGAACAATGATCTCACATCTATACTAATAAATGAATAACTGACTACGCACTATCAATTTACAGAAACTACAGAATTGAACTTGAGCAGCTCTTACCAGGGATGAACCCGTACCTTGTCGACTTTATTATTATTATTATTATTCAATAAACTAAAGATGCAAACAATCTTAATGACACGTAGTCAGATTTTCCACAACACAAGTAACTACTATCGTCTGCAGAAAAATTGACCCGAGTTTTAATGCGCATAGCCAAAAACTAACTGCTCAAATTATTCAAACAAAAACAAAACAATAACACATAGACAATTTATTTTTGTATATAAAATAGTAAATTTATAAAACTATCTGATTTTAGATTTTTGAATCGCGAATTGCTTTAAAAGTTTAAAAATATTTTCTTTAAAAGTCCGGGTTTTTGGAAGTTTTGGCGTGAAGCGTGTCCTTAATAATTAATATTTCAATAACTACTTGCTAGAATTGAATGCACTTTTATATGCAAGTTGCTAATAGTGTTGTATGCATGTTTTTTAATTTGATATATCCATTATTTTTCAAGTTATTCTATTAAATAGAGGGTAATGCCACAGTATACCATTCTATGCAGTAGTGACACTTGCCATGGTCGCTGTTATAAGAATTTAAATTCCCACCCTTGTAACTACTCCTTTTGGATGTATGCGCTAACACAACTTTTGGTATACCTGTATTTAAGTAATAGGGAATATCTCTTCAATGTCTATTTTTCTTTTTAAATAAATGATATCAATCTTCTTTCAATAAATGATTATTACAATTAATTTAATCCCTTGGTAAAAAAAGTAAAATTTGATTAAGAAATTATAAAATAAAGCAATTATTAGCTAACTTAGTTGGGCAAGGGGTCAATGACATGACATGTATGTAATTACAAATAATTTCAGAAATTTTAAAAACAAATTTTGTATGGGCAAATTAGGTCATGTAAATAAATAGTAATAGTGGTAATTTTTATTATTTAATTTAGAAGAGTGTCACTACTGCCTAAAATAGGTATACTGGAGTAATGCGTTCTGGAGCCTGAATCAAATTCTGTTTTTCGTGTTGCAACGAGCGCTTCGAGATTCCCCATACTAACGCGCGTTTCGAGGTACATGAAATAACATTGGACCGTACACATGAACGTGCGCTTTTGCATTCTACAGTGTTCGGGCTAGTGAAATTCCATTTTTAGAAATAATTTTTGGTTTAAAAGGGATAAAAGAACATTTTTCACAATATTAATAAAACAAGGATTTTTATATAAGAAAAAAGAGCATTCAAAAGTAATTGGTAACTACAAAATAAATTGTGTCCGACAAGGCAAACATTGAGAATTCAAATAATGTAGACCGTTAATATTAGGTTATAGTAAAAATGTTTTTTAAATTATAAATTTTTAGTTGTGCTTTTGTCAATTCAAGCAGATTTTGTTTGTATTTGTTTAAATTGTAATAAAACAAAAGTCAGTACATGTAAAACTTTTAGCCGGGATCACACATGTAACTTATTTTTCCTTTTTATATAAGTTATAGTGGTGTTATAAATCATTACAAATGCACAGTATTTAGCAAATGTCTTGTCCCGAGCAGGCAACACATTTAACAAATCTGGTAAAAGAAACGATGTACGTTCCGGAACATAGTTTCTTTTCCATTGTTTACATACAACACAGCAAATATAACCAGTTTTAAAGGTTGCTACCCTACCTAGAGTGGCTTTGTATAACAACAATAGAGTAATAAAAGCTGCTATTTTCAAGTGAATTCCTTATTTTACTGGAATACAAAACAGCCGTTTCACTTATACTATCGTTTCTTCTATTTTAAGAAATAAATATCGTATGCTTTTTTTTCTACTTTATTATAAACTTTATTATTTATTTACGAGTTTGGTTTGTTTATTTACAAAGTTTAATCATTTTGTAAACACTAAAAAAACTAAATTGTTAGTACTAACTATAATAAGTTTTTATTGTAAAAAATACTAAAAAGTAATAAATAATCAAAACTAATAATCAATCATTCCCCGAGTTTACAAAGTAGAATCAGATTGGCCATACAAACGAGGCATATTTAAACATTTAATATAATATTTGTTTGTTTTTTTTGTTTTTTTTTTGAGCGCGTATCAGGATGGCGGAGCATCCTTCGTACCTCATGGCACCAATTGCTATGATCATTTGGCCGACCCTACTAGAATTTAGCAGAATCTGGGGGAATCCCACCCCCAGTAGGGATTTTTAACGTGCCAAACATCGCATTGACACGGGACCTACAGTTTTACTTCCTATCCGATAAGAAGGCATGTTTTTAATTTTTCTCGGCTATGAAAAATTACCAGCTCAGCCGGGGATCGAACCTGCCATCCTTGGATTATGAAGCAAACATGCAAACCACTAATCCACCTATGCTGGCTAATATAATATTTATATATTGTATAAATACAATATATTTTTAATAAAGAAATCTTTATAAAAATCTTATAAAAAACCAATGCCAGTGGCGGATTTAGGCACAAGCGTTGGAAGCGCCGCTTCAGGACCCAGAAGTCAGGAGGCCGACACGCGACAAATAAGAATTATTGGCATGGGAACTTTGTTTTGTCGCGAAGAGTGAAAGATGAAATAATACGCTTGCCTTCTAGCAAAATCTGCGCATTCGTCCGACATTCGGTGAAGGAGAACTCTTTCGAATGGGTGAAATTCCTTAATGCCATTTGTCAATTGTCAACGTTTCCCAATGTTGAAACAATTTTAAAAACATATTTAATATTACCAATATGACAATATGTAATGCAACTATGAGAACAATCTTTCTTCGTTCTTAAACGTATATAAAAATATTTAAGAAATAATCTTGGACAAAGTCATTTAAGAAAAATTTATCAATATCGTTTATGGAAATGACATAACGCAAAATGTATGTTTTGAACATATTATTGTTGACTTTGCTGCTTTTAAAAGCAGGAAAGTTCCATTATAAAAGAACTGATTATGAAATAATAGCTATTTATGCAACAAGTACATAATGTAGGACTTTATAGACAAGCCCAGTTTATGGCCGAGCGAGCGAAGCGAGCAAGGCCTATAAACTGGGCGAGTCTATAAGGTCCGATTATTATGTACGAGTTGCATACAAAGCTTTATGTTCGATTCCTAAAATTGGATAATTATCAAAAAAAATCAGTTTATAAATTTGACATCTCTTCTTGACAGAAGAAAACTTGACATGTAATAGACAGTTGCCATACTTTATTTTACTACTATATACTTTATTTTACTACTACCACTTTATTTTACGAGTACAATGATAAGCCAGTTTACTGCCGTAAAACAATACAATAAACAGTACTTTATAATGCAATCGGACATAATAGCTATTTATGTAACAAGTACATAATGTAGGACATTATAGACAAGCCCAGTTTATGGCTGAGCGAGCGAAGCGAGCAAGGCCTATAAAAAGGGCGAGTCTATAAGGTCCGATTATGTAAGAGTTGCATACAAAGCTTTATGTTCGATTCCTAAAATTGTCTAATTATCAAAAAAAATCAGTTTATAAATTTGACATCTATTCTTGACAGAAGAAAATTTGACATGTAATATACAGTTGTCATACTTTATTTTACTACTATATACTTTATTTTACTACTACCACTTTATTTTATGAGTACAATGATAAGCCAGTTTACTGCCGTAAAACAATACAATAAACAGTACTTTATAATGCAATCGGACATAATAGCTATTTATGTAACAAGTACATAATGTAGGACATTATAGACAAGCCCAGTTTATGGCCGAGCGAGCGAAGCGAGCAAGGCCTATAAAAAGGGCGAGTCTATAAGGTCCGATTATTATGTAAGAGTTGCATACAAAGCTTTATGTTCGATTCCTAAAATTGACTAATTATCAAAAAAAATCAGTTTATAAATTAGACATCTATTCTTGACAGAAGAAAACTTGACATGTAATAGACAGTTGCCATACTTTATTTTACTACTATATACTTTATTTTACTACTACCACTTTATTTTACGAGTACAATGATAAGCCAGTTTACTGCCGTAAAACAATACAATAAACAGTACTTTATAATGCAATCGGACATAATAGCTATTTATGTAACAAGTACATAATGTAGGACATTATATACAAGCCCAGTTTATGGCCGAGCGAGCGAAGCGAGCAAGGCCTATAAAAATGGCGAGTCTATAAGGTCCGATTATGTAAGAGTTGCATACAAAGTTTTATGTTCGATTCCTAAAATTGGCTAATTATCAAAAAAAAATCAGTTTATAAATTTGACATCTCTTCTTGACAGAAGAAAACTTGACATGTAATAGACAGTTGCCATACTTTATTTTACTACTATATACTTTATTTTACTACTACCACTTTATTTTACGAGTACAATGATAAGCCAGTTTACTGCCGTAAAACAATACAATAAACAGTACTTTACAATGCAATCGGACATAATAAGTATTTATGTAACAAGTACATAATGTAGGACATTATAGACATGCCCAGTTTATGGCCGAGCGAGCGAAGCGAGCAAGGCCTATAAAAAGGGCGAGTCTATAAGCTCCGATTATGTAAGAGTTGCATACAAAGCTTTATGTTCGATTCCTAAAATTGGCTAATTATCAAAAAAAAATCAGTTTATAAATTTGACATCTATTCTTGACAGAAGAAAATTTGACATGTAATATACAGTTGTCATACTTTATTTTACTACTATATACTTTATTTTACTACTACCACTTTATTTTACGAGTACAATGATAAGCCAGTTTACTGCCGTAAAACAATACAATAAACAGTACTTTATAATGCAATCGGACATAATAGCTATTTATGTAACAAGTACATAATGTAGGACATTATAGACAAGCCCAGTTTATGGCCGAGCGAGCGAAGCGAGCAAGGCCTATAAAAATGGCGAGTCTATAAGGTCCGATTATGTAAGAGTTGCATACAAAGCTTTATGTTCGATTCCTAAAATTGGCTAATTATCAAAAAAAAATCAGTTTATAAATTTGACATCTCTTCTTGACAGAAGAAAACTTGACATGTAATAGACAGTTGCCATACTTTATTTTACTACTATATACTTTATTTTACTACTACCACTTTATTTTACGAGTACAATGATAAGCCAGTTTACTGCCGTAAAACAATACAATAAACAGTACTTTACAATGCAATCGGACATAATAAGTATTTATGTAACAAGTACATAATGTAGGACATTATAGACAAGCCCAGTTTATGGCCGAGCGAGCGAAGCGAGCAAGGCCTATAAAAAGGGCGAGTCTATAAGCTCCGATTATGTAAGAGTTGCATACAAAGCTTTATGTTCGATTCCTAAAATTGGCTAATTATCAAAAAAAAATCAGTTTATAAATTTGACATCTATTCTTGACAGAAGAAAATTTGACATGTAATATACAGTTGTCATACTTTATTTTACTACTATATACTTTATTTTACTACTACCACTTTATTTTACAGTACAATAATAAGCCAGTTCACTGCCGCAAAACAATACAATAAACAGTACTTTATAATGCAATCGGACATAATAGTTATTTATCTACGACAACTATAAAAAATAATACATTTCGCACAGTCTATCAACCATAACCATTAACCATTAACCCAAAATGACTCATTGCTCACAATCTCTAAACTGTACAAAATGACCCTGGGAAATTATTTCGCATTTTCAGTGGTTCTATTAAAATGCCATAGACGTCCGCACATGCAATATTTCTAATTATTTTGAAATGTATAAAGTTATAAATTTTAGATAAAGGTTAATTTATTTTGTTTAATTAATGTTTTACATTAAATTATATTTTGAATGCAAATCTAGACGTAAAACAACGAAAAGAAACTTTTCCAGCAAACAGAAAAGGCTTTCCAAAAAGATAAAGGAATAATGTATGTTATTTTCTATATTTATATGATTTTTGTCATTTTATGTTGCCTTTTTCACTTTGCCTTTTTACCCTAAATACATATAAATATCTCTATTTCTTCGTTTATTCAAAGACCTTACGTGATAGAGAAAAACCGATAGATTTGAAATCAGCACCACTCAAACACCCAAGATCAGTTGGAAAACTCCATTCACATTTTATAAGGTAATAAAATGCAGACCTGTGTTATCACCCCGGCTGAAAATAGAACCCTGGACTTTCCGCTTTTCGAGCAGCATCTCTATTTCTGAGCTCTGTGTCGACTACCAGCATATAAAGTTATTACTACTATATAAAGTTATTATTCGTTAATTACAATAAATGCAGTGAGAGCTTTTATAATTTGCTACATTCCGTATATTCTGAAACGTAAAGTGCGTACATACAGCGAGCGACTCCCGGCCGCCTCAGTATCTCGGCGGGTCACTGCGGTCGCGGCCGTAATATGTACAACTGATTTCATATAAATCTAGGACAAACAGTACTCCATACTGTAAATGTTTTTTTTTTATTTTCATTGATATTTAATAAATTTTATGTAGGTAGTTAACTATAAAAATATAATTTAAAGCCTAGTTCATAAGTTGTTAAAAACACAAAAATCACTCTCAAGACTTGTTCTAGATTTATTTGAAATTACTACGTGCACGTTCAGACACGATATATCCTTCTAATGGCTTTAACCCATAAATTTAGAATAACCGGTCTATAACATGGAAATCTAAAAATGTTTTGGGAATTTATTATTTAAAATTACATACAAATGAAGCATTAGGTATTCAATGTATTTGTAAAATTGAGGTTATGATTAACTTTCATTAAAAAAGGCAACGGCGGAACAACACGACGCCCAAAAATACATTTAAACATGTCTATGACATTTTAAAAAATTTGTAGACGCCAACAAAACTACTATTATTAACTTAAATAATTTTTCTTTTGGTACTGGTTTTATAAATAAATGATTATTACATTGAGTTATACGCATTTCTTAATTTTTACAATACCTGTTTTCCACAAAATGTGAGCATTGTCCACTTTTGACAATCTACAACATCTCAAATCATATTCTAGGTTTAATATTTTTTCTAGTTTTCTAGTTTTTTCTAATTCTTGGTGTTTTATTATTTTTTTGTGGTTGTAGGTATAGTGTATAACACGTGCAAAAACGCCAATTTCACACTCGCGTGATTGCAGAATTCGACTTCGTTTCATGCCGCAACTTCTTTACACGTGAGAAATTGGGACTTTTCTGCACTTTTAACACAATATACTAATAATATTTATTAGTAGGTATAGTTTCAGTATAGGTATAAGTTTCAGGTTTGAATTACCACGATCATCTAATCAAGACACTTTTAATATAAAATTGCAAAAGTAATTTTTTTTTATTTTAATGCTAATAAAAATTACTACACACATTAACGGCAGTAAACTAGGTTCAGTAGATTCACTCTTTAGTTATTTTTTACTAAAGGTAAAGAATGAAACATAAACACGCTATATAACTTTGTTTAACTAGTAGATGTTTCCATTTAAAAGGGCTATTTTATAAGTGTGTCAAAGAAATTTTGAATAAAATGAATAACAATAGTTTTACAAGTATATTTTCAAAACAAAACTTTAAAGATTTTAAATATCTTGCCCAGGTAGTTGTTCATTTCTGTTTAATTCGGTCTCGTTCGTACACAGTATAAGGGGTATTTCGATTCTTAAAGCAGCAGCGCCCTTACTCGGAACAAGACATTTGCTAACTGTACTACGTGTTATTATCTGAATAAAAAAAGCTACGTATTGTCTATTACTAGTTTTATTTATTATTACTTCTGCTGAAATGGTATCCCCATAGCGTTTGTACGCGGTGTAGTATCGTCCGTAATTAATTTCAGCAAATCCTCAAATAATTTAATGCATATTCCTTAACTTTTGGATAAAGGGTTATGAACATGCTGTTAATTAATTTATCTCTTAAAATAGAGTGCACCCAGTATTTCCTTTCTTTTTTATACCGTTTATAACGGTGATACAAGATTATAAGATAAGTTACTTCTTCGATTTCCATTGTGATGCTAACATAATTAATCTGCAATGATGAATCATGATACATTGATACATAAAACGCCGCGTTAAGCGCTTGCATGTGTACGCTCGAGTGTTTTTGACAACGCACGTAAACGCCTTTGTGTGTACAGGGTCTTTTAGGCACCTACAGACCACCTGCTTGGGGTGTTTATTATTGTTAAAATATCGATGACCTTTAAATTTAAATTTAAACGTAATATTAAAAGTATGTACACTGAAAAAAATTTGTACATTTAAATGTAAAATTACACGAGTATTTATCTTGTAGATACCTAACATTTACGGTAGTAATGTAAGATTATCTTTATTTCTTACAAGGAATTACAAGGAACTAAAGGTAATCTTACATTACTACCGTAAATGTTAGGTATCTACAAGATAAGTACTCGTGTAATTTTACATTTAAATGTACAAGTTCTTTTCAGTGTAGGTATAATTTTTAGGTGTACTTTTAATTTTTTCTAAGAGAGGTTGTCATTTCAGTAAATTATTAGTGAAATGTTACTCTTTCAATATTATTCTTTATTTTAAAAAGTACTACTATTTATTTATAAAGCAACTCGAATTTCCGGTCTTTTTAGCAAAATACCTGGTGCAGGTTTTAATCTTTGTCGTTAAATTTATAAGTTCTGGTTTTGATCTGCCTTTCTCAACAATTTGTAATTTCTCTCCAAAACATATGCAGAAAATGCTTTATTTAATAATTAACAAACTGAATAACAAAATCATTGCGATTCGGATGTATCGGAAGTACTCGAACCTTCCACCGAAGCAGCTGAATTTGCAGTCATTAAGGAATTTTAAATTTGCATACGGAGCAAACTAAATAGAATTATTTGTTTTTAAAAATTCCAACTTATATAAATTGAAATATTTCAAAATACTGCTTCAAAATGCATTTTCAGATTAACATTGCCTTTAACAACATTTAACAAACATTAAATCGAACAAACAACCAAATTATAATAAACATCTGGGCACGGAGCACACTAAAAATAACGACCTTACGATGTCGATCGCATCGTCCGTATTACCACAACGCACCCGCCCACTAACGAAGGTGAGAAGTGCAGTAAGCAACGAAATCAGTGCTTATATGCAGTATATAATATATTATATTCTAATTATACTTTTTGCTGTACGTAATTGATATTGAGCTTTAAGTTGATTAAATACGTATTACAAACGTAAATAAAGAATAACCATAATTTTATAAAAAAAAATTTGTTAGCATTAGTTTTTATTTTTAATAAATTCTTAAGGGAAGCATCGCTTCCATTGCTTCCATGGACCGCATGCAACTGCTATAGTTACAATGACCTATTTGCAACAATGTATACAATGAAAACCGAGCTCTTCGAGTAAATAGATCTGATAGATCTGAAAGACGGAACCTGGCTAAGAATCTGTAGCCACAATTTATAAGATATGAATGAAGAATCAATTTAAAATACCATTTAAAGTTTTTGTATCTTCAAAGCCAAATCAAGCCAAATTAAGCACTGTTTATAAGCTAAGAACAGGTAGTATTTAATTAATAACAATAAGGTTTATCAAGTCTGCACGTCCACAGAGCGACTAAGACGTTTGCCTTCTTCAAGCGACCTTGGTCCATACGAACTCTTCCTTTCATTTTTTTCTGTTGAATAAGAAAAGCCACACATTGTTTAATTTTCTGAGGTATGCCCTTATTTTGTTAAAAGCTTAATTACCGCTCGAAACTCCACTTTTGGAGTTTTTAACAAATTGTACTTGAATGACAAATTATTTATCTGATGCTTGCAAAAAACGTATGACGTATCGACAATCAAACTAAGTACTGTATCCTAGTAGCCATGAGATTTTGATTTGGGTAAGGCGTATGGATCTGTCATGATAAGCAGAAATGTCAGTTACTTTATTGCTGTACTTTTGTTTTGCTCGTTCATTTATTCAAAGTGCCAAGAATTTTTAGAACATATTGGAGAAAGAGCAGATTTAGATGATCCAACCATCTTTCCTTTTTTTGCACAAATTAGACTTCCAGTATATAATCGACCGTAAGTACATTCTTTTATTAACTGGAATATTCTTGACTAAATTATGTTTTATGCAGATGGAGAATAAAGTATTGTGCAGGTTCTTTGATTCATCCACGATGGATACTTACAGCTGCAAGTTGCTTTCCTAGCCATATTAAAGAAATAAAATGGTTATTACTTCAAGAACAAGATATGGTATTTATGGGTACGGTTGAAGCATACATTAAGAAATCTGCAAAGACCAATTCTTTTAAATACATTCATCAGCATCCCAACTATTCAAGAATAAAAACTAAAAATGGATATGTATTATTTAAAAATAATGTTGCAGTTGTTAAATTAAAAAATATGTACATATTGTCATCGACTGTACGAACAGTACCGTTGTTTTCCATGTTTCGAGATTGTAACTTTGGAACAGTGATTAGTGTAGGAAGTGCATTACAAGATAACGATCATATACTTGGTTTAGAAACTGTAAAATATTCTCAATTAATTATTACTAAAACTGATGATTTCGGCCCACCATTAAAATCCTTGCCAAAAACAACATTTTATACTTTAACTAAACTTGACAAAAGAATGCACTCCTTACGTCATGCATTTCAAGGCAGTTCAGGCGAACCCTTCGTGTGTGAATTTGATTTTATAATTGTTCAACTCGGCGTATTTTCACAGAAAGGGCCTGTTCAAATGAATAACACATACATAAATATTTTTGAAAGAGTAGACATGTTTAAACAATTTATTTTGACACATGTACCTCGTGTCAAATTACAGAGAGAAAGTCGTAGAAGAAGCTCAGATGAGGAAGAAACAGAAGATATAGCTATTAAGTACTATAAATCCTATTATTTAATTTATTTTGCGTTAGGTTTTCATTTGTTCATCTGTGCATAACTGAGTAGTACTTCGTAAAGTATAATATCATCTACATGACAAAAGTAAAGTATTTTGATATGAATCTTCGTTTTATTACTTATAGGATTACTTTTGCGATGAAAAATGTCAAATTATGCTACCATACAGTAACTATAGTTTAAGCACAAGGTTTAATGTAAGTAAGTGACTTCCAACACTCCCAAGGTCTCTTTGTAGCAGTCTACCAGGATCTTGTGAGCTTTGACACCGAGTTCTACAGTCTATACAATCTATTCTGACTTCCCTTTGTTTGTTGGCGAAGAGGTAGAAAGTCCAAAAGAGCCTCTATTGCTGCTATAGAGGTTCCTATAATTTCTAGATTTCTAGATTTTAGTAGGGGAGAGGCGGGCATAATGACATAGGCGTGCATAATGACTTTTTCCTATTATAAAAAAATCTAGCAGCATTTTTTTATAAGCAGCATTTATAAGCCCCAATGGTGGTGATAACGTTCACGAACCGGCAACACTGCACTGGCTGTAGAAGGAACTATCTAGACTTGTTGTTTGTGGTTCCCGGGTGTTGTTCTTCAACGTAAGTAACATTTAGGAATATTATTCACCTGACTTGTAGTCGTTTTTACTAATGTTTGAGGATACTACCTTTGCCACATAATTGTACACTTTAAATTCATAACACATTTTTTTAGTCAATTGCCCTTATGTTTTTGTAGCCAAATTAAAAATAAAAACCACGACGTGCAAAACGAGATAGCATAATAGCGGACAAAATGAATTAGTATCTCGTTTTGCCCGTCTGCGTCGTTCAGTGTTTTAACGGAAGAATTATAACGTTGAAATTCACAACCCATTGATTGTTTGACGGTCACTGTTTAAAACCAAGCTTCTCCGTTAGTTGGGTTGTCACTGGTTTTCCCTTTCCTCGCTTGATCGTAAATTCGCGCCCGCGCTGTGAAGCGCATTCTGAATGTGGAGTTGATATAACAAAATGGTTGGCTTTTGCATTAGAAGTTGAATGTGTGAAGTGAATTAGAAAATTGGTTTTGATATAATTCGCTTTAGCGGAGAAAATCTCGCATTCAACAAAATGATCATTTGATTGTTTATATGTGATCAATCGTAAATTAGACGGATTATTTTCTAGTGTTAACCATTTAGGTAAACCTTCTTTATTTTCCACAATGTGCTAAAATCTCATTAAATCTCATTAAAATTTTTTTCTATTTTAGGTAATGTTTCCCTATCAGTTACCTTGACGGAATCGTGTAATAAAAGACCTTTCAGTTTATCGAAATGTAAAATATACAGGGCGATTTATTTTTAGGTCTTTTTTGGGGTTTTGTTGCTCGTTGTCTTTTTTCTATTCCTGCCCCTTTGACTTTGGATTGGGTTTAATTTGAAGGTCTTCCCCTTTGGGTTCGTACCTGCATACATACGTACAGGATTTATGTAACAAGATTACACCGGAGGGTGAGACGAAAAACCCTAAGCAAGGCTTTTAAACCGTACCGTATCATCAGGAGAGTCATCGAATGGTGAGATGTTTGTTTGAAACTGTATGTATATGTATATTGTGTCATTTTATCTATGTGTGTATATATTTATAAAACGTTTATATAATTTATTTATTCATGCATGTTAGTTTTAAGTGCTAGATAAAACGAGATCTCGAGTAGTGAAAATGTCATAGGGTAGTTTTTAAGATTTACAACCACTGTGATACAAATCACCATTCTGTTAATTTTGCTAGACATTAACATCCTTAATCAGTATAATTACCGTTTACAATTTGCATTAAACAATAAAGCTGTTTCGAACAATAATGAATATCCTTGCTTATATTTCAGATATCGTAGACTCCTTTATTTTATGGATCACTGGAAATTTCCTAGAATAGGAAAATTACAAATTATAGTACATTTATTTATATAACAATCTAATTAATTAATGAAGTAAAGTATCAACAAACTTACTTTTAGTTTTTAAACAAAGGTATTTTAAATATATTTTTAGATTTAGATTCAATCTTTTCTAGTAAAGTGACGTTTTTAAATTGTCAGGGCTGTTTTTAATCTCGGCGGCCTTGCCAGTCGCCAACACTCCCCTCCGGTATGACGAACCTGGGCACTAGGTCGACCTACCTCCTAGGACATCAAGAACTGCCAACTTCACCGTAGGTCGTTCATAAATTCCTGTGGAAGTCTGAACGGTCGCTCTAACCACTTGTCCATCTTTGCCGCTGATGACATCTAGCACTCGTCCTCGTGGCCAAAAGTTCCTCGAGTTGGCTTCGTCGACTACAACTACAATATCTCCAATAGCAATAGGTTTGACTGGTTCGTACCATTTCGTTCGACGAGTCAGCGTTGGAAGATACTCCCGGATCCAGCGTCTCCAAAAGATGTTAGCGTACTGCTGGGATTTTAGCCAATTTCGTCGAAGAAGAGTGGTGTCATCAGAAAGTATGCCGTCGGGCTTTTCACCATTTGACGAACCAATGAGGAAATGGTTAGGCGTCAGCACTTCATCGTTTTCACTTTCGAGATGTATGTAGGTGAGTGGACGGGAGTTGACTACTAGCTCCACTTCTACAAGCATGCTATGAAGTAGCTCGTCTGAAGGATTGAGGTTTGGAAGGATGCGATTAAGTGTTTTCTTCACAGATTGAACAAGCCTTTCCCAACTTCCACCCATATGTGGAGAAGCAGGTGGGGTATATATCCATTTGGTGAGTGGACTAGAAAATTCCTTAGCCAAACTAGTTTGCGGCTGTTCCACAGACTCCCGTAATTCTCTTTCTGCGCCGTGAAAGTTGGTGCCATTGTCGCATCGAATCTCGCGAGGAACTCCACGCCGACCAATAAAACGTTTAATAGCGAGGATGCAGGAATCCGATGTCAGACTGTTGGCTATTTTTATGTGACCAGCGCGGGTTGTCAGGCACATTAATAAAACACCCCAGTGCTTTTCAGTATGCCTTCCAACTGTGACATGCATTGGACCAAAATAGTCCAACCCAATGTAGGTGAACGGTCGAGTGAATGTTGCAAGTCTCGCTGAAGGAAGTTCGCCCATCTCCGGTGGTTTCGGCATCGCGTGCTCATTTTTGCAAAGTTGACACTTTCTCCTCTCTGTTTTTACTGCCACTCGTAGGTTTGGAATTGAGAAGTTTTGTCGAATCTCGTTGATGACAGTCTCATGGTTATGATGGTGATACCTCTCATGATATGATTTTATTATTAAATTTGTAATGTAGTGTCCCTTCGGCAATAGAATTGGTCTCTTCATGTCGTTGGATGTTCCAATTGCTGCGTCGATGCGTCTTCGAATCTGCAAAACTTCATCGCTGTCTAGATATGGTGATTGCTTGTAAATTGGACTGGATTTGTCCAAAGGTTTGCGATCGTCCACGGACAAATTGTTGTTGTTTTTTAATGTAGCTATCTCATCGTGATATATATCATACTGGGCTTGTCGGTATAGACTGTTTTCTGCCTCTAAATATTCCTCTTTTGTGATGTGGCAGTCAGCCCGCTTCGAAACGTTCTTCGTCTTGGCTCTGATATTCCAGATAAAACGTGATGCGAGTGCTTGTGTACGAACGAGTTTTGTCCAGTTGGAAAAACGTTCAGGTTGGACTAATGCTGGATTGTTTATCATACGATGAAATAAAATTGATGGTCTCAGCTCTTCTGATGTTGTTTGAAGATCATTTAACTCTTTTGGCCATTTATCTTCAGACTGCATAAGAAATGGGGGACCGACAAACCAACGGCTAGATGAACTGAAATCAGGAACTTTATGCCATTTTGTAGCATCATCATCAACGTTCAATTTTGACGGAACATATCTCCACTGATTCATCTCAGTTGTCTCAAGGATCTCGCTGACTCTGAAGCCGACGAATTGACGATAGTTTCAATGATCTGATTGAATCCAGGAAAGAACTGTTTTCGAATCCGACCAGTAGAACGTTTCTTCGAATTGAATCGTGTGACCGTCTTTGATGCTGCTTGCCAATCGTGTTCCAAGTCTTGCTGCTTCAAGTTCAAGGCGCGGGATTGATGTTAAGCTAAGTGGTGCTACACGAGTTTTTGCTGCAACTATTCTGCACTCTACGAGATTACCTTTTGTCAATCTAACGTAGGCGACGGCTGCAAAGGCATTTATGCTAGCGTCCACGAAGATATGTAATTGCGATTTATCATGCTCACCGAATTTGATTTTCTTAAAATAGCACCTCTGAATTTTGACTTGCGTTATACCTCGAAGATGCTTCACCCACAGAAGCCACTTATCATACATTTCATCCCTGATTGGTTCGTCCCATCCAATTTTCAACCGCCATATTTCTTGCATTAAGATCTTGATGTAGACCAAGAAATTTGCGATTAGTCCGAGAGGGTCGAAAACCGTCATTAAGACGCGTAGAAGTTGTCGTTTTGTTGGTCGAATCTGTCCAGACAACAGTTCACTCAAAGATGCTTTCGACGAGAGTGCAAAGGTAAAACTGTCTGTGGAAGTACACGGTGGTGTACTTCCAGGTTCTGGGTATGTGGTGACATACCCAGAACCTTCTCTGTGGTGTTCTCTTGACTGATATTGAGATCTCGCTTGTCTTCTGGTCGCTTTTCTCAAAGCGCTGCGATGACGTTTGGTGAATTGGACACCCAATTTCGGATTTCGAACCCGCCGCATGCATGTATGAATTTGACTTCCGCTAGACGTACAGCTTCCTCTTCAGTGTCCGTGCTCTCCAGCACATCGTCCACATAGTGATGTTTACAAATAGAGGTAACGGCCCTCGGATATTGCTCTGCGAACTTTTGTGCATTTTTATTTTTCACAAATTGAGCACTGCTTGGTGAGCACTTAGATTCGAAGGTCAAAACCTTCATTGCATAGATTTCTGGTGTGCCTTGGAGATCAGAGTTCCAAAGAAACCGTTGAGAGTCCTGATCCTCAGCTTTCACGTTGACTCGGTGAAACATTTCACGAATGTCTGCACAGATAGCGATTGCTCTTTCTTGAAAATGGTACAAGACGGATGGCAATGATGTAAGTTGGTCAGGACCCTTCAGCAATGCAGAATTTAAAGAGATTCCGTTGACTTCGGCGGCGGCGTCCCAAACTATTCTTGTTTTGCCCGGTTTGTTTGGGTTGGTGACAACAAATACTGGAAGATACCAAGTGCGGAAATTCTTGGCGCAATTCCTCGATGGACAACCTTCGGATATGGTTCTTAACCAAATATTCTTCGAATTGGCGTTTGAGATTTGTGGGCAATTCGGAATCTCGAACCATTCTTTCCCGTAAACATTCATATTGGCGAAGAGCCATGGGGAAGCTATCGGGAAATCGTACGTCGTCATATTTCCACAATAGACTTGTTTCGAAACGATTGCCTTTTCGGATTGTGGTAGTTTCTAGCAGTTGGCATGCACGTTTTTCGTCTGTTGATTTGAAGAGCTTGTCCACCTTGACTACACCGAGGCTATCCAGTGATAAATAATCTTTCATCAAGTTGTGTAACACCTTGTCATTACAGCTTTCATATTCACATATATGAAAGTTTTGAAAAGCTGACTGACCTGAATCATTGACCTTCGATGATGATGATCCGTAAGCTACCCATCCCAATCGCGTTTTAGTTGCTACCGGGTCGCCTATGGCGCCTTCAATAACTTTGAGGGGAACAAAACGTTATCGAGTCCGATGAGTAATCGAGGAACTGCTTGCTGGTACGATTTAATCGGGTATCCTCGCAGGTATGGGTACTGCGTGGTCAACTCTTTTACATCTAGCGATTGTTCTGGCAAGCACAAAAACTCAACAAAACATGAAAAACTTCTTATCAGGATTGTGGACGCTGGATATCTGGGCAGATACGATTTGAGAATCCTTTTCGTTTCGACAAGTATTACCAGTCCACCAAAGAGTAAGCGACTTGGGCTCTCCTTTGAGTTTTAACTCAGCTGCAAGTGATTCCTCTATCATTGTTAGTGACGACCCATCGTCTGAAAATGCAAAAGCTTCTACTTTTGTTTCGTTGCTGTGAAGAATGACAGGTACAACTCGGTACTTAATTGCTTGAGCAGGACCATGTGCATTGCAGTTGTACCGACTATCCATCGTCGCTATTGGCTCGTTTACTGGCAAAGATTCCTGGGCGACTGTATCGACAGGATTGGTTGTTTGCGTAACTGTTGCTGTTGCGCCGTTGGATTCACTGGTGCTTTTGTGTAGAAGTCGATGGTGCCTGTACGTACAACCATCCATTCCACAAACGGCATTCACACGACATCGGGATTTAAAATGTGATGATAGACATGTGCGACAAAGTCTGTGTTATTTAACGGCGTTCCACTTCGTTGAGCTTCATATTTAAGAATCTACTACAATTTTCAATGCGGTTACAAGTTTGCTTGCAAATTGGGCATTGACGATTGTTTGGACACTTTTTATTGATTTCCTCATGGTGCACATTAACGTGGCCCTTTTCTTTCTTATATCGCTCTGGTTTAGCTTCAGTTCCGAGAGACGTAGTAAGGGTAACGCTACTAATGGTCTCCGCTAACTGAAACAACCATGCATTAAGATTTGCCAAGTTGACGACGGACAAACGTTGTCGGTGAACGGCCCAATTGATCTTGAGCTGAGCTGGTAGTTTATCGACGAGTTCCTGCAGTAGCATTGGGTTTGCGAGATGATCGTAAAGTGAGCAAGCTTCCATGGTTGACGTCAAGTTTTGCACTGCCAATGAAAATTGAATCACAGTCTCTAACTTATCTGACCGAGGCAACGGTCCAGAACGAACCTTTTGCAAAAGCGACTGTATGATTATTTCGGGACGCCCATAAATCATCCTCAGTGTCGATATGATGTTAGAAACATTCGATGGTAGCAGTAACCTGCTTCTCACGGCTTCCAATGCTCGCCCCTTTAAACATTTTTGCAAGCGTAGAGGGTTTTCATGGTATGAGAAACGGCACATTTGAGTACTACCTTCAAAACTGAAAATAAACAGCGGCCAATCCTCAGGATTGCCGTTAAAATACGGGAGTTCCTTTGATACTGAATGTCGCGCCGCAAGCTGATTATTTGTTAAAGGAGCAAATTCTTCTTCCATATGCGGATGAGCCATGACATCGGCATGAGGAACAGAGTAAGTATTCACCTTACTCTTTGGCACTACCGACGGTAGTGGCTTGTTTTGTACACCCATCTGATGGACAACCGGTGCACCTAAATTAACTTGAGCTGTCACTGGTGGTTCTGGAATCGCCTGTGCGAGTAGTTGTGAGCTATGAGCTACGGTTTCCAAATTATAGTTCGGCTGAGTTGCGTTGAAAGCGATCACCGTTGTGTCGGCTGTGAAGATCTTTTGCTGTTCAGCTTTATATAACTGCTTGGAACGTCCATTATGTAACCACTCATCAACAAGTTGCTTTGAACTATCCACGCATGATTCCAGATAGTTTTGGTTTTCTCCCACCATGAGTGTGAGCTTTTCCCTTAGATATGCCGCATCTTTTTGTTCTTGCGGTTGCTTGAACACTACATTCTTTTGTTCTTGCAGTTGCTTGAACTCCGCATCCTTTTGTTCTTGCAGTTGCTTGAACTCCGCATCGCGTTTTGCCTCTCTTTTTTTCTAATATCTGAAGTTCAAGGGTGCGGCACTTTGAACTTGTTGTCGACTTCGTCTTCTTGGAACAACTAGACCTAAAGATCGTTCGTTCCTTTTTAGAATTAATTAGGTTACAGCTGGCACAAACCCAATTCTGATACTCGATATCAGCAGTAACATTAACGCATGTAAAATGGTACCATGCTTTACATACATCGCATTGGAGCATTTCGGCATTGTCTGGCTTGTTACAAATTGAGCAGCTGCGATTCTCCATGTTGACGATTTGGTGTTGTCGCTCCAGTCTCCGACTTCTTCGAAGTCTTGGGGTTTCATTTGTTTGGGACATCACGATTTCCTTTACTCTTGTAAAAGAAATTTGTAGAATTATTGTTTCGAACAATAATGAATATCCTTGTTTATATTTCAGAAATCGTAGACTCCTTTATTTTATGGATTACTACAAATTTCCTAGAATAGGAAAATTACAAATTGTAGTACATTTATTTATATAACAATCTAATTAATTAATGAAGTAAAGTATCAATAAACTTACTTTTAGTTTTTAAACAAAGGTATTTGAAATATATTTTTAGATTTAGATTCAATCTTTTCTAGCAAAGTGACGTTTTTAAATTGTCAGGGCTGTTTTTGATCTCGGCGGCCTTACCAGTCGCTAACAATAGTTCTACTTAGAAAGTTTACATTTCACTACATGTTTTATTTATTACTATTTATTTATTGTGTGGTTTTAATATTTGTTTTCCAGCTTATAACCTGTAAGTATATGCATCGTACGACCAAAATTGTGGAAGTTGTCTATATGTTAGTAAAAGATCTATTTCCTCGTTTATCTAATAAGCTTTAGTAGTGAGGATTGTTTTAAAACGAAGTGGCGCTTGTTTTTTTATCTTGTATATCTTGTATTACCCCGCTCCTCTCCGACTTATTGGGGTTAGCCGGCAAAACTATAGTGTTATTTAGGTCAAGCTGATACTTCCAGCACAGCTATATTTTGGTAGGTTTGGTATTTATCTATATAAAAGTAGCCTTTGTGATTCTGTAGGCTATATATTTTTGTTTAGATGGTTTATTCATATAAAAGAACGACAAATAGAGGAGCCTGGAATGATGCGGATGGAGAGAGTTATACAAGCTGTCCGCAATGGCAAAATGGGCTGGTTAAAAGCAAAGAAGTCCTTCAATGTACCTACAGCAACTTTGCGACATCGAGCGCTTGGAGAAAACAAATTTGCTGTTAATATTGAAAAACGCTTTGGTTTTTTCAGTCTACATTAAATAGAGACCTTGAAGTTGCGATTGTAAATCATATGCTGGACTTAGAATCCCGTTTTTTGGAATGACAACAACAGATGTGCTACAACTGGCATATGAAGTTGCCGAAAAAATGAAGATAAAACACCCTTTCAATAAAGAAATTAAGATGGCTGGAAAGGGGTAGCTTCATGGATTTCGTCAACGTAATCCTCAATTATCATTACGACTTCCAGAAGCAACGTCGCTCGCCAGAGCTAAGGCGTTTAATAAACCACAGGTGAATAAATTTCTCACCAAGCTAGAACAAGTTATCGAAAAGCACAAAATTGATAACACCATGATTTTTAATATGGATGAATCCGCGATGACCACAGTGCAAGTACCACCAAAAGTGTTTGGCCAAAAAGGCAAAAAACAAGTCGGCGCTGTCACTAGTGCTGAGAGAGGGGTACACACAACCGTTGTCATCTGCATGAGTTCTGGGGTAATATATGTACCGCCATAAATAGTTTTCCCGCGGAAAAGGTTCAATCCGGACTTATACGATGGAGCACCCATTGGTACGTTAAAACTTCACAACAAGTCAGGTTACATGACATCACATTTGTTCATAAAGTGGATTAAACACTTTATAGATCGCGTAAGGTCCACTGCAGAAAAAAAGCTTTATTGATCTTGGATGGCCATTCTAGTCATAAGTGCTACCAGGCCTTACAACTGACTAAGCAAAATTCAGTTGTTCTTCTGTGCCTCTGAGCACATTGCACACATCACTTTCAACCATTGGACGTAGCCTTTTTTGGTCCCCTTTACAAATATTACAACCAAACTGTAACCCAGTGGTTAAAAGAAAATTCCGGCCGTACAGTCACCATTTACCAGGTATCCAAACTTTTCAGCCATGCCTACGAAAGAACAGCAACACTTGAAATTGCAACTAGTGCGTTCCATGCCACGGGAATATTGCGGTTTAACCCTAACATCTTTCCTGACCATCTATTTTTACCCAGTTTAACAACGGATGTGCCAGAAGCAGATCCCGTTAATGAACATTTGGAAAATCCGCAAGAACCTCGAACAAATAATACAGAAATACAAGCACCCACAGTGAAACCTACAGACCAAGAAAAACTAACTTTTACAGAAGAAATAAATGATCAAGGACCTGCATCCGCTTTAAAAAGGTAGATATTCAAAAACATTACAAGAATTGTCACCAGTGCCTCAGAGTAACGTCAGAAAGACTGTCAAGCGTAAAACTGGTGGATACCAAGATGTTCTAACCGAAAGTCAATACCTTCAAAGCATTCGTAAGAAGGAAATTGAGAAAACCCAAGAACAACAAAAAAAGATAAACAGAAACGTTGTTAAAAGGAAGCTAGTAAAGAGAGACTCAGATGAAAACCAAAATAAAAAACAACAGGAGCAGTTGAGAAAAAGTAAAAGACCTGTTGAAAGAATTAGGCTAATGGAAGGCGAGACTAGTGAAGAAGAAGATCCCTATCGTGTTAGTAACACTGAAGAGAACTATCCGTGTCTTTATTGTAACGTTCTGTTCAGCAGATCAAAATCTAAAGAAGCTTGGTTGCAGTGCCAACTTTGCCAAAAGTGGGCACATGCAGATTGTGCATATCTCCCCCAGAAAAGCAAAAATGTTTGTGAAATTTGCATGGACTAAGTTTTAGCATTCTGCTATATCTAACACTGTATTTGTTCTTATTTACGTGTTAAATATGT
The DNA here is from genome assembly GCA_929113105.1 of Agrypnus murinus. Lineage (NCBI taxonomy): Eukaryota > Metazoa > Arthropoda > Insecta > Coleoptera > Elateridae > Agrypnus > Agrypnus murinus. Next base: position 61,801,489 of record OV816025.1, read on the forward strand.
TCTTTTTGAGTTTTATTTTTGTATGCCACTTTGCCCGACCTGAGCGGGCAAAATGATTTTAAGTAGCAAAATCCATTTGATCTGATCTTAATAAATTTTTTTGAACAAGAATATATTTTATTATCTGAAGTTGTGGAGTATATTACTGACTATCAACACATAAAAATATTTTAATTTAGCTCATCTTTTCAGTAAGTTTTCTGAATAGCAAACTAAAAGTATGTCATTATGCCCGCCCCTCCTGTGTGTTTAATAAGTGTTCGCTTTTTATGTATTCGATATTTTATGTTTCCACTTTTACTCATGAGAACACAATGTAGGTAAAGTGGTAAATGTGTAGTATAAAAATATAATAAAACACATATAAATAAATAATTTATCATTAATTTATTTTTACAGTTTCAATAACACCGTCAAAATCCAATACTTCGCCGTGTCAAGTTTTTCATTGTGTAACATAATATATATAATAGGCTTATTAAATGCAACTACAACTTTAAAGACGCCATCTTTAATAGTAACACATTTTAAAAACAATTCCTCTACATCAATTCGTCACAACTGTAACGACGTCAGATTTCGTATGAACAGTACAATACATATGTATTGTTGAATATTCCAGACATGCGAAATTACCGCAAAAGCAGTTGTCGGTTGTTTCAATTTTTTATTTGGGGTATACAGGATGTTTCACTGAAGATTCGTATCCTCTGCACAGGTATAGTACACATAAAATGCAACATAAAAGCTTAATATCATTAGTGACTATCTTTTATAATAACCGATTAAAAAATTGTTTTTGAAAAGTGGTTTGGTGGTCACTAGTTTAAGAATATCAGTTGGAGCTGGATATACAGGGTGTTCCGGAAAAATATGCAATGCTTTAAGGGGGTGAAAGGTGACCATATAGAGACCCCAAAACTCATAAAATAAAAATAAAAAATAAAAAATTTTCGGATTTTTCCGTATTTTTTACAAGTCACGAGTCGACTATGGATTGTTTGTAAGCTGTTGACCCTGAATTACTGATAAAGCACACAATAGTAACTGACCTCCGCTACGTACGTATCAATTTACAGAAACAACAGAATTAAATTTCAGCAGCGGTTGCCGAGTGACTCACTACCTTGATGACTTGATCACTTATTAAGGTCGGTAAATAAAGTGTTACATACGTTCGTTGACCTAATTGTGATGGAAACATTGCCTGTTTTTCATTTTACGAATGTCATTTTAACAAAATGAGTACTTACTTACTTACCGTTTACGAGTAAAACATTTTGTGCAAACTGGGGATTTTCCTGTTTGCGTTCCAATAGCCATTGGCAAAATTGCACTCGCGGTATAAGTGTACTTTTTGAAAAGTTCCGTTCATTCAGCAGGCGTGTTTGATTCTGCCATAATTTAAACAGTAACTAAATACACTTAAATAAACTACTCATCTGTAGGGATACGAGAATGAATAAGCCCTTTATATTTCTACCATTGGTTATTTTTAATTCACGCTTACTAATGTTTGGTCTGAAACATTCTGATTTTATACATAACTTTTAAGGGTCGTAAATGCTTAATGATGCTGAACGTCTGCCATGTAACGGCAAGACGATTATTAAAAGAAAGGGAAGTTTTAGTTATTAGTTAACACTGGTCGGATTCGGTCCATGTATTGATACATTTTTATATTAAACATTAAAGATTGGATTATCGGCTTTTGATTTACCTGGCTAATTATCTTACATATCACTAAAACAAACACTTAACACTACCTAATGCAAGTTATTAATTCTAAAAAACGTGTATTAATCGAAACTCAAGTTTACCAACACCTAACACAAAGAAAGTTGACGACAAACTGCATACTGCAGTTACAAATCTCAAAGATCTGAGTAAGTAACAGTTATTACAGATGTTCAAAATGAGTGTTATTATTTATAGTTAAAAACGTTTTAAAAGCACGTACTGCAATTTGGTGTTGATTACAATCTTCCGAAGAATTTATAAATATTTATCCTGCTACCTGCTTGGGTTAGTTTATGGCTTATTTGTCCATGACATTTAAAAGTATGTATTAGTAGACACAATTTTCATTTCATACAGCTTTATCTACTATTTGCAGTGGCGTGCCTATTATTTTTATAAGGGGGGTTGTCAATTCAAAGGGGCATTTCAGGAAATTGTTAGTAAGATGTTACTCTACACAAGTTTGTCTATTGCTCTTTAACGGGAAAGGCATCTTTTTCAAAACACCCTGTACCTAACTGCATTTTCAATGTGATATCTGATAAATTGATGAAGCTGATGCTAGGTGATGTTACGGTTTGTTTTGACTATTATTTCCAGCAGTTACCAAAAGTTGATCTTTTTAGCAATGTTTTTCGGTGTGCGTAAAATCAAAAATGGAATAAGGATTTTTTGTTTCTATTGACGAGTACTATCACCAATCCAGATGATATGAATCTTAAATAATACACCCTGTATAACAAGATAATTATTTGTAGTAACTTAATGAACGATGAAGTTAGAAATTGGTAAAAAGTTTTCTACGTTGATAGAAATGAACAGCTTTTGTATCTGCATATGAAAAATTACCGTCTAAGACAAGGTTATACGCGAGTCTGTAAAGTGTTTTCTTTACAGACTATTTCAGAAAAACAAAGTTTTTACAAACATTAGAAAAAGTGCGGTTAACTTAAAAAGTAAAGAAAACAGAGAGTCAAATAAATGCCGCATAACCTTTGTACTTAATTTACTTTGTAGGACACGTCCTTTAGAAAACTTGGATGCGTGCACTAAAAACGTGTCTTATAAAACTAATACTTTAATATACCAAATATTTTACTTACATAATGAAAATTAAAAACTTAATCAATAGCTATTTATGCAACCAGTTAGGAAATGCCTCATTTTGTGTAACGAGTGAGATGTTTGCGGGACGAGCGAAGCGAGATCCCGCAAAATCACACGAGTTACACAAAATCGCATTTCCTAACGTGTTTCATACAAGATTTTTTCTAATTTTGATAAAAAATGGTTCTTCAAAATTTAAAAACCGATGAAATTATGAATTTCATGAATTGTATTGAAAATCAAGTAGGTAGTATACATTTATATCGCTTGTCAGTTTGTTTAATTTATTCGAGTTTGACGCTTCTGCGAGTTTTGTAAGAATACAAAATTTGAGAAATGTCTGATTCAAGTTTAGATGTTCCAAGTGATATCGAAGAGGCTGCACAAAATGCACTATTATCCGTTATACCGGAAAAATCAAAAGCAAAATATGATTTGGCTTATGAAATATTTGAAAAGTGGTGTGAAGAAAAAAAAGTAAAGCATATCAATGAGAAAGTTTTGCTGGCGTATTTTGAGGGAAAGAAGACTCTAATAGCTTCTACACTGTGGACACTGTATTCCATGTTGCGAAGTGAATTATCTCTAAAAAGGAATATTGATATTAAGAAATATACCACTTTGGTATCATTTCTAAAGAGACAGTCAAATGCGTACCGCCCTAAAAAGTCGAACGTCTTTTCGAAAGAGAATATCTCGAAGCTATTAAGAGAGGCTTAATAGCTTCAGTTCTTAATAGCTTAAAAATGTCAGCGCATAAGAGAAACTTTGATTTCGTGGACTGTATTTGAAAGTAAATAAGATTATACGCCAACATTTATAAACACACACAAATTGTAATCGCTATAAGTTCACTAAGGGCACTTACCGTGAGCGTACTCCGTTGGTCTTTTCTAAACTGCTGATGGTAGGGATCCCCTTATTTCATACTATACACCAATTGCCAATATATTCTTGTTCTTGTGGTCTCACAATTGTTAGTTTTAAGAAAACTTAGGAAAACGAGTCTCAGAACTAGTAGAAACTAAATCTTTTTTTCTTTTATATTGACTGACTAATTAATTAATTAATTAATTAATCATATTAAGATGATATGAAGTTTTTAATGGCAAAGGTAAGCGGCAATAACTATGCATTTTATTATCTTATTGTCATCATTACATACATAACCTATCTTTTAAGGTTGCAATGATCGTTGGAATAGCTGGTGCATGTCGAAAGTCTGAGCCTACTTTTCTTCGTATCGAAAATGTTGTGGACGAACGGTCTTATTTTCGAGTTAATATTCCGAATACAAAAACAAAAGTTATTCGTGAGTTTGCAATCACCGTTGGGGACATAGACGGAATAAATTTTGGAGATGATTAGAAAATACATTAATTTGCGTCCACCAAATGTTAAACACAACCGGTTTTTCGTTAAATACATTAACGGAAAATGTGGTGTTCTACCGGTTGGGATCAATACTTTTGGTAATCTACCTAAGACGATTGCTCAAACAATTGGATTACCAAATCCCGTTTTATTTACTGGCCACTGCTTTAGAAGGTCTTCGGCCACTTTGCTGGCGGACTCTGGAGCCGATCTTTTGAAGATAAAAAGACATGGGGGCTGGAAGTCCAATACGGTAGCGGAAGGATACGTAGAAAATTCAATATAGAACAAGAAAAAGATTGCTACGGATATTCTTGATGAAACCAATTGCGTTTCTAATATTACAGCTTCAAGTTCTACTAATAAAACTTCCCTATCATCAGGAGTTAACCTAACTAACTGTCAGAACTGTGTTATACACATTTATCATTGAAAATGTTTTTTTCTACTTGTGTTGTAGATTTTGTATATGTAGATTTAACCAAGTACTAACAGTAACGATTGTGTTTATATTGATTACTTAAATGTTATGTTTTTCTTAATTTTGTGTTTTTGTTTTTCGTAACTGACGCTAAAATGAATTTTTCGTCACCAGTTGCGAAAAAAATTTCATTTCCTAACCAGTTACGAAAAATGTGACGTTTTGTAACTTCAGTCAATTTTGAAAAGTGACACTTTATATGTCAAAATTAGAAAAAAATCTTTAAATAGAAAAAGTGGTGGAATGTACACCCTGATTTTTCTTTTTAGAAATAATATTTTATTTTATATTAATTTAATTGAAAACCGTAATTTTGTTCTTGTGCGTTTCTTTTCATCTAAAATGTTTAATTGAGAATGTTTACTGTCAAAGATTGGAAAATGATTTGAAGAGTTCATGTCACTTATAAATAAATGTTATTATGTCTAATGAATTCATTATAATGAATTCATGGTGCCACTGCAATAAACAAACCTATTATGTTCATTCGCGTAGTCAGTTCAAAATTGTTTCAGAACTAAAACGCTACCACCGTTACATGTGAGCCAGCGCAGTAGCGATTTCAGAGGTTTTAAAAAACTACTGCGCTTGCTTATTGGTTCCCAAATAAACTTCGGTCGCATTAGCTATTCGGAAAGCACAAACAAACAGTAGTTAGGTGACCGCTCAAAGCTGCGTTCACCTAATGATGCGTTACCGCTTAGAATATACGTTCTAGCGCGCAAAATCCAAAACGACGATAACAATGTTTAAAGCCACAATTGAATTAGACTCGTTACGTATGATTACCAATAACAAAGTTGAGTTTAAAACAGTTGTTTGTTCTAAAAAAGACATTTTTTACGACGTAGACGCCCACTATAAAATAATTATAATTTTATTTAGAAAGATTAATACATAATTCAAATTTCATAGTAATTAATTTAACTAACTATCCATCACTTTCAGAACCTTCTAATGTATAATCGGTGACTGAATACGACTTTTCACGGTAAGAATTAGTTTTTCCACTAAAACATCGACTTTGTGTTCCATATCCCACATTTGTTGTTCTATTACTTGAATGCTCGACAAATTTTTTAGCAGTTTTCTGCAGTAACCTGAGCAATTCCTTCCACTAGTCGTCAAGTCCACGTCATCAATCATTAAGCACGTCAACCAATAGCGTTGCTTTTTGTTTGTTTACGATTTCCGAATAGCTAACGCAACCAGATCAATTGATTTAATTGCGAATAGCTTTGAACTTCCCCCGCGAACAAATTCAATATCGTTTCCTGAGTAATTTCGTCAAAGGGTTCCTCACTCGTGGAATTACCACCACTAGGAAAAAAACTGTTGTATTTAAGCATTAATATGTATTCTACTTCAGATTCACTTAGTTCGCATAGACATTTTATATAATAAATACGTAAGAATATTTACATAAGTTTATTAACTTCTCATATCAAATTATAGTTTTATTCAGTAACGGTAATAAATAACATGAGTGTAAAAATTTAAAATGAAACAATTTTATTTTTTTCTGTTGATATTATTGTACGCAGTATTGGTAAAACTTCGCTTTGGATTTTCATGCGTGAGCAACGGAGAAATAGCAATACATCCAAGAAAGCTAAGTGAGAAAGAGAGATTTCATCGGATACTTGCAAAGCTTTACGATATAGTGACTGTTTTGTAAGATTGGTGCTAGGTAAGATTTTTTCAAAATAATTAATGTTTGTCATTTAGACATAACTGGAAATTTAATTCCATATATTTTTCCCTCTAATCTAAAATGTTTTGACAAACGTCAATAATTTTTGAAAAGCTTTACCTAGCACCAACTTTACAAAAAAGTTACTATATTTTAAGATTTAGTAAGTATGCTCTAATATCTATCTTTCTCAAATGTATTGCTATTCGCTATATTTCCTTTGCTCACCGAAATTCCAAACCCAAAGCTAAGTTTTACCAATACTGTATATGTCCCAGTTTGTTTTGTATTCTTAGTTTGAAGCAAAACACAAAAAGCAAAAATACTAATGCCTCATGTTTTAATTAATAGCACCTATATACATTGTCATAAAACCCACTAAGAAAGAAAGTTTCTTTGTTGCTAGGATACATGATTAGGCTAAATCTAAAAATCTGTAGCTTCATGCACGACTGGATAACAGGATATTGTTAAAAATAATAAATTTTAGCCATTCATTATTCACTTCTTATATTATTTCTAATCTACGCAGTATTTACTATGTATGTCTGCGTATACAGGAATGTCCAGGAATGACGTAGATGTCACGTAAACCGTGGACAGTGTGCTGCTTTTACCTCTCATGCGAAACCTGACGTCATATCAGTTGTAACGCAATTCGCATGAAGGACTATTTTTATAATGTGTTACCATTAAGTGATTTTGTTGATAAGGTGCAAAGGGCATTTTACAAAATTATTATAAAGCTTAGTGAACAATAACTACTAATAAGATAACAAAATTACCACAAAATCCATAAAACGGTATAAAACAAAAAAGTCACACTAATACAGGGTGTTTTGAAAAAGATGCCTTTCCCGTTAAAGGGCAATAGAGAAACATGTGTAGAGTAACATCTTACTAACAATTTCCTGAAATGCCCCTTTGAAATGACAACCCCCCTTATAAAAATAATAGGAACGCCACTGCAAATAGTAGATAAAGCTGTATGAAATGAAAATTGTGTCTACTAATACATACTTTTAAATGTCATGGACAAATAAGTCATAAACTAACCCAAGCAGGTAGCAGGATAAATATTTATAAATTCTTCGGAAGATTGTAATCAACACCAAATAGCAGTACGTGCTTTTAAAACGTTTTTAACTATAAATAATAACACTCAATAACTGTAATACTGACTCAGATCTTTGAGATTTGTAACTGCAGTATGCAGTTTGTCGTCAACTTTCTTTGTGTTAGGTGTTGGTAAACTTGAGTTTCGATTAATACACGTTTTTTAGAATTAATAACTTGCATTAGGTAGTGTTAAGTGTTTGTTTTAGTGATATGTAAGATAATTAGCCAGGTAAATCAAACGCCGATAATCCAATCTTTAATGTTTAATATAAAAATGTATCAATATATGGACCGAATTCGACCAGTGTTAACTAATAACTAAAACTTCCCTTTCTTTTAATAATCGTCTTGCCGTTACATGGCAGACGTTCAGCATCATTAAGCATTTACGACCCTTAAAAGTTATGTACAAAATCAGAACGTTTCACATGTTTCAGACCAAACATTAGTAAAAGTGGATTAAAAATAACCAATGGTAGAAATATAAAGGGCTTTTTCATTCTCATATCCCTACAGATAAGTAGTTTATTTAAGTGTATTTAGTTACTGTTTAATTTATGGTAGAACCAAACACGCCTGTTGAATGAACGGAACTTTTCAAATCAACCATTTTTTAAAGTACACTTATACCGCGAGTGCAATTTTGTCAATGGCTATTGGAACGCAAACAGGAAAATCCCCAGTTTGCACAAAATGTTTTACTCATTTTGTTAAAATGACATTCGTAAAATGAAAAACAGGCAATGTTTCCATCACAATTAGGTCAACGAACGTATGTACATTTTATTTACCGACCTTAATAAATGATCAAGTCATCAAGGTAGTGAGTCACTCGGCAACCACTGCTGAAATTCAATTCTGTTGTTTCTGTAAATTGATACGTACGTAGCGGAGGTCAGTTACTATTGTTAGCTTTATCAGTAATTCAGGGTCAACATCTTACAAACAATCCATAGTCGACTCGTGACTTGTAAAAAATACGGAAAAATCCGAATTTTTTTTATTTTTTATTTTTATTTTATGAGTTTTGGGGTCTCTATATGGTCACCTTTCACCCCCTTAAAGCATTGCATATTTGTCCGGAACACCCTGTATGTAAATAACAAACTACAAGATTCTTATGAACTTTTAAAACAAACAACTCCCAGTAAATTCCCAAAATCCAGCCAATGATCAAAAATCAGGAATGTGTATCACCTTGACACGTCCTCAGTCAAATGACGCCCATGCGTTTCACGTTAGCGTGAATCTAGAGACGGGTTTAACCGTTTAAACATTAAAACTTGCAACTCTCTTGTACAACCCAAAAGAAAAGGTCGATCAAACATTAGCGGAAAGAAAATAAGTAGAGTTATTACAGTTTTAAACAATCAAAAGAACTTGCTAGCAAGCAAAAACCGTCAAATAACGTGTCGTAATGGTTTAGAAATCTTACACAAACTAGGATTGTAGATTACAGTTGCAATTACTCAACTGTAGGTTGGTTCCAAAAGACCATTACAAAACACCACAATTTTTCTTTTTTATTTTTTTCATGTCCTACACTAGTAGCCTTTATTTTCCCAAACGGAAACGTCTGTAGTTTCAAAGTACGGAAGTTAACTGTATGATTAGTAGCATGGTATGTGCCCTACAAGATAAAATCAGTGTGAATTTAATCGAAATTAAACAAATTAACATTACTTTAGGAATTGGACAGCTTTTAGGAAGAATTCCAACGGCTATTTCCATATCATAAATCAATTGTCCTAAAAACATATCAAAAATTTTACAGATATTGTCTTCAATTGTAAAGAGTGATATCCACGTCTGTTTTCTTGTCAACTGAGTATCGGTTTCAACATGAAAGTTTGCCTAGAATAAAGTAAAAACTATTAATCTCATTTTTAACTTTAAGGCATAGATTGTTATTTACCAAAACATCGTGTCCTAATGGCATTGGTGTACTCATATTGAAATCAACTAATTGAAAACCAGGATTAAAGTTTTTTGGCATTAGGGAAAATTGCACTCTTTGAGGTGAAATTCCTTCGCACCAGTAGAAATCTTTTAAAAGAAAATTCGAAGCGCTTTGTGACTGAAATAAGTGTTGTAAAATTAAATGCATACCTATAAAGATTATAGTTTAGAAATATTTACGTAAACGCTAAGAATCTTCAATGTTAAAATTGTGAACAGAATTAATTTGAAGACAAACTCCATTTTCCAACACGAATTAACAAGTATTTGTTGTTTTTTTTTGTGATATTTGATATCTATATAATTATCAACGAAAATGCTCGTTGATTTCCTTTTCACATTTTCAGATTTTTATCAATTCGATGCTTTTGTAAACCTATATTAAGTTTAATTTTTTTTCAAATGAAAGGAAACGGAAACATTAAATTTTATTTTCGCGTTTTACTGGCAAAAAAATTTAGTAATAGCTGGGGAAGTACGGAAGCACTAAAACTTCATGTAGAGTAGGGATTATGGTTGTGGGTGTGCGTGCGCGTGCGCGTCGATGTGTGTTTGAGCGTACACAGGTACGCGCGCACGTAAGTGAATGTACATTTATTTTCACTATGATTTATTACAAGTTACTGTTACAATTTTTCTCACCTTGGATACATTAAAATTCTGCCTCATCACTTATCAACTAAGCTTTTCTATAGTACAAATTATTACAAACAAGATATTACAGTATGTTTCATTCGTGGTAAGTATAAGTTATACCGTACAAATTTTGTCAGTCAAGTAGTTGGGAGTCAGTGAGGGAGTTATTTGTGTTTTAACATTATTGTTGGGTCTTTCCAATATTGCACATTCAAATATTATGTGTTCCACAGTTCGTTCAGTTTTAGATTACACCTACAAACACATCATTCGTGATTAGAAATCTATGAAAGTACATTTGTATTTATCCGTGCCCCCTAACTATCGTAGAAAACATTTTTGTCACTGTTGCTTTAGTTGTGACCGATCTCCTTTCCCATTTTATTCTCCATTGGTTGGTTCTTTAGCTAATCTATCGTTTTTCGTCGATAATTTATCGTCGAGTTTCTTCAATTTCAACTATTTTCCCAAGATGGCTCGAATTCTAATGTATACTTAGGTGCATCATAGTTAGTCTGCGCTGTCTGTTATTGTGTTTGTGTTTTTGTAGAAGTATGTTTACTTCTAACTTCAATTTGATCAGTATTGGAGTGAGACTACGTATTACACATGAGGTTTCAAAGAATATGGTTTTGAATGACTTGATTATTTTTATACGTTATTAATCAGTCTTCGAATTCTTCTATATTTTTTATAATTTCTTTTTCTGGACAAGGGCGATCTCCATATTGGAATATAAGACGTTACTGGAAAAATTTCTCTCTTATATATTGTGTAGTAACATCGTCAATCAGGGAGATATGTTTGTTTTCAACATAATTGATGTGTATATGTAAGTTAAAGTTCTTATCTATATAGACTCCCAAATAGTTAATTTGTCCACTGGCTCCAATCTGATGTTATTTGCGCAAACGTTTACCTTCTTATTTCTGAATGTCTTCTTTTTTAAAATCAGCATCATCTCCGATAACTAATAACGTTAAACAACAATTTCTCATAAATGTTAATGTGATCTCGTGCAGTTTTTCTGGAATATTGTATCTATGATTCATTTATAGGATATGATTATTAGATAGAAATTAGTAATATATATATATTGCATAATCGTTTGTCACTATTGTACATCATCTAATATTTTGCAATAAAGTGTCGATCTTCATTCCGTTTAGAATTCCGAAGTTACCTCCCACCCCTTCAAAATGGGAGGAAGATGAAAATTTAAAAGCTACATCAAACGGTGTTCTCTTTCCCCTACCAATTACCTGTCTCGAAGTAAAGTCGTTTTTGAGATATCGCCGTGTAGTATTTTACAGTCCTCACTCTGTATACCCAAAGTTTCGTTACCCCCCTTAAAAACCTCTAGCCTATAATATCTCGCTTTCTGCACCTGCGAAGAATACAAAAAGTTTGTTACTTTGAAAATGCTTTTCTAGAAAATTAATCAAAGCGTCAGATTGCATAAATAGTATTTTGAACTAGCATAAATGTTCTCCAAGGCTGCATACATATCTCTTATCTCGTGCAAGCTTGGTGCTAGTAATAAGTAGCACACAGCTGCACTAAACACCTGCATCTTATTAGAGAAAAAGCTACTACAATTCTCCTACATTGAAAAGATATATAAACGAGGTTTTGGTTTGGGGAGTTCAGTTTCCTTCGAGAGCTCGCTGTCTTCTTGAAGCTTGGTCTCCTTGTAAGTATCTTTAATATCTTTTTAACTGTAGTGAAACTGGTACATTGTTTACTCGATCGTCCTAATGCTTAGTACTACTATCCATATTTTTTTTCTAGAGTCCTCTAACTTTGATACCGTATTACTCGAAAACTACGGAACCAAATTAAATATTTTAAAAACAAGCAAATAATAAATTTATTTCTACATGTAACAGTAAAATATCATATTTCTAACTGGTATACTTTTATTTTTATCGGACGATACATAATAAAAGGTACCCATTTTTAGGGACAATTTCATTGAGAGTCAGTTAAATATTTTTTTTCTCAGAAAGTGTATTTCATATATGTATGAGATTTTGGTAGGAGTTAGAAAGAAACCTTGCGGTTGTTATCCTATTAATTTCCGGACAAAAAGAGTTTATGTCGAAATTCCCGTATGAATCTTTCAGATAGTTCTTGGCTTGCTGAGATTTCTTTCCAGTCGACTTTGTCGTGGAATTCACGAATAAAATCCTCAGAAAGCTCCTGATAAGCAGAAACAGCTGACCAATCGATATAGTCTTGAAATTCCCTCATAATTTCTTCAGATAGATATCGCCACTCCGAGAGACCTTTCCAATCAAGTTTATCTTTAAATTCTCTCATAACCTCCTTGGATAGATCTCGCCATTCTGAGAGAGCTTTCCAATCAAGTTTATCTTTAAATTCCCTCATGAACTCCACCGGAAGACAACCATTAAGTGATAAATCTATCCAGGAGATCTTATGCTCGAACTCTTTAATCAATTTGCTAGAAAATTCTTGATTAAAGGAAATATCTTCCCAATGAATATACTCGTTATATTCTCTAATAAATGATTCAGAAAGCGGTTGGTATTCTTTTAAATTTAAGTGGTTTATAATTCGGGTAAGATCTAAATGTAAATTGTATAAATTCATTACGTTGCTCTCTACGTACTTGATGTAAAACTTGCTCAAATTCTTTATTTCTAAAGGTATGTTAAATAGGGAGCAAAAATTAACGTAATCTTCGTCCTTAAGGTATCTGGATATCTCTTGATAACAATCATAATGTAGAGCCATTTCTCAGGATTTTCTTTCGATAAATTCTTCTGAATCTTTATAAACAAGTAGGGAAACGTCCCCTGGAAACGAAAGGTCGCTTGTTGTCGAACGTTTGTGAATCTGTGTATTTATCTGTAACAAAGAACGCAAATGAAGTAAATAAGACAAATAATAAATAATAATAAAAACAATTAACTTAAATAGTATAATAAACTGTAATTTATTCAATCTATATCATATGAAATACTGCTAGACAAATCTTTACTTATACCTAATACACTATGATTAAACTGTGATATTAGATTAATTGAACTGTACCATTCTTACCTGTTTTTGAATTCACTTCAACCACTTCAATTTACTCCTGAACGAAGAACAAACCGTTGATAACATTTAATGGACAAATTCTTCATACAGTATTTTTATATTTGTTTTTGAGATTGCCGACACATTCCACATCAAAGGTAAGTACATACAATTAATGTAATGAATGCAACTTTATACTTTAACATCTTTGATCTTCTAAACAAAAGCAACTTTACCAATGAAGAGTATACGGTAAAATTAAGAAAACAATGTTACATGATTAAGATTGATTCTCAACAATCTTAATTGATGCACTTGTATTACTATGCAATGGGTTCATTAAATTGCACCGAATATCTTGATGTGTTTAACTAATTTATTAATGACACTTTCGTGACTCAAGTTGAACTAGTATTAAATGTTATTTACAAATATTTAGATGTAAAACACTTTATTTACTAAATCACTTGATTGTATATCGTTTGTTAATTTCTATATAACGTTCGAAACGCCCGCCCGCACGCTAATAGAACCCCTTGCTGCGTGTTCACTGCTTTTAAAGCAGTCTGCAAACGTTCTGGTAAATTCTACCATTTTCTCGCGTGTTTGAGTTCTCGAGCATTCGATGGTACACAGGACAAACATTCCAGAATAATTGAAGAGGTGAAATATATGTATAATAGTAAAATGGCTTACAAGTGCTAAAATGTTACAGTTAAGTAAATTCGATAAAATAGCTATAGTACGTTGTACCTATTAGAGGAGTACGTTGAATGTACGTATGTATTTTGGGTTACATGTACAACAGGCTCGTTTAGGTATACATGTATATATCTTAAGAATCACTGTCGGACTGGGCCGCCGGGCAACCGGGCAAATGCCTGGTGGACCCCCTGGAGACCGAAAAGTGGGCCCCAAAGAGCAATCTGCAAAATTCAGATTTTATTAACTCTTGACGAATAGCCAGACATCGTAAATACAAGTATATAACTGTCTGCTAAAAATTTTAATTAAATTAAAAGTTAAATAATTAGTAATAGTTGTTGAAATTGAATAAAACTTCATGGAATTCAGTCCTCAAATTTATTTTTTACAAATTCATTAAAACGTTTCGATAACAATTTGTTTTCTTTATCAAGATATACAAATCTATCTAGGATATACAAATTACAAAGAATTAGAGCATTAGTTCTTCTTCTTGATTCTATACCTTTCTATAGTAAGTTAGGCCATATGCACTTTCTGTTCTATACTTTTCTATCTTATTCTCTGTCTGTCTCTTCTTTGATTCCCTCATTCCAGTTTTCCCTTTCAGTTCTCACCATCCATATTTACTTCATATATTCTTCTGGTTACCAAACCATCTCAATTGTCTTTCTACTAACTTTTCATATACTGGTTTGATTTTGAGTTGTTCTCTGATGGTTTCGTTCTTAATTCTGTCTCTTCTTGTTTTGTTTTTTATTTTCTTTAAAAATCTCTGGTCCATTGCATAGATACTTGATTTATTCCTACTTGTTATTGTCCATGTTTCATTGCTATATAGTATTGTCGATCTTGCTATTTTCTTGATAACTTCTGTTTTTATATGTTTTGGTGCTTTTTGGTACTTCTCTTTCAGAACTGTTGTTTTCATTATCTTATATACTCTCCCTGCTTTTCCCAGTTTTCCACTTATTTCTTCGTCCATCTTACCATTTTCTTCCATTACTGATCCTAAGTACTTATAGCTTTCGACTTATTCAATTCTTTTTCTCTGCATTTTTACGTTATATATTTTCTTTGTACTTGATGTTATCATGTTCTTTGATTTGCCCACGTGTATCTCCATACTATACTTTTGTAATTTCTGGTTTAATACGTTTTTTTCTGAATCAGCTAAAATGATCATGTCATCTACGAACATTAATTCTGTCAATTTCACTTCCTCCATCTTCCAGTATCCTATTTTTATGTTTTTTTCATCTTGTTTCTTATCTCTTTAATTAACTCATCCATCACTAACGTGAATTATAGGGGGCTGAGATCATATCCCTGCTTCACTCCTTTTTCTGTTGTAAAATTCTTTGATTCTTTATTGTTTGTTCTTACTATATTTCTTATTTTAAACTTGCGACTTTTGACTCTTTTCTTTGTATTTTTGTACTTAGGTATTTTAAAATTCTTTTCACTTCTTTATTCCACGATTCCGTTCTTTTTACATTTGTCTTTACTATTTTTGATATCCCACGGTACTCTTTGGCCGACTCTTACACATTTTCTTAAAATTATCCCCATTTCTCTTCTATTCCTTTTTCTTCAAATATAATAATAATAATATAATAATAACTACTACAACCCATAACCTAAACCAAGGCCCCAGAAGCTATAAGCTTGTGCGGGAGGGAGGGGGCGATTATTATTATTATGTAGGCTCAATGTGCGGCTGCAGCCGACTTACAGATGGAACAGCGCAAATACCACATTTGTGTCACAGCTAAGGAAAACTGCAGAAAACCTTAACCAGATCTGCCGGCGCCGGGAGTCGATCGCGGGCCGCTTGATATAGAGAAATATATAGAGAATACTAAACCATAATAAAAATTATTTAACATATGCTATTAATTTTCAAGATTCTTCATCTACAGGAACCTTGTCTGGAACTGCACTTTCCAGAATGCACTACGTATCACTCTTTTTGCTAAATCTTGATAATTTTGCAAAAATAAACGTAATATTTATTAAGTTATTGAAGCGATTTGACATATGTTCAAGTTACTAACAAAAGAAAGTGGGGCCCGCTTCGCTGTTTGCCCGATGGGCCCCAATGTCGCCAGTCCGACGCTGTTAAGAATGATTACAAAAAAGTCAATAGTAGAGCTTTGGTAACTGAAACGATTATTTATTTCACCTCTCCAATAGGTACTGCAACAGTCTGTTATCGTTGCTTTATTTGCAAATAACTATTTACAACAATTTGGGTAGGCAGCGATTTTTTCTTGGGATCTGTTGGAGGCTCGGTAGTGAGTATAAAGGGTGATTCTCAGTATACGGCTAGACGACGCCAGGCAACCAACAGCCACTGGACCGACAAAACGTTGTATTGATTCCCACTATACTGCTAGTCGGTGGCAGGTGACCAACAGGCACCGAACCGACAGTCATTTCCAAAAGTAATAACTATGCGTTTATTGCGTCCACTATCTTCATAACTATTATGATTGTATTGTTATTATAGATTTCCAATACTTTAATAACCTATTTTTGTTGTATAAATTTGTCATTAAAAAGAAATTTTAATATAATATCATTCTGTTTTTTTTATAAAGTTAATTTAAAAATGGATTAACAAGAATTTAAACGCTTAATAACTCTTTTGCGTTAACAGCGTTTCGTAAGCCACAGGCCCACACAGGGGCGTGCTGGGTTTTCAGACCAGGCCAGGAAATAATTTAGGTTCAGGTCACTTTAATTGCCATTTTTAGTAAAATTATTATTATTATTTTCTCTCAGAAATAACACCAAAATGCTTATTATCTAGTTTTACACTGATTAGATATTTTCGACTTTACAATACTTATTATTGTATACTGACTAATTAATTACTGAATATCTAGTTTATGGAGCGATAGGTCATTTCTAGGAGCCTCAGCAGCTCGTGGGACAGTGTACTATGCACGCAGATGGACGGTGATGATAAAGACATTCATTTCGAACATATCACCGTCTTCTTGACTGGTGAAATTAAGTTGTCTTCCAAATATCCACGTTTTAAGTGGATATATGGCCTTGGCCATCCACCGTACCTTACTGATAGAGCTGGGTTTCTTAAAAATGTATGAGCCGCATATTCGCCATGCAGATCACTTTTGGTACTTGTCTTCGAGGCTGGTTTGTCTGTTCCTGTGTGATGTATCTTCTGAAGATAAACGACTCCTTGCCGCTGCTATAAGGGAGAGGGAAGGCGATGAAGATGTTCTTAATCGTGCACAAATGATTCTAAACAATGGTATCAAAGACTTAGGTCTTGTTGATTTTGCTTCACAGTCTTCCAAAAAATTCTTTTCAGTTGTAGGAATTTCCGCAGATTTTTTGGAAAATGACTCAAAACAGTGAAATAAAGTAATATTTTTTGCAGTTTCCCAAGTTTAACAAATTGACGCGGAATGAGCAACAACGGCAGTACCTCATGTCAAAACACAGGTAAAATGTAACGATTTACGTAAAGGAGAATCTAAAGAATTAAAAATCTATCTTACTTTATTACTTATGTTAGTTCTCATTTCTTTTGTACTTTCTTTTGTAACCTTTCCTGCTTTTAGCGATATAGAACGCACACAATCTTCCCACGCGTTTGCGCGTACGTTTGCACGTGCGCAATGTTTCTGCACAAAAATTACCAGTGAAAAATCGCAATTGTTTTTAGGAATCAACAAAACAATCGTGAAAATCGGATCAATAATTGCCGGGTTAAAAATAAAACACTATATTCGTATTAACTTTGTACGAATTTATAATAGTATTAAAAACTCTAAAACTTGAATGCGATTCCTGATCTCTAAATATTGTCCGATCGGGTTCATATTAGGCTCGGAGTTTCTGTTTTTTAGAGTGGAATCAAAATCCGTAACCGACCCAGAGCATTTTAACACTAGGGTTTTTTTGGGCCACCCTACTGTCTACTATAAAAGTTGGTTGCTCTTTAATGATGAGCTGAAGAATGCTATTACTCTCAAAAGGTGTTAAACTCGAATAATCGTTTTAAAGTGCTATCAGTAATTCCCCGACCGGGTGTTAATACTCCAGATGTTTTGAACTTTCTCGTAAGAGTTTGTTCAATGGTTTGATCAGACAGTATTCCGCTCCAAAACTTGCTTATTCGTCGGATTGTTAATCGACCGCTCGACGTAGATTCAACGAATTCTTAAGGTGACTTTTGTTTGTACAGTTCTCGCATATCTTGGAGATAAAGATGGGCGGACTTCGCACGCAAGAAGTGTCCACGAAGTGGAATACGAAAACACACCTAGAAAGTCTACCTCATGGGTGGTGCGTAAAGGAGTTATTAATTCATTGTATAAATTGCGATATTTTACATGAAAATAAATTGCATAGACTTAAAAATAGTATATACGATATTATAATGAACGGGGAGAGTAGGGAAAAAAGGAGAGTTCTGGGACCACCCCCCACTCCTGACCTTGACCTTGAACCTATCTCTCTCTAACACATAGTGACCTTGAATCTATCTCTGTCACCTAGACGTGGCAACACCGCATTCTGAAGGTCAAAAATATGACAACAATGTTTGACCTTGAACTCAAGGCCACTCTTCAAGGTCATCATAACATTGACCTTGAACCTATCTCTCTCTAACACATGGTGACCTTGAATCTATCTCTGTCACCTAAACGTGGCAACACCGCATTCTCAAGGTCACCAGTATGGCACCACCGCATTCTCAAGGTCAACAATATGGCAACACCGCATTCTCAAGGTCACCAATATGGCACCACCGCATTCTCAAGGTCACCAGTATGGCACCACCGCATTCTCAAAACCATCAATATGGCAACACCGCATGCTCAAGGCCCTCAGTATGGCAACAATGTCTTGACCTTGAACTCAAGACCACTCTTCAAGGTCATCAAACACCATTCAAGGTCAAGCTTTAGATATATATATATAGCAGGTTGCATGTATGGGAAGAGTAAAGCGTTTGCAGTTGCAGTGTACAGTGCAGTGTTACAATGGAAAGCCTCGCTAAATCAATTGAGAATGCGAAAGCGCAAGCTCTAGAAAAGCAGTTGATGGTTCCAAACGAGCTTCCTAAGGATGCTAAATGGGCACCGCTAGTGAATCAATCAGTGTTTTATTTAAACAAATCAAAAAGTAAAGTTGTATTTGTTGGATTATGTGCTCATTTGGGATTCACTCCTGTAATAAAAGTAGCTGGAGTAAAGAATCAGTGCATGCTGTTTGATGAAACGGAGTGGAACGCGTTAATAACCAATGAAGGAGTCATTAATAAATACTTTAAAGCAGGAGAAGAGGTCGGGGTTCCTTTGAAAATGGGTACAAAAACTATCTCGTTTGAGCGTGTTAACAGAAATTACGATAAAACAAAAATCATAAAGATAACTGATGCAGGAGATGATGAATTGTATTTAGCGTGGGAGTCCTTATATGAGCTGTGGCAGCTAATACCGTTACTAACATATCGATTAAACCTTCTGAAGGGTTTGGAATTTTTCAATTTCTACCATAGCATAATAGATGGTGTTGTAGACATGCCGGGTGACTGCATAGTGAACATCACAAACATATTGGAACCATTAATGAAGATGCAAATCCCGAACGTGTTTGGAATGCTAGAAGTTGTGCATTATCTACCAGAAAAGGTAATAGTGGATGTGGAAGTCAAAAGGTGTATTGCGTAATGGAAGAATGAAGAGGGGAAAGGGTGGGGGGCGGGTGAATATAAGAACACATGGTCTAGGTGTAACGTAGTGAAATACAATGGAGACGCGTAACAGTGAAGACGTATCAAGCAAAGCTATTGATAAACTGAATGCTGTGGTGAAACTACGGTGTGAATTAGAAGCGCTAGAGGAGGATGCGGCACACGAAGCTGTTCATGGTACGGGGATATTCAGTCCAGAATATTGTCAAGAGTTAGCACAACGATATAGAAAAGGCGTGCAGTTGTGTCAAGACTTCATTAGAGGTGTGATTTGTGATGAGTGTTTGGTAAAAAAGCTCATTGCGCAACATCTAAGGGACTTTGCATATGACTTAATAGAGGACGGATTAAATGGGTGGTTTAGTGACATTTGATGAAAGTAAAAACAAAATACATTACATGTTAACATGGGAGTATGCACATCGTCAAGCACGCAGAAGTCAATGGGAGATAATAGCAAGGGATAGGGTACGATTTCAGATACGAATAAGCTACGTAGAAAATGTAATCGCTCCAGTTTTGAGAGAAGAGTATAGAGAGGGTATCTATAATACACGTTTTAAAAGTGGTGGGGGTATAGTTTAAATAGTCACATCAGTCGCTTACCGTCAGTTACAAAAATGGGTTCAATCAAAGTGGGTTGGCAACATTACTGGGTTCTTGAAACAACAGATAAGGGTGAAATTAAATTTTCGCGTTATAAAACGCACAATACCGGGTTGTTAATCGAAAGAGCTAAACTATCGAACACTGTGGTTGTACGTAGTGAAAACGATTATCGACACACTTCGTGTGCAGGTGTAGAAGTCCATTATTTGTTAAAAAATGGTAAACTTATAAATATACAAAATTCCACATGTACAGAACAGGGGTTGCTCATACATCGTCATACTATTAACTTGTTGCCTGATAAATGTGATTTCATTCTTATCAAATGTAAATGTGTTACACCGTATAGTGAATGGATTGCTGCAACTGAACGTGCACGTGACAACCTTGCTGCTGTCGGTTTTCCTTCGGGTTTAGTGCGTTATCTGGATTGGGAATTAAAGGGTAGTAATTGTTATATATTCAATTGTGAATAGTTATATAAGTTTGTAATAGACAATGAATAGTTGTAATCATATGATGTTATCTGGATTGGGTATTAAAGTTTAGTAATTGTTATATTTAATCGTGAATAGTTATATAAGTTTGTAATAGACAATGAATAAATAGTTGTAATCTTATTATGTTGTTTTAATAAAACCATTATGAATATTTAAAAACTTTATTCTGAAAAATCCATTACATGAGTTTTATATAAGTAGTATACATTACTTAATGCACAATAGCACAGTGAATGATGATGATAAAAGCATGATGGAAGCATAGCCTGTAGAGCTGGTTCCTCTGGTAACTCCACCACCGGTTGTGATACGAAACGTCGAATGTAGTTGCTCTTTTCAGATCCCTTCACGTAAACGGTATCCGCCTGCTGAGTTAAGCGTTGCAGAATTACAGGGAGCATAAAGGGAGGAGTGAATCCTTCATTCCAATCCAGACAATGATGATTATGCATTAACCAAGTAGCTTGTTGACGAAACGTGGGTGGTAAGTTGCGAAAGGCGAATGGAGGTTTGAAAACGTAGTGAGACACACGATGTCCATCAAACACGGCTAATTCCTTGGGTGCAAAGTCTTTTTCTGAAGTCTTGAAACCTTGCACATCGATAACTAGCATGATCGAAGCGTGCGACTATACTAATAAAGGTAACAGGTCCTTGGACGTATATAACGATTTCCTTTACAGTTGACGTACTTGCTTTGTCAATGCATTATACGTAAATACACGATCGTGCAAAATGAGACAGTAAGCAGTAGTGTTCGCTGGAATGCTTTTGTGAGTTTCGAAAGTAACTCGAAGAACGACAGCTTTCCCTAGCAAGGAATCTTTCTGTCGCGAACAGTCGATGACGATTAGAGGTGTAAGTGCCTTAAATCTATCAGGAGTCAGTAGAGGTTCGTTGGGTTTATCATAGTAGGATCGTTGAAAGTTAGCATACATTTCGTATAAAGTAGCATATCGATTTTCACCATAATTAATATTTAATTGATCGTAAGGATATCTTTCCGTATTTAAAAATACCGTCACGTTTTGAATATCACAGGCGTCGAATGTGCTCATATCTTTCTGTAACTGACCATCACGATCGGTTTGAAACCCTATGATAACGTAACGGGGAGTTTCCAGAGTGGTCGATGTTTTAATAGACCAACTGTGCTTATCCGTTTGCGGTACAGCGGGATAAATATGTGTTTCCCAGCTTCTAAATGCCACTTGTGTGTCAATATTTTTCCCAATATATTTTGTTAATGATAATTCTTCCGCCAATCCCGGTTGAATATGTGGAACTTTCCAATGTATTTTTTGCAAGTTAACCTTAAGCTTTTCATTAGCATCGGTGGATATTAGGGCATCGACATCGTAATTGCTTCTAATTAATACCAATTCTTGACGAATATTCATAATAATCTTTCCATAGTCTTCAAAAATCCCCAACAGTGTTGATAAAGGTATGCAGACGCAAAAATTACCTTTACTATCTAGCAAGGTGCTGGTACCATCCGGAAACCAACCAGCGTTTTGTAACTTAACGCTTTCATTCGAATTGTGGGAAAGGTAAGCTTTCATGGTGGTTGTTAGACCAACTTTTGTTACCGAATCCACCACAACTCCATTCATTTCGTACCGAATCTCACTAAAAAGATATGCAATACCATTGTTTATAAATTTACCACTCGCTGATGGTTTACCATCTTCTTTCAGTACAGTACCTTCTACATATAGATAACTACGCGAAGGCAAAGTGGACATATCCTCTTGAATAGGTATTCGAATTTCATCATTATTCTCAAAACGAGTGGTATAAGGTTGGTGAGTGTGAAATTCAGCTCCAACAATCGAGTTATCGACGAGCACTTTTTCGTTTACATTTAGCACATTCATTTTGGGATAACAAAGCCTAAGGTTTGCAAGAATAAGCGGTTACCCCTTGTCAATTGAGTAGCGACCGATGCCTGACTAACCATTTTCCGCTTCCAACACGATCTTTTATAGCCAGAGCGATCAGTGCAACATCGAGGAGTGTTATATTTGAACACCATCATCCACGCTCTTCAAATGAAGTCCTATCGTCACGGTTTCCCCTTGGAAATTAACCAAATCCCCGTCTTGATCCAATATTTTAAGGGTAATGTTTGAAATAGTATTGACATTAATTGGTAAATAGGGTGCAGTCTCAGGTGCTTCTATTATTTTGAATCCAGGAGCAACACTGGGGAAGAACTGATGTATCACATGGGCAGGTGTACCATTAATATAATTTCCTGTTATTATATTACATTCTATCATTAGCGAGTTAACCTTGATAATTTTAACTGGAAAATCAGATATGTGACGTTCCTTAGCTTTTAAGATTCTGTTCTTAAACCCTAACAATGTTCCGATAGAGTGTTCAACTGTAAAGTCAATGTCGTGATCGGCTTTTATAATTGATCTTAGGGTATTATGATTCGGATCGATGTTAACAGACTCACCGTTTACTTGAGAATTAATGTATTGAGCTATATCAGTAAGCTCATATGATCCAGTAGGTATCTTTATTATTCTTTCTCCCATTTTAAACACGTTGTTTTTATCCGTTACGTTCGGAATAGTATTGAACGTTTCGAAATTTGTCAAACGCATAACCCATTGTTTTGTAGGATCCAAATATATGGGAGGGTTAAAAGGAGAAGTTAAAACAGACGTTGTAGCGGAGAAGATGAATGTTTGAGACATCTCAACATTCCCAGTAAGACTGAGGAAATGTTAAGGAGTGTTTTCATATAAAAAGTTCAGCGCTAAATGTCCACAATTGTACGAATTTAGCTTCTGAAAAGCATCATAGTTGTAACTAATAACGTTTAAGCTACCATCACTTTTAAAGTAATGAACGAGTTCTAGTGGGGGTTTTAACTGTCCAATACTATCAAAGTATAATATATGTCGACCACGTTTAACATACGATGTCCAATGCGTACCTTCCCCATCTGTATCATCCAAATTCACAATTCCACATTCGTTTTTACGGATACGTTTCGGTAACCCGTTTCGCATAAAAATACCTCTGAAGTATGGAATTTTTAACTCGTTTACGTACTTTGACAGATCGATATTGGTCAGTGGTCGGTGTGGTAGCTTTAAGGGTAGTTTTTTGGAGGTCGTAAATACAATCCTAATCCTTTTTTGTACGGTTTCAAATATAATCCTTTTCCTACAGGCGCTTGCTCCATCGCTATATTGTGTCGTTTCGTTTCTTCGAGCGCTGATTTCGCTGCTTTTGCTTCATTCACTGCTTTGGCAACCGCAGCTGCTCCAGTTCCTAACGAGCCTATAGCTCCGAGAGCGGCAAATAAAGGAATCAGCGGTAGGAAACCACCTTGCTTGGGAATAGGTATAATCCGACCTTTGGGAGCAATGATACGTTTACGTTTCAAGGCCGCTAGGGCAAGACGAGCAGATCGTTTTAAAGATAACTTTTTTACTTTACCACCAATACGTTTTCTAGCTAATTTGATGGCGTTGTTGAACGTTAAAGTACCCCTTCTTTTCACCTTAGATCGTCGTCGAACACCCATACCCAATTTTCTTTTTCCAGACATAATGCCGGCCACAGTAAGTGCAGCCGCTCTCTCTCCAAAACGAGCGTCCTTAGACCGAAACCTAGTCCACGCCTTATGTCCTAATATACTATCGGCTTTATGACGTTCACCAAGATCGTTAGTTTTTGAATAGACTATGTCGTGCTCCTTACAAGCTTCATCCAACGGGTTTATTCCTTTGTCTCCACGAGCAAGCCTTTGATGTAAACGGGTGCCAGGTCCGCAGTAGTTATACCCTGGTAAATGTAATTCTAACGGTAACTTATTAATGAGAGTGTTGATCACTCCCTTCCCCTTACGAGTTGATTGACGATTATCCGCTTTTCGCAGAGTACGTTTCATAACACATTACTCCTCCTATCACAGGTGAAGAGTGACTGTAAGTGACCCGTCTACATATATTTATATATATCACACACGTGTGCTCTTCCCTCACAACGTGTCCTACATGGAGCAGCTAAAGTTGGTGCATCAGAGACACAGATTACCGGTTGTAAATCGGGATAATTGTTCACCGACGCCACAAGTGTTTAAACATAGCGTATTGTTGGGTGCAGGATGCAAACGCGGTATAATAGTAGGCAGTTCCGGATGTGGTAAAACCAACCTAATGATAAGTTTACTAGAACATCCAAACGGTTTACGCTTCGAAAACGTATATGTTTATAGTAAATCTCTTTATCAACCGAAATACGCATATCTGCGCGACCTGTTTCGATCATTACCCATCGGTTATTTCGAATACGATTCTTCTGAAACTATATTACCGCCTAAGGATGCAAACCAAAACTCGGTTATTATCTTCGACGATGTAGTTTGCGATAGTCAAAGCACCATACGTGATTACTTCTGCTTCGGGAGACATAAACACATCGACTGTTTTTATTTATGTCAGACATATTCTGCGATACCTAAACAACTCGTAAGAGATAATTCAAATCTCATTGTCGTGTTTAAGCAGGATAATACTAACTTAAAACACATATTTAACGATCATGTTAGCGGGGATATGACTCTCGAAGCGTTTAAACACTTGTGTTTACACTGTTGGAAGGAGAAATATGGCTTTTTAGTAATCGACAAAGATTATCCACTTAATGGAGGACGTTATCGAAAAGGTTTCGACTGTTACTTCACCATAAATACCGAAGACACGAACTAAACGTTTTAGTAAACATGGATAAGCGTGTAGCAGAAGACTTGGTTAAAGCACGACGTCATGTTAAACAGAAATACAAAAGTCTCAAGTCTGAAATTGCACGGTCAGAAGTGGAACTACAACGCCGCTATCAACCTATCACTCAACCATTGCGTGAGTTTATAACCGGAGTTAAAACGGAATTATTAACTCCGAAAGAAGAACCCTTAAAAACGGAAGTGTCTTCTCCCATACCTACCTCGACCCCAAAAAAATTTTATAAACGACTTCCACCCGCAAGACGAATACCTCGCGAACCATCACCTATCACCCAAAGAATGCGCACTACTAGCGTTCCCTCACCTGATATCTCAGTTTTTGAAACAGAAGTCCTGGAAGAATCTGGGATCCCAACATTGGATCAATTGAAAGAACAACTTGCTGCTGTTGGATTCAGTCCGGAATTCCAAACTTACATAGATGAGACCTTTTCTGGTAGAGCTAAAATGTATATGGAAAACATGTTCAAGGATACTAAGAACGAGTTCGATCATCATTATGGAGTACGATTCCATCCGGAATCTCACCAGTACCTAATCGGAGACGCCGTACTCACTTTTGACGAGAACGACTTTATTATTAAAAAACCCTCAGGCACAATTTTTAAATATACAGGCACTCCTGGTTTTTACGAATTAGTATTTAAAAAAGCACCTATTGGATACACCCAATCAGACTTGCAGAAGTATAAGGACCTTCTTACACGTACCAATGCTACCAGAAGAGGTTACATTGAGGGTGCACAGCTACACGGAACCGGAAAGAAATATTCAAATATAATTAGACCCCTTCTAACTACTCCTGGAGCAAGATTTCGAACCGAGTCTACACCTACTACACCGGTCACGCGATCGAAAACTCGCACATTACCAAAACGTGG
Organism: Agrypnus murinus; assembly: GCA_929113105.1. Taxonomy (NCBI): domain Eukaryota; kingdom Metazoa; phylum Arthropoda; class Insecta; order Coleoptera; family Elateridae; genus Agrypnus; species Agrypnus murinus. The sequence continues at coordinate 61,827,852 of OV816025.1, forward strand.
CGGTGGTGATATGCGCGTTCTCAACTATAATAATAAACAGGTGGAATTTATACCTTGGAAAGATCCTAATAAACTAGTGGACAGATTGAGACTCCTTTTAAGTTCAAAGTCGGCTGGCCACTTTGAACCTGGCCACCGGTCACACTAATGAAATCATATATATTATCGATGAATTGAGAGCTGCTAAAATTATCGAATAAATCATCACACGCGTATCGATCCGTTTCATAATATTGCTAACGTTAGTGCAATCATGACGCTCAATAAATTCGGTAAACATCTTCACAAAACCCCTCGACACTCGTTCGAAAGTGTACCTATTAGACGATATACCAAATGTAAGGTACACAACAATGATGCTATATCCGTCTACAGCCGTCCCATTTTACTTCGAAGCTGTTATTAGTCAGCCATATCATCATATATCGTCAGTACCTCACGACGATGACTCTGGATAAGTTCGGTAAACATCTTCATAAAACTCCTGTCCGAGTTAAACTCGACGCTCGTGCAAAAGTATTCTTTTTAGAAGACGTGTCTAATTTACACTACGAGACAATGTTGTATATGATGGGAATATACAACCATGAAAACGGTTATGCACTTTTGAACTCCACCAACTTCGAGTATGTCGTTCCTCTAACAAAAGGTATCATTAAACAAATCAAATACTATCCCACAGATGCGCAAATCTTTTTAAAGGATACGTTATACGATGCCGAATCACTCATCGGAGTGTCATTGAAGAAAGGGGATACGTTTAAGGTGAAGAAGCCTGGATCAAAGGACATATTTATTTTTGAAGCTGTTATTAGTGTTCCAGCATTTTCTAAATGAGTATAAAACGTCAAATAATTGAAGAATTGCATAAACCTGCTCGTAAACGATTTCGAAGAAGACGCGTAATCGTAAAAGACCTGAACGATTTGTACATGGCCGATCTTGTGGAAATGATTCCCTATGCTAAAATAAATAAAGGTTTTCGATATATTTTAGTATTGTTGAATATGTTTAGCAAGCGTGTTTGGGCGTGTCCACTTAAACGAAAAACCGGTGAAGACGTCACGAAAGCAATGAAAAAATTATTAACATCAACAGGAGGTACTCCCGACAATTTACAAACGGATATGGGGAAGGAATTTTACAACCAGCATTTTCGTAAGCTAATGCAAACGTTCAACATCAACCATTACAGCACCTTTTCTAGTATGAAAGCAAGTCCGGTAGAACGTGTAAACCGAACTCTTAAAAACAAGATGTGGAAGGAATTTTCCATGCAAGGGTCATATAAGTGGTTGCAGTTATTACCAAAGGTTGTTAACCAATACAACGATACCGTACACCGCACCACCGGCTACAAACCCATCGAAGTGAACCACAGCAACGCCAAGATTCTTTTACAAACAGTTTACGATTTCCAGAAAACCACCGACCTGCGAAGTGCTAAATTCACAGTCGGTGATCACGTGCGAATCAGCAAGCATCGGGAAGCGTTTGCGAAAGGTTATACTCCCACATGGAGTACCGAAATCTTTCAAATTAAAAAGGTTAATCGAACCAATCCCATAACGTATATCTTGGAAGACACGAACGGGGAAGAGATACGTGGAGGCTTCTACACGGAGGAATTACAGATGGTTAAACATCCTGAAGTATTTTTAGTAGAGAAGGTGTTAAAAAAAAGAGAGATCAAGTTTTAGTGAAGTGGTTGGGCTTTGATAATACCCACAACTCTTATATAGCAACACGTGATATAGTGCATTAAGTATATAGTGCATGCAGTGTGTTGCAATGTTAATATATAACTATCATTTTATGTAAGCAGTAAACAATAATAAATCACTTTTTGATATCAATAGTGTGTTTTATTTCTTCTACCTTTACAGAAACACAGAGTATGATGTATATAATTTATTCACATTAATCAATATCATAATAAATACATGAAATATATACGGTTATAAACTACAAAGCATAAATACTATTTACAATAATTCATAACAAAGAAAAGGCTGTTGTCAACGTAGCCGGGGGCCTCTGCGATAATACTAATCAGTACCGTCGGTTCTACCAACAAACGAGTTCCAAAATTACATTTCGGCTTGCAGTAATTCTAACAGACGATCCAAATTCTGATAACTATCACGCCCCGGATGAATATCGCGGTGTCCCCATGCTAAAGTGTTGCGCGACCCGGGAATAATGTAACGTTTGTTATCGGCTGGTGATAACGCTACTTTATTCCGAAGTTCTGTGTACATAGCATGTAAACGTGATTTGAATATAAACATTTTGCGGAAGAGCACAACACCATCTTCCACAACCTGACGGTAGTCCTCAACGGTGAGATCGCGCTTAATTACCGCCCTTTTTACCCCTTTCGCCTTTTTAATCGCCATTTCACCGTCGCGGTCAAGCACGTTTACACAATACGTTTTAGCACCTGCACCGTAGAAACTGCAGAGGGGCACTCCACAATATTCATCTTTCATTTTACCAACCACCGAGGCCGTGCGCGGTATACCGTGAATGTTGTCAGGTGGGAATTTTGAGGTGTCAAATTTATCTAAGTGTTGCTTCATATCAGCATAAAAATTTTCAGTACGAATTTCTATAATGAAAGAGTCAGTATCTGTGTACAGCAAGCGCACGTTATCACCATATAAAGGTTTGAGAAAATCATAAAAAAATTCATACATTATCGTTTTAGAAAGATCCAAAATAGTAAAACCCACGTACACCGGTTTATTGTATGTAACCGACACTTTTTGTAACTCTATAGCGACCAAATTTTCCGAGAAGACAGCAACGCTTTTGAATTGAGGCTTTGCTACTAACGTCTCAGCCCCATGCTTTTTACCATGACGTTCCCAATGACTAACCAAACGAACGTCCACCCTTTTATCGACATTTTCCATTGTCTTGCCAAATAAACTGTTAACCATTAATTTAAAGAAGTCCCTGTCCGCTTCGTTAGTTGCCTGATTACGTAACGTGGTATTCAAATCAATATAGGAACGCAACCAGGGTGCCTGATGATATTTTAACACGCGATGAATTTTGGTTAATTCTAAACCATGCTTAAGACACTGTTGTAAATTTCTATAGTGGATAACGTAACGCGTTTTATCGAACAAGTTTGGAATTAATTTTGGGTGACGCGCGTTTCCCGTAGGCGGCACCAGAGGTTCGGGGCAGAAAGGAAAGTCATTATGTAAATCGTGCAACCGCGTTGGGTAGTGTAGATCTACTTCCAGCACGTAACCCATATCGGCGTCTTCCGCCACGGAATTTAGATCGAACTGTTCAATTTCGTACGGACTAAGCCATTCAAAGTCGCGCTGCGGCAGATACTGTCGCATACTGTAACCGTAGAGATTGGTAGCATCGAGATACATAATAAAAGAATGGGGCTTGGACGCGTCATAATTTGGAAGAAACGTATTATTCGCGAAACACTTCCTACCAACACAGGTACTGACACCTCCCCGAATGCCTTTCTTAAAGAAATGGAGCATGTCCAAATCCGTGAGCAGCTCCAGTTCTACAGACGTGCGTTTCAACATAGCATCCCAACTTAAACCCGGTGCAGTAAAATACTGCGCCGGATCTAACTTGTAATTTTCAAGACATACACGTCTAAAGTTTTCAAAGACATCAACCAAAAGTAAGACATCGGTTTTCAAATAGAGATCCGAATACTCGCCCAAAGTCGTGCATCCAAACGTATTCCACACCTCCACAGCGCGAGCATACCGCGATCGAGAGACGTGTTCCCCTGTCAAACGATCGAAAAAGTCCTCATACGTCGGCAACGTGTCCTGGTCGAGTTTGGAGAAGCTGTCGACGTACGAATAGGGAAACACACCTTTCTGTCGCAGTAAATCGAAGCTAACCCCATCTCCAAAATACTTTTTGATAGTCAAACACTGGTCGGAAGTTAGATTTTGAGATAACTTATCCAAACTAGAATTTAAAAATCGTAAACTGTCCAGAAAGCGCATTTTAAGACATACCTGTATTCGTTGGGACCCGTCCCTAATTTCATCTACCAAAAGCTGTTTCGAAAACGAAACGTATTTCTCTTTATTGAGCGCAATCACTTCGATTGCTTCTTTTTCTAATACCAATTGCTTTATGAATAGATGTGAATCATATCCCGTCAAATTATGGAAAAATATCGGTATGAAGTCGAGAATTTGATACATTAAATTGCACCCGGAGTGAGCCGCCCCGCGGTACTCGCCGCTGAGGTGACAGTGATCTTTCACCTTAACGTCGTTTTCACCAAAGGGTTTGTCACAAATATGACACATGGTTGCACTATCATAGTTGAAAGTTTGTCGGCACGATAAAAGTCGCATGTCTTGAACATGTCTTAAATGATCCTTATACAACCTTCTAACATCCCCTTCTAAGCGCGTCATAAACTCACTTGCTGCATTCGGACCACGGTACAATTCAAATTTAGATAACGCGTCATCGTATGAACACTTAATGTAATACGCAAACGAATGTGGTTCGTGTTCATACGATGTCATGGTAAATTTTCTACTAGGATCCGGCTCAACCGTGTCCAAAGGTTTCAACACACTTTCAAAATCCGCGTAAACGACAAAAGGTACTGTAAGTTGCTTTTGAAAATTTTCAAACTTCAATAGATTACCCGGCCGGTCGTGCCCCAATTTATTGCATACGGGTTCGATAGTTGGTAACTTGGTGTAAACATGATTGCAATCAAAACGGGTATGTTGTTCTAATCGACTTTCACTTTTAAAATACTGCAAGCAGCCGTCACAAAAGTGTTTTTCTCCATTGTGAGCCGACAACTGTGACGACACCAAACGCGAAAAGTTTTTTATCCAACAGTAATGACTATTACCCTCCATATCGGAAATTAATAATAAATTAACATGTACTTCTTTCTTTTGCTTAGAGTAATGCAGAGGCCCTACAACTTCTTGTTTCATTTCTCCGTCTTTAAATACAGCTTCCAAACCATACACGTTAATAGATAAGCGTGGATTACGCGCTTCAAATTTCGAAATAGCATCCAGTTTGACAGGAAAGGTGATACCTTCAAAATCAAACAGTTGCGCAAAATTTGGATACGACGTCGTCCTGTTGGCACGTCCCCTCGGCGGATACAAAGCGGACGCCAAGGCCCAACCGAAACAGCACTGATCGTTATTTTGCACGTTGATTACAGCCTTTTTATGTTGTATCGACGGCGGAAGTGGAACATAGGAGGAAGCACGGAGCGGGTTGTATTTATTGACGTTGACTTCTATAAATAACAGCTGCTCCAGTACCCAACCTGTAAGGACCCTACAATTAGCAATCGAATCATAACCCGTAACTATTCATTACCTGAGTTCCGATCATTAAAGTCCGACATCTTCGTATCCAGCACCTCAACGAAATCATCATACAAATCGGTCAGATTCGAAGTCCCGGTCACAATCTCATTTTGCGTATTAAACGATTTAATTTCGTGCAAATTTTGACTTTCCAAAAAGTACATTCCGAATACTTCTAGATTGACTTTCACACTACGAAAGCGCTGAACGTTTCTTTTTAATAGTGTTAACACATTTTCGCGGGTCTCATAAGTAAATTCTCTGAGATTTATGTGATAATTTCTCACCGAGACTCGATAACTGGCTATACGAGACTTGAACGCCGTCTCCAGGACCACCACTTCCTCCGACTGCACTGACGCGACATTACGATGATTGTGGCGGTTGCTTCGTAGATGTCCAGCGTAGCCACGTCGTGGAACATCCAGCTCGCACACATCGCAATACACCGTCGCGGAGGTATTTCCTGAAACAATTGCACAGATCACTAACACTAAAGCCGTTAACAATGTGTACACGTACCTTGCGGGGAGGTTTTTTTCGCTTTCTTAGATGCAGGTCCTTCACCGGTATTACCTACAGCATCCGAAGCTCCCCCAGCTGTAATCAACAAAATACTCGTATCACATCATACAACCTCACAGGAATGGTTACTTACCGCTCGTGGATGGGTAGTCCAGCGGTCCACGGCAGCTTTCTCTTCGGTGACGGGCTAAGGCATCCCGTCGGGTGAAGGACGCGCCACAGCTACACACATGCATATTCTTAGTAATCAGTAAACTGGAACGCACTGGCAAACGATAAAGCTTTTACGTCAACTTTTACCACTAACGTTCTCGATACTGATTTCCAGTCGGGACGACGAGGACGTGTTATGCAAACCCGACCGGGATAGGAAGAGGACTGGGTTATTGTTAGTGGGAGGTCACAGTTATACATAACTAAACATAACTAAACATAACTAACTGACTCTCACTTACGTAACTTGCTCGCACTTTTCATAACTTGCTGCAAAACACGCGGTAAAGTAATTTTATTACAATAAACTAATTTTAACTCACTTACTTATGCGCAAGCCCTGCACTTCTCGTACCTTCCCGCGTCCCGTGCTGCATTATAATTATGCGGCACGGTGATGTACTTCTGCCGACATTCGACACATAGCACCAGCGTGCTGAACCTCCCCCGTACCAGCAAGGGCCGAGACCTCACCACGTTGCTGATCTCGGGCTATGAACATTAAATTAAAAATATATGGTTCATATCTATGTGTTTTGTAGTAATTTTGTTAAACTATTTAGTTAAGTACCAGCACTTCCATCGTTTGCTCCTCCAGGTCTACCTCTACGTTGCCAACATCGTCCCCGAGGATCTTCGTATCTTCGCTCCACACACTTGATCCCCGAGACGCTGGTCGGTCGACCTCCGGCGACGAACTTTCTGGTGCACTTTGGTTATTCATTTTCACTGTAACTGAGTGCTGCAGTTTGAAGTTATAGATATATCTATGCCCTCAACTCCTTTCTGTGTAAATACAATCTCCTTGACCTTGTTTCATCTGTTCTCAACGATGTCTGTGGAATTTCTTTGTTTGCACATTCCTGACAGTCTGGTGTAGTTCTTACCCTTGAGGTTGTGTTGATCTTTCGTCTGCATACTTTCATAGTTAAGTAAGAGTCTAATTGAAATGGTATGAAATTTTTAAATCTTAGTTTCACGTTTGATTTAATCGTTAAATTAATCTCTAGGAGAGACGGAGATCGGTCTTAAATGAAACGATATAATGGGATAAATACGTGGTTTATTTAACTAAATACATATGCAATTGTTTGATATATCAGAGGATTACATATTTCAAAATTTACCACCTTGTAATTACAGAGTACATTTATTTCAATAATACCTTAGTTAAGCCCCGGCGTACTTTTCACTAAATAATGCGCTGGCTGTTTCTGTGACTTTACATAAACAGCACAACACTTTAACTCTCCGCTATTAAGATGGTGAAACGATGCCAATGTTCCGTTCGAAACTTATCCGGCTTATACTAGTCTATAAACAGCACAGCACTTTAACTCTCCGCTATTAGTATGGTGAAACGACACAAATGTTCCATTCGAAGCTTATCCGAATTATACTCCTCTATACATCTCATTATAGGAATTTTTATATTTGCATCATACCATTCGTGTAACGGCTCCTCCAACTGTTTCGGCGCTGTCCCACTTTTTCCGTCAAACCATATCCTTTCCCCATTTAAATCCATAGAATATGCAAACGTCACTAGCGCAAACACCAGATAACCAGCTTCAAGAACACTCTTCTCTTTGACGCGTTTAATGAATGCCTCTTTGTGGTGGTCTAAAGTTTTCTCGACGTTCCCACCATATAGTTGTTCGTCTCGCATTTCATCGTCCTCGTCCTCGAAATCGAATGTTACTAAAACGGTTGCCTCTACCACGTTCATGATGCTGTACTATTGAAGTGTTCTTGCGTAAATGCTGCACTACTGAAGTGTTCTTGCGTATGCGTTTATATATACTGAGTTGACGGGTGGGATCCAAGGTCATGGTCTGAGTTGAGGGGTGGGATCCCAGGTCATAGTCTTAGTTGACGGGTGGGAGTCAAGGTCATGGTCTTTAATGATAACGGTAACGAGCGATACAATATGTTCCCATGCTTATACCAACTACTGCGATTAACAGGGTGCCCAAGGTAACCACGGAAGCGTAACACGTTTCGCTGCTGACTTTACATTGTTCTACCGGACTATTTCCGAGGGGTTGCCACTCGCTATCCATGGTATGTGTTGGGTACACGAATTTGACCCTGAATCGTACTTCTTGCGTTCTATTGCCGATTTCGTGTTTAAACATTCCCATTTGTTGCAACATCACCGGTTGCATTCCATACCAAACGCTCGTATTGAAGTCGTATGAAATAAAAGCTGCTGTTGTGTCTGGAAGTTTTGCAACGTACACTACTCCCTCATACAAGGTTGCTAATAATATTACTGCCTTGATTGGTAACATCTTCCTTAGTGTTATATTGTATGTTGTATCTTCTATTAACCGCAAACGTCTCTACTGCTTTCAACGTTTATGGGTGCTAACACCTTTGCAAACACGCAATGTGGTGACCATTTCAGGTGTTCTACGATTGGATTATCCGACGGTTCCCATTTGAAAATGTTCACTCGGCAATAAAAACATTCCACTCTATCTTCACGTCCCGTATAGACAAATCCGGCCTCAGCTAAAGATTTTGGAGTTTGTATACCCTTCCAATTACGAAATGATAGCACTCGTTCTGTCAAGCACGTATTCTGTAAGCTCGCTTCTACACACATTTTGAATTTTCAATACATGTGACCTGCTATATATATCTACAGCTTGGCCTTGAATGGTGTTTGAAGACCTTGAAATATACATTATTTGTTACCTGCATGGCCTTGAGTTCAATGTTATAACATTGTTGTCATGTGTTGGCCTTGAGAATGCGGTGTTGCCACGTTTAGGTAGATAGCTTCAAGGTTACCATGCGTTAGAGAGAGATAGGTTCAAGGAGCGGTGCCCATTTAGCATCCTTAGGATGCTCGTTAAGCCATCAACTGCTTTTCTAGAGCTTGCGCTTTCACATTTTCAATTGATTTAGCGAAGCTTTCCATTGTAACATGCCTTTCTTAATAATTTTTAATTTCTCCACATTACAGACTTTAGTTTTGACGAAATAAATAATTAGGTAGAGTAGATCCAATCTGTAAACGCAGAATAATGCAATTATAATAATAAGAATAATAATGCATCATTTAATAATTTTAAATGATTCATAAACGTAGAAGCAGGGTGAGCATTAAGAGATATTTGCCCCTGACCTGATGGTAGGGTTAATATGACAGTAATTGCCCACTTAAGAGATTTTTCAGAAATATAAATTTATAACTTTGTAAATCTTATCAGTTTTCCAGTAGTTAGTTAGTAGTGTTTAATCAAATTTTTCCCAGTAATTGGTCAGTGTTATAATATAACGAATAAAGAATTAATAAGAATAAATTATGTATTACATAAAGAAAAACGAACCTTCTTAAAAATATCAAAATATATGTATATTATTTTGATGGCATTATGCTAAAATTTATGCTTTTGCAGTTTTTGCTATGTAAACAATTCGAATGTAAACAGGTTGACCTTCATACATAAGCATAAGCTACTTGGTTTATTATTATTCAATTCAATTCAATTATTGGATCAAATTTGAATAACTTTTTATGCACTAATATCAAATTTGCTTGCAATCCTGATTTGGTGCATTCACCCTATCTGTACAAATTCTCAACATTATGTATGTTAGTCATAAGGAAAGAATTGAAAAAAGATGCATTAAATATTTGTTAGATATTTCAACAATATTATTAATAATTACGTAATTATAAAGTTTTAATATTTTATCTCTTGGGTATTTCAATTGTATTACATTTTAATTTATATAAACATTATATTTTAAATAATTCTAAACTGTACAAATCGAATGTAGAAAGCCGATAATATATTATCCCATATGTTCCTCTGTATAAATGGTTGCGAGAGAGGGTAAATAGCCGGTTTTGGGACCACACCTCCCATCTCGGGTAGACAACTATGTTTACATGGGAGCATTATTATGCGATTGAAAATGGAAATTAATATATAATATAACACTTATAAGTATATTGATTATAAACAATGCAATTATCAAATGCAAAATATAACCTATAATTGCATTAAATTACACATAATTTTAATGTGGTTAAGAATTTATTTTTCATTTAATTATTTTCCTCTTTGGATATATTAAACCTATATATTAAAATTTGTTAAAACTGTCGTAATCATTTCTAACTTTGATAAGGTCAATAAATTTAATGTTTGATACATTATTTAGTGTTAGAGATAGGTTCACGGTCAAATGCGGTGTTGCCACGTTTAGAGAGATAGATTCAAGGTCACCAGAGAGATAGGTTCAAGGTCACCAACATTGGGTGACCTTGAGAATGCGGTGTTGCCACGTTTAGAGAGATAGATTCAAGGTCACCATGTGTTAGAGAGAGATAGGTTCAAGGTCAATGTTATGATGACCTTGAAGAGTGGCCTTGAGTTCAAGGTCAAACATTGTTGTCATATTTTTGACCTTCAGAATGCGGTGTTGCCACGTCTAGGTGACAGAGATAGATTCAAGGTCACTATGTGTTAGAGAGAGATAGGTTCAAGGTCAAGGTTATGATGACCTTGAAGAGTGGCCTTGAGTTCAAGGTCAAACATTGTTGTCATATTTTTGACCTTCAGAATGCGGTGTTGCCACGTCTAGGTGACAGAGATAGATTCAAGGTCACTATGTGTTAGAGAGAGATAGGTTCAAGGTCAAGGTCAGGAGTGGGGGGTGGTCCCAGAACTCTCCTTTTTTCCCTACTGGGGAGACCATGCGAAAGTTTTCGCCACATCGTCAACATTCTACAGTGTTCCAGACTGGCGGCGGATTGTTCGAGACTCGGCGGGTTTGTTCCAGAACGTGGACGTTTGCACATATAAAGCCGTGTCGCAAGAGGGGGGTAATTAGTGAACCAGTGAATTGAATACGCGCATCATGAATTAGGAGAATATAAAATAGTACAAGATAAATGTTAAAAACAAATGTTGTATTGTAAATAAACAGTCTATAAATAATCTAGTTTAAGTTCGTTACAGTTTATAATTATAGTGTTTGTAATTAGTGTTAGTAATATTATTTATTTTGTTAATAGACGATTAAAACAGCATTTTTAGTATTATTTAAGGAACGTTACAGTATTAAACTAAATATACTGAGGTGGTTGTCATTTGTAGGTACAATTGTATTTGCATGACTTACCGTTGACTGCCCTTGCGTTGTGACCCTGTAAAACTCTTAGAAATAATGATAATTAGAAAAACAAGCAGGTAAGATTAATTATGAGAAAATGCTCTGCAGAAAGGTCTGATTTTTTTTCATAAAAAATTAAAATAAAATAGTTATAACGCCTCAAATATTTTCTTCCTTCTTTTTCCTTCAAATTTTCATTTTTTCCAGGCTTATAAGACTGATTAATAATGCTACGTAAACAGTTATGAATAAAAGTTGTAAATCATTTAATTTGCTACCAAAAAGGTATTTTGTAAAATTAGTGTACGACTCACGATTACCGAAATATCGCCAAAGAGCTGTTTGCATCCTTATTTTAATTATATGGCGGCCGAATGGAGATGGTTGCGATCCCGAAAACTGAGTTTTATACTCACCACCGAGCCGCCAACAGATCGAAAAAAATCGCTGCCTACCCGAAATGTTTTGTAAGTCCCTTTTTCCATTTCTCTGGTACTATTCCATTATTTACAAATTATCATTTACAGCATAATTATACTAGTAAAAAATCGGTGTAATTTCTGCAATGTGGTTGAAAGTGGCTTTTTATTTAATAAATATCGGATACCAGAGTGTCCCATAGTATGCAGCGATAAACAGTGATGACATTATGATCAAAACTAAAAGTTTTAAAAAATCTGGGTTAAAACTATCCAACTCTAAAAATCGAATAAAAATATCTACTAATACTTATCTATAATAAATAACAATCCTAGGAACCAAAACTAGTGTAGTATTAGTTAAGATAATTTACCGAATAGGAATTGTTATGATTAAAAACTATCTATGTATTAGAAAAACAGTTACAATCTATACCGATCTCATTCTACCATTCATCTCATTCTATCTCATCTAATTAATCTCATTCTACCGATATTGAAGTTTCAGCTTTCTTTTAGTTCTATACTTAAAGAAAAAAGTTCACAGCAATAATTCGTGAAATTGAAAAGCTATTGCTCAGGAAATTAATCAAGTTACATCTGACATAATTTTAATGTTAAAGAAAAAAGAATACAGTTATGTTCCTGGAATGAAGAACATTTCTTGTAATCTTGTGATGTTTAATAAACTTATGAAGTTTGTTTTAGAACTTGACAAATCAACTACTTAGCTTTTTATAGTTAATCAGCGAGACTAGTGATAGTGTGATCAAGGTCAGGAATTTTAAAAATTCTGGCAACTACTGTGTTTAAATACTAACGGTGGCTACGACGAAATAACACCTTATTGAGTTGAAAACTGCAAGAACTTGCATACTAAAGTCTCAAATGCTTTCCCAAGATTGTTATCAAGGAAATGGATTTTAAGATGCACCCTGCAACCCATTTTGCGATAATTCTTCACCGTCCTAACCAGTTCCACGTAGTTCCATGTAAAGGATACTGGAAAGATATCAACAGTTTGCGAAAGTTTTTGAAAGTTCCAGGAAGTTCTAGATGGTTGAAGAGGATTCTAGAAAGTTTTAGAACTTATTAAAGTCTCCTATAAAGTGAAATGTCTAGAGATTCTAGAGAATTGTAGAAAGTATGTACAGTCTGAGACTTTAGTAATGATTTGGGTCTTTAATTGTATGCTACTAATGCTGTTTTAAATTGCGTGCAGCTGCTTTGCAATAGAAGATTATACAATGAGAGATATTTCAAACCAGTCTGCTTATGCTTTAAGTGTGCTAGAGCTTTGCAACACTAACAGATTTTTTAGGGTGAATCCTTATTACTTTTATTTATAAGGTTTTATTATATTCTACAAGATATCTCTATAGATAGATATAGCTAGTGTTGGGATAAGCAATTAAAGCAGTTTATTAAACAAAAGTGACAAAATAACGAATATACTTTTATCGTGCATCGCATATGTTTTATATATGATTTCCTTTTGTTATTAATTCTTGTGTGAAATGTCAACTTTACGTACAAGTTGTTGCTTAAATGATTTTGAATACAATAAATGCATTACGAGTTTCCCAATAATTATATGTTTTATTTAGAAACCTATATAATTATAAATTGACACTAAATCCACTTGGTACACATCAAAAACCTTCCATAAAACGTATTTAAAAACGTAATAAACGTGAAAAGGCACAACTAGAAAAGGACCTATGTGTCAATTTATAAAATTAGGTATACTTAAAACTTTTAAGTTTTAATAGATGGTTTAAACTGAGTTTCAGAGGCCATAAGTAAAAAATGGGTTTTATGAGGTTTCAATTTAAGCTTAGTGGTCTTGAGACAAAACAGTTTTATAATTCCGTATTATGAAGTTCTAGGAGATATTTTTATAAAGCTATTATAAAACCACATCATGGTTTTTAATTCTCTATACGACCAAAGTCGCTTAAGTGGGATTTGACAGCTGTAAAGTTTTATAAAAGGTTTGATTAATGTCTTTATATGTCAGTCGTAAGTCATTGAACACTTAAGAGTAATTGACCTGCATTAAATCTGAGATAAATTTCTGGTTTTCGGTTGACTTATAAAACAATAAAAAACCAAAATAAACCTAACAAGCATTTAAGTTGTTACTTAGGGTATGATCGTGAGGCTTGTATTCTATTGTCATATTGAATCGCATTGTAGGTAGTAGGTTTTGTAGCTTTCATGAAAACTTACCGATAAAGAGTTAAGTCCAGAGTCTATCGACATTGTATTTTAAAAGGTTACAATAAACGAACAATAGGATGAACTCCATAAAACTGGTCCAGGGGCTTAACTCTTTACCGACAGATTTTCGTGAAATCTGTTTTATTTCTATATTTCTACAAAACATAATCTACATATTTCATACAATTTATATAAGCGGGTAGACTACTGTTCCGTAACCTTCAATCATAAGCATTTCTGAAGACTCATACAGTAATTGTAACTCGAGCATATAACTTCCAGCAGGAATATGCGGAGGAAATTCATTTTGATCAGGAAAGAAATTGCAGACTCCGTAACTTCCCTAAAAATAATTAAGTTTATTTTTATAAGTATTAACTACAGTTACATTAAAATTAATAGCAACTTAATTAGTTGTTGAACCCTCCTGCCAGGGCGTTTATTATAATCATTATTAATCTAGCATTCTAAATAGGGCATGCATTTTTTATAAATCAAAAGCCAACTCTTGAATCTCACTGGGTTTTATTATTTCTAATTGTTAAAAATAATGATAATAGATAGAACTAACTGCAAATAGCTGTTGAAGGTTTTCCTAGATAAACCAATAGCTACTAAACGACGTTCACCCAACATAAATAGGGTAGTTAAAGCAGTGGGGGCAATAACCAATTTCACACGCTACAAATTCATAAAAGCGTGCCAAGTTTCCATTCAAGTATTCAAGTACCATTCAAAAAATTGATAAGAAAATTTATAAAATAAACTAATTATCAGATAATTTAGTTGTGGAAGTATTAATTATACACCTTATAAGTAAACCTGAAAAAATCGAAAATATTCACTTAAAAAAGCTCAAGATTTGTTAAAACAGAGCTGACGACTAAATAAATAACTGATAACTGTTGTAACCAAAAAACAAATCGTCTGGCCTCCGCGCAATTTGTGCGCTGCTAATTGGGAGGGGAGAAATCTTCCTTAAGTATATATTTCTCTCTTTTTAAATAAATAATAATCTTTTTTTAATAAATAAATATTACAAATATTTTAATCTATTGTTATAAAAAGTAAAAATTGATTAAAAACTTTTAAATAATGTAATTATTGGCCAATTTAATTAAGCAACCTCTTTCACACCTGAGCATCACTCGGAGCTCTCGAAACAGTCAAGTATTTGTTTGCTTGTGATACTGTTTTTGGAACACTAACCAATAAAAAAATCTATTGAAATACTATAGCACACTTTGTAGGGAGTGGCTTTACTATTTCTGTTCACTGGACAAGGTATAGTAATCGTCTGTGTTTCTTCGCGAACAAATCACTAAATATACCAATACAAAAATAATCGCATTGTTCGCAAAGACCGTGACAGTTTTTTTTAAATGAGTGTTTTAATGTTATAGTACTATATAACACTCTTTCAAAACACTGTCACAGGAAAAGTAGTGCAATCACGCTTGTTAATAAAAAGCTATAGATACAGGATTGATGACCTATCCAAACGGATACCCTTTAATCAAAGCTATACAGAGCACACACTTTAAAATTTTCCATTACATGACGTGAAGTGGAAAATTAAGATCCAACTAATTCATCAGTCTCTATTTTTACGATTCACATAGTTTAATAGTTTTTCTGTACTAACTTAAGAGGTCAGGCTGATCAAATTCTTTTTAACTTTATCGAAAACTTTTGATTTTCCAAATTACCTTTTTTATAGGACATCCACTAAAATTTCCACAAGACAAAGCTTTTGCTAATCCAAAACCATTCTTTTTTAAAGTATGGCACAGATTAAAACCATATCTCAGAGGAAATAGTCGATATTCATTACTAGCAAACTTGTAAGCCTGTGCAACTACCTGGAATTATTAATCATTGAAATACAGCGCTATTAAATTAAATTGCAATATGTGCAATTTACCCTATGTTGCATTTGAAAATAATAAAATAAAAGCATTATTGCACACATAGTGAACCAATTATACACCACCCTCTTTTATACGATTTACATATATTGCATAGGAAATAAATAGTACTGTATATGAGTATGTACAGTTGCGATCATTCGCTAAGGAACGATCGAAAAATCATAACCGCCGATTTTCCAGTTTTTTGTACAATGTAAATGTAAGTTTATTATATGGTATTCAAGAACATCTTATTTTTGAATATTTTAATTGCCCAGTTCATAAATTAGGTCGAATTACAGCGTACATTGTACAAAAAACTAAAAAACCGGCTATCACTATTTTTTCATCGTTCCTTAGCGAATGATCGCAACTGTACATATATAATGTATTGCTCGAAGTTTTAAAACCAACCTGTAAATCAGTACCAAAATCAGTATCAGTGGAGTATGTTACATTAACAGCTGTACAGGTTCGATTGTATTTAAATGTAACAAGTTTTGCTGAACCAAATCGATCACTAATACGTTTAAGAATGGCCCTTTCGAATTTAATTTCATATCCATGTTGCTGAAACTTAAAAAATATTAGACGCTTAAATATAGTTTTATTTATTTGTATATAATTACTTGAGCAGCAGCATACAATGCTAATAAGAAATACAACACGTAGATCATTGTTTATATTTGAATTATAATGTACTGCGCATATTTACACGTTTACATGCACATATGCATATATACGTGTATATATAACAGGAACCGGTACTATTATGCCAAAATGAAAAATTGTTTATATCGAAAAAGGAAATACTTAGCGAAACCAAAAACTGATGGTCTGTCGTTGTATATTCAAAGCAATTTTAAATAATTTTTAGTATTAGTATTTTTGCATTTGGAGAGTAAGATTTGGAAGACTTCATTACACGTCTTTTTGTTTGTTTTTAATTGTTGATGTATTTAATTAATTTTGTATTTAAGTATTTGTTTATATAATTATATTTAAGCATTTGTATTTACATTAATTATTTTGGCTGTAGAATTTGGTAAATTACTTAGTACTTATCGAAACGGTCTAGCTCAGATGGCGTGAAGTCGTTAATAGTTATTTACGTTATAAGTCCTGGAAATAGAATTTTACAGTCGAGTAAGACGTTACGGACAAGGCGACGAAGGAGCCGACGAAACGAGACTGTAAGAACATTTCCAGGACGTATGACGTAATGCGTTTCGTTTCATACTGCAATTATTGTAATATTGGTTTAATTTAAAAAAAATTATATAAAATAAATTTCCGAATTTAAAATATGGACATCTATGAACAATCATCTATGGCAACTATTAGTTGAATTCAAAACATAGAACGAGTATCCATGGTAACTGAATGCTAAAGCATTGTTCAATTGATTTATTTTATTTGAGTCCGGTAGAAAATTGTAGAGTCATACTAGACCGTAAAATCGCATTTTCTGGACTGTAATCGCTACCGTAAACATGGATACTACGATACAGTATGAAATAAAGGATATTTTTATTTAGCGAGTGAGCCAATTCAAGCCGTATTCAAATACGTGACCCTGCATAATGGTATGTGTTCCAGAAGAAAAACAACTTTATTACTGTTCACATATAAAGTAATGAACAATTACATCAATGATGCCTCATTACTTCTCCTCTTTCCCGATAGAATACCGCGATTCACGAGATCTATTGACTTTTTTCTTGTCCCGATGACATACGTGGTTTGATCAATTAATAGGTGAATAAATGAATATAAAGAAATTTATTAATGAAATTGCAAATATTATTTAATCTCCTTCAAAGTACTCCTCTTGCTGTATAATAAGTGTTTGCCACATACTTATTCCAACGATGATGTCATTCCTTAAAACAGTCCTGGAAATCACTTTTCGTGAGTACTTTTAGGCGTTCTGTCGTGGCCACTTTAATGTCCTCTATTGACTCAAAGGATGCGGGCACACAGTAGCTTTTTATTCAACAAAAACTGTTAAATAAGGAGTAATTTATGACAGGGTGCATTGGTGTGAGTCAAAACAAAACCATTCGTCCGCTTCACCGGCCTTTTTCCATGAACATCATCCCGCAAACGCTCGAGTAGTCCCTTATAACTAGTATCACTGAAAAAAGCATTTAGTTGAACCAATTAAATTTATTTAATTCAACAAAATATTTATTTAAATCAAAGAAAATTTAGTTAAATTAACTAAATAGTTAGTCGAATAAAATAAATTTAATTGGTCCAACTAAATGCTTTTCTCGGTGATTCAGAGTTCATAGTAGTACCTATTGGCACGAACTCCGTTCGCACAATTCCTTCCAAATCGAAAAACCATCAACATCATCTTAATGTTGGATTACGATGGGCGCGCTTTTTTCGGTCGAAGTGAGCTGGGGTTTTCCATTGTAAACTTTGAATCTTAGTTTTGAGAGTTACTGCAGCTTCTCCGTAAATTATTTATTAACATTTCACATTTTACTGTTGGAATCTTTCCACGTTTAAAGCGCTGTTCATAAACCATTTTTGCATCAAAGTACAACAAATAGCTTTGCAAAGACAGCAATTAAAAACAAACAAATGCACTGATAGCGTCGAAACTTGTCAGTTTCATGACGGAAGGTTGCTAGATCATGTTTTTAAAGTAAATAGAATTTTTAACTCAGTATATCCAAAACTGTTTCTACATTAACCGTATTAATTGATCAAACCTAGTATGTACCTAAATGTATTCTTATAACTATTTAGGTGACCATATTTAGAAAATGAAAAACCGGAACAAAGTTTTCGTATGTTGGTCTAATCACCTTTTAAGTTTGATGTTTAAATTATAGCCTTAGATTTTTAACTGACCTAAACTAAATATCAATTATTTTTTATGTAACCTTACCAAAATCTAATTTGAACCGCTCCAGAATTGGATGTTCCCATTTCGACGGTTTAGAGCTACTTAATTGTTAAAAAACGGCATCCTCTATATACCTTTTGATAAAACAATTGAATTATTAACAAAAGAAAATGACTTTTTCAAACTTCCTCTACCCCTAATCTACCGATATATAACATGTGGCATAAATAATTGATTATTCATCTAAATTTTGTTACAGCTTTTATGATCTTAATTAGCTATTTTTCGAGATACTACAAAACAATATGCAGCTCAAACTACATAAAACTACTGCACGTTACAAAAGCGTAGCCTGTTAATAGTTATTTATATATCAAGGGAGCAAAGTGGATAATTTCCTCCCGGGCGCAAATTTGCGGCCCGACGCGCAGCGGAGGGCCGTACTTGCGCCAAGGGAGGAAATTCACTTTGCTCCCGTGATATATATATGCTTTTTTCTACGAACGAGATCATAAAAAGTCTAGAAATTCATATTTTTATATCAATTTGTTAACGTTTGAGAGAAATTAACGTAGTGGTATGTGGTAAGTAGGTATCCTTGACGACGACATAAACAGACATAACAATTTTTGCAAATTCATCAATTTTGTGCTATGTTTGATGAAAATAATGGTGAGGAGGAGCTGAATTGCACTCCACCAGACCTTTTAGAAGAAGCAACATCGGTGTCGCTAAATCTTCTCCCCCAAAAATCTAAGGAAAAATATTTGAAAGAGCACGCATTCTTCAAGAAATGGTGTGAAGAAAGGAAAGCCAACAAAACTAGTGAAAACATTGTACTTGCCTATTTTTCTGAGATCTCCAAGGTCCTTAAACCCTCATCCCTATGGGCAAAATTCTCCATGCTGAAGACGACATTGTCAGTTAAAGAAAATATTGATATCAAGTATCCTAAACTAATAGCTTTCCTTAAACGTCAGTCTGCTGGATATAAAGCAAAAAAATCGGAAACGTTTACTAGAGAAGATGTGAACAAATTTTTATCGGAAGCGCCAGATGTACAGTTTTTAATGATGAAGGTTGGTTTAAAATTATAATTAAATAATAATAGGTACTTACTTGTTGTTTTTTTTTTAGGTTGTATTAGTTATGGGAATAACCGGTGCCCTAAGATGCGACGAAATGGTGAAAATGACAGTGGATGATATTACAGACAAGGGTTCTCTTCTGATAGTCAAAATTCCTGATTCTAAAACCAGAATTCAGCGAACATTTGTAATCGATGGGCAAACAAGAAATGGAGTAAATGTTGTTGAAATATTCAAAAAATATGTCGCTCTCCGTCCAACAACAATAGATCATCGGCGTTTCTTCATTAATTACAGAAAAGGAAAATGTTCAGTTCAAGTTGTTGGAAAAAATAGTTTAGCAAAAATACCTAGTATTATAGCGAAGTTTTTGGGTAAAGAGAATAGTGAGGCTTACACCGGTCATTGCCTGCGAAGAACTTCTGCGACTCTGTTAGTTGATGCAGGAGCAAATATTCTTAGTTTGAAGAGACATGGGGGTTGGAGATCGACTTCGGTAGCAGAGGGATATATTAATGACTCAATAGCAAATAAGAAAAGAGCTTCAGAAAAAATCCTCGGAGGAGAGAATCCTGGAATACCCTCATCTTCAAGCAGAGATACAGAAACCCATGTTTGCGCTACGTTTCCTCAGACTGGGGTGTCTGCAGCTGCTACCAAGAATAATATTGCTTCAGCAAAAGACGTTCAATCAGCGATTGGATCTGAGTTTCTTTTAAATACCGCTGTAACTATACATAACGCAAATAATTGTAATTTCACAATAAATGTACATAAATAAAATGCCGCTTTATTAAAATGCGGGAGGTAAAAAATATTACCTCCCGTGGGAGACAATGGACTACTTTGCTCTCTCAAAAAGGGGAGCAAAATTACACTTTCCATGCAGTGAGTAGAAAAAACTGTTTTTTACATTTCATTTCTTTCAAAACGAATTAATCTTTATATGATAATTAATATCAACTATGTGGTTAAAGTGCTACTCTATTCAATTCCAACAAAACAACTTACCAAAAAGCTTTTTGCTTATCAAAGCACAAATTTGAGTGATAAATACTACAGGTGAGTAGTTATATGCTTGCATACGTCTTAAATATAACCTGTTCTGCCTGGTTCAGATAAACTTTGACTTTGAAAAAGCACTAAAACTTCAATAAGCATTAAAAAGTGTTAATGATCCCCTCATCGTTAAATTTATCAGTGAAAGCTTTAAGAGCTATAAGAAAGAAATTTTTACCTGGAAATACAGGATTTCACTATATTCTTTTTATGTTTAAAGTGTTATAGTGTGCATGTTAGTCGTAATTGGCTAGTTTTAGTTATATTAAGAAATGTTTTCCCTAATTATATCAGAAAGTAAGGTTATGTCACTCATAGAACTGAATCTCTAATAATAATATATAATGTTCTGAAAAGTTAAGATCCTCTCAAGCTTTTTGAACTTTATTAAACTTATACTTAAACTTATATGTATCGACATAGTTATTTTGTGTAATGTTTTTCCGTTACAATTTCTATAGTTAGTCTTCATTTGATCATTATCCATTTGAGCGTTGACGGGCGTTTGGTCACTACAGTCAATATTAGCAATTTAGTTGATATTTTACGGTCTAGGACATTTAGGACAGTTCGGTGCCAGACAGTTTGGCGCAAGGAAACTTCGGCGCAGGCACGCTTCGACGCCGGGACACTTAGGCGCAGGCACACTTTGATGAAAAGACAATTCGGTGCATGTAAATTTCTCCGCGACAAATTAGGGTAAAACCTACGGAGTTCTTTAAACAAAACGTTTTTTTTTATCCATTAGTCAAATTTTTTGAGACAAGCTACCCTATTATTAGAGTAACCTTTTTTATTTGTATGTACACATATACACCTTCTTAATTCCAGAGTTTCGCTTGGATTGGTTAAATTGCGTTATTCCAGTGCTTTTTGTCTTTAAGCACTGGGCTATAATCAGTATCCATTTATAAGTGTTACCTACTGAGACAAAATTCGTGCAGTGGAACACGTATGTATCAGTGGTACGATATTCAATGTTAATATCAATTTTCCTATGTCATTTAATTGATTTTATAAAACTTTTGATTTTTTAATTATGCCGAGGTTTGCAGAATTTTGATTTCAATGTTGTAGTGGCTTCTGCCACTACAACATTGCCAGTACATCTGCCAGTACATACGAGCTTTTATGATTGGCAAATATTGAGTTTTTTTTTCACATCATACTGTATTTATCGAATACTGTATTTCATCGATCATACTGTATTTATTACTTGTAAGTACCTAAAGATTTTGTTCATTACAATAATATTAGACAATTTCTCGCGCCTAAGTGGTCCGCGCCGAAGTGTCCTCGCACCGAAGTGTCCCGCACCGAGACGGCCACGCCTAAACGGTGGCGCCCAAATGTCCGGCTCCGAATATTTTACCCATGTCCATGGGTAAAATACGCTACATTAAAGCGACTTTGTCATCTATTGGCCGGCTCAGGAAATAATTATTTCTCAGTTCGAAGTCGAATATTAAAAACAATATATGTACGGAAGTTAGTTGTAGATCATCAATAATTACATATCTGTAATTTACTTAAACATCAGGCAAAGCAGGTTCGATCCCCGTCCGAGCTGGTAATTTTTCATAGCGGAGAAAAATTAAAAACATGCCTTCTTCTCGGATAGGAAGTAAAACTGTAGGTCCCGTGTCAATGCGATGTTTGGCACGTTAAATATCCCTACTGGGGGTGGAATTCCCCCAGATTCGGCTAAATTCTAGTAGGGTCGGCCAAATGATCAAAGCAATCGGTGCCATGAGGTACGAAGGATGCTCCGCTATCCTGATTCCTCTTCCAAAAACAAACAAACAAACATCGGATAAAGTTGGCAACAGTTATTGATAAAATCTGTAACGCTGTGGTTTTTTGACAAATTAAATGCATTGATTTAGTCGGTTTTTTGTTAAAGATTTTAAGATCAGACACTGTAAAGTAATACAACAAATACTATCTTAAAATATATCATGTATTTTTCCAAGAAGATATGTGTTCGATGGTAAACGACTGTATTATTAATAATTAAAGATCGGTAAAAACTTTAATAGTATATTGACGATAAATAAACAAATAAAACAGCTTAACTATAAATAATACTATTCAATGGGGAGCGAATTCGTTAACCGATCGGCTACTTTGTTATGAAAAAGTCCGTATCCGGCCTTCACCGAAAAAGACAACCACCAAGAACCCAAGATTGAGAAACCACAACCGAGAAACCATTATGAAACCATTATCTAACAGAGACAGATAAGGATACATAGGGCGGAGAAAGAGTGAGAAATACCAACGGCTTAAAAGAGACGCTATGCAACGGAGGTTAGCCTATGTTAGTAAGTTGATAACTTTGATAGATCTAACAGAGACCGAGGAAATTCTATAGGGCGGGAAAAGAAAAAGAAAGATCAACGGCGTAAAGGAAATGCTATGCAACGGATGCTAGATAATAATTTAGTAAGTTTGATAGATTTAACAGGGACAGACTCCAATAGTTAACGTGGCAACTTATAGAGAGATTAACTCTAACAGGACACGCCACGCCGTAATATTCTATTATTAATTAATTAGATTAATATTTCATAATGCATAGATGCATTTTCAGTATTTGTTATTGTTGGTAGTTTTCATTCTCGGTTTTGGTTTTCTCGGTTGTGGTTTCTCGATTATGGTTTCTTGGTTGTTTCTCGGTTAAGGTTTCTCGGTTATGTTTTCTCGGTTGTGGTTTATCGGTTTTGCTTTTTCCGTATTTGTCTTTCCCGGTGTTTGCTTTCTCGGTGATGACCTGAATCCGAAAAAGTCCTGGTTCCTACCTCTAAAGGGCATGCAAAATTCTTAGGGCTGCACCACCCACATTATTATCAATGTACCGGTTTGGTACATTGCTAAGAAGACTCATTAGTATTAGCTTATTGTTCTGACAAATTACATTAATTCGGGAGCACCAGACCACAACCTGTGTCCAAACCTTTTGAAATTACAAATAAGTCTTAAAGTCAAATAATACAGAATTTCCATCGACGAAATGAATGAAAATCCACAGAATAAACCAAGCAGACCTCCACAATTAGCTAAAAAATCTATAGTCCCATACAGTTCGTGCCTTTCAGATGTCAGAAATTGCATATCCTTGTAGTACACAACTAGTTTTGAATAATGTTCCCTATAACAATAATTATTAAGTTAAACATATTTATACACTTAATAATAGTAACAGATATACCCTTCAGTTAATAATGGTCATATTTTTTCCTTTATGAAAGTTATTGTCAGTACTCTTTCTTTCTTGACAAGTATAAGTGGGAATATAGTGTCACGCCCTTATGGTGTTTCATAAATTTATATTTTATTAATCTTGTATTTAACACTCACAATATTTATGTACAGATCTATTTTTATGTACGAACTTATTTTTCTTTTTTCATGTTTATTGTATAACTGATATTGAACTATTAGGTTATGAATTACTTTTTTTTCGACATTCGCTGTGAATACGGATATATCTGTAGTTTTAATTATTTGTATTTTTAATCATTTTTGTATTTTTTGCTTTGCTTTACTTTATAGCTTTACCATCACCTATGGTTCGAATTTGAAAATAATCATCACCAGACCAATATTGCAATCAACTAAAGCTGTAATCCACTAGTTGGGTAAAGAAGAATACTTCTATGAGCATAATCTCTCCAGATGTGTTACTTTTATTAAACACATCCCACGCTATGACTATGGGTCAATAGCTTTTATGGAACCTTGAACAACAACCGACTCATCACGCCACTATAGTAGCATCAACTTACTTCGCATCCCTGCCATGCACACTTCGATATTCCAGGCCAAGCATTTCTCATCTTTAATCCTGAAAACGTCTTTCGAAACAGTCAGTAACATTATTATTTTTTACACTATTCATTTTTCTTTATGTTTTAGATCTTTTATTCTCTGAATCAATCTTTAAACGTACTCTTAGTTAGATATTAGTATCGACATTTTATTCTTTATTCTCCAAATTTGGGGATCATTATCTTTTGCTGCCAATATGCTCATTTTCCTGGATACCAGCCTCATCGACACTACCACCTGCACCGCTCTTCCGTCGAAGAGGGGGAAAGTGTCACAAACGGAGATATTTACAATTAAATATTATATACAAAACTCAACTTCTCTTCCGTTTGTACAATATAGCGTGCAAGGACACACTCAGTTGCCCACGCTAGTTAAGCAGCTGCGGTCTCGCCACCGACAACTTGGAGCCATGTGCGCGGACAGCTGCGAGGTCTTCTAAGAAGCGCGCTCGCTTCGCCCACAACTGCATTAGTTGGCATGCAATATATTCGCCTACTTACTACGTATATGCGAGGTAACCTACACGGTTTGCAAGCAGGTGCACATTCCTGCAAGAGAATCTACCAACACTTCCGCACAGCTGCAGATCCGTGCCAGGCACCAGCATCGCGAATGCAAACTACCCACAAGCCTGAAACCAGGAAGCATGAACTTCCTTAGTTTCTTACTAGAACTCCAGCCTACTGATTTCTACTACGATGCTAATTACTTCCCCGTTAAGCAGTATACAACCAGCTTGCTTGAGCTATTCAAACCAGTCAGTGAGTTGGCTCCGACACTACATCTACAAGCAAGCTGGTGAGTACTCTTTTAATTATGTAATGCTTAGTTGCTTAGTTGAGTGGGTAGCGCTTAAACGCCCACTCTCTGCGAAATTATAGGAAGTTGTGACCAGGCTACCCAGCTTAGTTGTAATTCACCAAGAGGTTATCTCCTACGCTTAGTTGTAGACCTAGTGCTAGAATAGGGTTAGTTCCGACCTCCCTCTTGATTGTAATAATTTAGGAGGACGAGTACAGTCCTCACACGATGTATTTTCTTTATATATGTAAACCTTTGTATTCTCTTATTGTTATTAGTATATAGTTGTTTTTTACAACTTGTGTTTATTTCCTCACTACCTCTGACTACGTCCTCCAGTCACGAAAACCCCACGTGACAGTATATACCCATAATCCACGCCTATCTCTTACCGTGAAACCTTGCAGTTGCTCACATGCATAATCCAGGTCTTCTTCAAGGACTATACTAATATGAAATCCTCCATGAGTTCCAGAGATATAGTCCTGTACGGATACGTATCTAAGCCGGACTTAGGAGGATAACCTTCTTCTAAAGACCATTTTTTGATGTTTCTCTCTCCCGTGTTGTCTTTATAATGTAACGTTCTTTTTAAAATAATAACAAAAGTGCTGTTTAAATCGTCTATTAATAATTAATATTTATTTACAAACACCAATGAGTACACTATAAATTAACGCTATGATTATAAACCACTATAACTATTATGAATTTCTAATACAACATTTATCTTTACATTTACTATTTATTTCGTGATACCCATTTAACTACTCGCTGTTGACTGATCCTCTTTTATCCGCGAAGTCGATTTTATACCCTCATATAATCGTACCAGAAGCCGCTGGAACCTACTATGTATTTCTGGAAGGCGCTAGATAAACCGCGTCTGGTTTACATGCTTGGTGCGATGCGTCATTCTCTCGAATGCTGTAGAATATTCCATTTGTTGTGTGAAGAAGAGGTTCTTGCTTTTTCTCTCTTGTTACACTGCCCCCCTCTTCAAGTCTGTTCTGTCCCAGAACAGGTTTTATGCTCTGGTTCCTGTAGAACGGGTCATGACGATATCGACAGTCTTCACCTCGACTACACGTTCCATTACGGTAGAAGTAACAGTCTACACTCTTCGTTGGCCTTAATGCGGGCTGTGGGTCAAAACTGCAGACGAAAATCTTGACGTCCGTACCTCTAAAGACAACTTCCAGCATGTTTCTAACGATTCTCCAATCCAGCTGGTCCCGCCCACAGCCGAGTTTGGGAACTGCCAATTTGTTAATACCCCTGGTAAGCAACTCGATCCTCAAATTCCATAATGCCCTCCACAAGTCGGCGTAACTCGGTTTCTGGTAGTAAAACTGCTTGGTTACCAGGTAGTAAATAGAACGGTCATGATCAGGCAAGCGTAAGGATTTACCAACAGAGGGATTTTGTTCTCGAAGTTCATTCAGCCGTCCAAATTTATTTCTAAACACTACTGCGATCCCCCTGGACATACGGAGATCCTCGGAGACACAGTGGGCAATGGAATAATCACCAGGGACCCGGAATAGATCTTGTTGCATCTCAGTCGTGACTCCGAATCGCGCTTTTCTAGTTCCAGAAAACGCAGCCATAAATTCTCTAAAGGTTGGCTGATCATCTTCAGGCCTTACGGTATTGATAGCCACCTCAGCCTCATCTTCCCGATCCGGGACTGCGTTATTATTTCTCTCATAGGGCGCCAGACGATTGTAGTGTACCACCTTTGGTTTCACTCTCGGCAATTTCTGGACGCGATAGATTAGATCATTTATTCGTTTCTTCACCTGGTATGGGCCCTCCCAATTTCGCTGTAACTTGGGCGAGTAGCCCCGACGTCTTTGCGGGTTGTATAACCAAACCAGCTGTCCAGGGTGAAACCCTCCTTCTTTGGCTCTCACATCGTACAAAGTCTTCATTCGGTCACTCGAGATTCGGCTATTGTTTCGGGTTCGGTCGTAAATATCCTCCAACTTCTTCTTTAAGTTGATGACATAATCATTCCCGGCTACCTCCTGCTCTATAGGTGGAGACCCAAATTCCAGATCACACGGTAACCGTAACTCGCGTCCAAACATCACAGACGCTGGTGACAGACCGGTTGTTTCGTGGACCGATGCACGATAAGCCATTAGGAACAAATGCAGATATTGGTCCCAGTCTCGTTGATGATCGGAGACGACCTTGGCCAAATATTTGCCCATTGTCCGATTCATGCGTTCTACCATTCCATCGGACTGCGGATGTAACGGTGTGGTCCGAGTCTTGCGAATGCCCAACAATCGACATACTTCTCCAAAGAGTACAGACTCAAAATTGCGACCTTGATCGGAATGCAGCTCCATTGGCACTCCGAAGCGACTGAAGAACTCTTTGACTAGTACGTCAGCAACAGTCGCGGCTTCCTGGTTTGGTAGGGCATATGCTTCTGGCCATTTGGTAAAATAGTCCATTGCTACCAAGATGTATTTATTCCCATCGTCAGTTTTGGGAAATGGTCCGGCAATATCTATAGCTATTCTTTCCAGGGGACTACCCACATTGTACTACCTCATAGGTGCTCTTCGTTTTCCCAAGAGTCCGTTACCAGTGGCACATAGTTCGCATTTACGGCACCACTCTTTCACGTCTTCTTTACAATTGACCCAATAAAAACGCTCTCTAACTTTCTCCAAAGTCTTCTTCACACCGAAGTGTCCTCCTGAGGCACCATCATGGAGATGTCGCAATACTGTAGCCACTCGGCTTCTTGGAACCACGAACTGAGACCTAATGGTGGTGCCATCTTCACTCTCCAGTACTCGCTTCAGGAGATCGTCTTCCACCTTCAAGGACTCCCATTGGGCCCAATATGCTTTGAGCGTTCTGTTGAAAGGGCTGACGGCCTCCCAGACAGGCCTTTCTCCCACGAGCTTCCATTCCAGTACCATTTTTAGTTCGGGATCAGCCTCCTGCTGTCGTTGCAATTCTTCCGGCAACCAATTGTCGTTGACGATGGTAGTCCTTAATACTTGGCAAACACTCTCTTCCAAACGAGAGCAATGACGGCAATCCGTTGGACAGGGTCTTCTTGAAAGAGCATCGGCATTTCGATGACTAGTGCCTGCTCGATGTTCGGTGTCAAAGTCGTATCCTTGTAATTGTTCGATCCACCTTGCGACCTGGCCTTCAGGATTACGGAATTGTAGAAGCCATTTCATCGCTGCATGGACCGTCCTCAATAAAAACTTCCGTTCGTACAAGTATTTGTAGAAGTGCTCAACGGACTTCACGACGGCCAATAGTTCTTTTCGGCTTTCGACAAAACCTTACTAAAATAGCCGATGACCTTTTCTTGTCCATCCTGTATCTGAGAAAGTACACCCCCAATGGCCAGATTACTTGCATCTGTGTCAAGTATGAATTTCCCTTCTGTCCGTGGATAGCTCAATATTGGTGCTGTTGCCAGGGCATGCTTCAACTGTAGGAAAGCTGTTTCACACTCTCCGCTCCAAACATACTCGCGTCCATCTTCAGTTAACCTTGTCAGAGGCTTCGCTATATTGGCAAACCCAGGAACGAAACGCCTGTAGTAGGTACATAACCCAAGAAAACTACGAACTTGGTGTTTATCTCTAGGTGTTGGCCACTCTTGGACTGCACGAATCTTATCGGGGTCGGCTGCCACTCCATTTTGTGATACGACGTGCCCGAGATATTTCACTTCCTTTCTGAATATGTGGCACTTTTTCGGACTCAGTTTCAGATTGGCTCCACGTAATCTTTGAAACACTTCCTCTAGATTTTTCAAATGTTCGTTGAATGATTTTCCGACTACAATCACATCATCTAGGTATACCAGGCAGGTCTTCCACGACAGCCCTCTCAGGATGGTCTCCATTAGACGCTCAAAGGTAGCCGGAGCGTTACATAGACCGAAAGGCATAACTGTAAACTGCCATAGTCCGGAACCAATAGTGAACGCGGTCTTCTCTCGGTCTTCAGGTTCCATTTCAACTTGCCAATAACCACTATTCAAGTCCAAAGTCGAAAACCATCGTGAACCAGACAGGGTATCTAACGTGTCGTCGATGCGTGGTAAGGGATAGCTGTCTTTCTTGGTCACGTTATTGAGCTGCTGATAGTCCACACAAAATCTCGTTGACCCGTCCTTCTTACTGACCAGGACCACCGGTGATGCCCATGGACTGTTGGATGGCTCGATGACCCCTTGTTCTTCCATATCGGTAATAATCTTTTCGGCTTCTGCTCGCCTTGCTAGAGGTAGACGCCTCGGCTGCTGACGGACAGGCATAGAGTTGCCTGTATTGATTTTATGTTTTACTATATTTCTTCGTCCATTCTGGCTATCGTCAAGAGCGAAGATATCTTGGTATCGGTGAACCAAACCCTGTACCTCTTCCACCTCCGTTCTGTTAAGGTCTTCACATGAACTGGTAACCATATCCACTAATTTTCCACCATGGTCTTTGGGCGCTGGTTTTGGAACATCAGCCACACACCTGGCTACTCGGAATACTGGCACACACTGTCCCACAAGGGTACTCTTCTTCAATGTCACCGGATCCACATTAACGTTCGTAAGCCTCACCGGTACTGTCTTTCCAACCTTGATCAGCGCTTTTCCCACCAGTATGCCACTATGGATTTTCTTATCACAAACAGGCTCCATCATTCGCACACATCCTACCAGAAGATCTCCATCCAAACCTGCCTCGACAACCATCTCGCTTTGACCCGGCAATATCACATCTTCAGTCAGCAAAACCCTTACAACCGGATCTTCTCGTGGGTGCAACGGAAGTTCTTCGTTACCGACCTTCAAAACACCCTCTTTCAAATCCAACGTAAAACCAAATTTTCTCAGGAGGTCCATTCCCAAGATGAAGTCATCAGTGATATCGGCTACCAGCACCTCATGATCACGTTCTTCACTTCCAATGCCAATCTTCATCTTCATCACTCCGCGTGTTGGTATCACTTCACCTGTTGCTGTACGGAGTTGAGTAGTTGTTGGTAACAGCTTCATACTTGTTCGTACAACGTCAGGGCGTATAATTGATGTTGTCGCCCCCGTATCAATGAGTAGGGGGACAGTTCGATTAGCAATCTTCCCATCTACGAACAAACTGCTGGTATTGTTCTTCGATATTACGGCATGGATGGTTATCTCCGGGGCATCTCCACTCAAGGTCACCGTTCGCCCCCTTTCGTCGACCTGAACTTGTGTTGGTTTAGGGCAACGACGTCGTATGTGCCCTTGTTCGCCGAAATTCCAACAACGACGCCCTCGAACTTCTTGATGATTCTTCTTACGGCTTTCTTCCTTCCGAGGACCTCTCAGTACTAACTCCTCTAGGTGATCTTTAGAACCTTCTTCTTCTTCCACAACGGCCCAAACACGCCCGTGGCCTCGGGACGCTTGTTTTGCAGCTTCAAATTCTAAGGCGTGAGCAAGCGCATCATCAGTTGTTCTTGGTCGTGCCAGCCTCAATGATTGTTGTGTTTCCCCGTCTCTTAACCCATCAATGAAGGTCTGCACAGCGAGCTGTCCCAGAAATGAATCGGGTGCCGTAGGGTACGCCAATCGGACAAGCCGCGCAACATCGGCTTCAAACTCCTGCAGGCTTTCTCCATTCTTCTGGATACAATTCTTCACTTGCGCGTGATACACTTGTTGAAGATGCGCGTCTCCATATCTCATCTCCAATCTAGACACTAACAATTGATAATCATTTTCCTGTCCTGCTGGGATTGTTTGCAGGACGTTCAACGCGTCTCCACGCAAAGCCACAGTTAAAGAAACGGCCTTTTCCTTGCCTGTCCATCCGTTGGCCCCAGCGGCCGCCTCAAATTGTTTGTAGTAGGTGGACCAAGGTATCTTTCCATCGAACGTGGGTGGTTTTAATTTTATCCCTACGGCAGGACCCTTTTCTTCTTTAAATTGCTTATTTACTTCATTAAACTCAGAAGTTGAAGGAAATCGTAGTTGCATCATTCTATCTTCCAGCATTTCGGTTATGTCGTCTTTCTTAGTTGTTGATGGTAATTGCATTTGAGCTATTTTCTCTTCTACCATCTTTATTACCCTATCTTGTTCCGCCAATCTACCTTCCAATAGTCCTAGCGCGCTGGCATTCTCCAAAAATTCTTCGAAAACTTTTTCTTCCAACGCTTTAACATTGTCCTGCAATTCTTCTTTAAGCCTTCTGGAACTGTCTTTGGATTTCCTGGAATTCTCCAGTATTTCTTCCTTTAGCATTCTAACATTTTCTTCGGCCTTTTCTAGTAATTCTGCAAACCTTCTAGAATTCTCTTCGTGTTTTTCCAGTACTTTTTCTTCCAGTGCTTTAGTATTTTCAAGTAATTCTTCTTTAAGCATTTTAGAATTTTCATGTAAATCTTCTTTAAGCATTTTAACATTTTCAAAAACTTTTTGTTCCAACACTTTAGTATTTTCCATTAGCTTTCTAGCATTCTCTTCGGCTTTTCTAGAACTTTTTTCCATTTTACTTAACAACAAATTAGTATCAATTGCGGGTCCAGGTATCTCGAAGCGGTAATTTTCAGGATCTTCCTTCTGTTCTAAAAGCCATTCTCTTAGCCAATTTATCAAAACTTCTTTCTTTCCTTTACTATCCAAGTCCCTCTCGTCCAATTCCCGTTTTAAATCTATCACTAAGAGTTCTTTTAACAATTTCATCACCATTTTAATTGTTTGTTGAAATTATTTTTAACACTAAAGATTTATTCTCACAGCACTTTATTTAATTATTACGCGATTTTATGTATTTTAAAACCTCACACCACTGTAACGTTCTTTTTAAAATAATAACAAAAGTGCTGTTTAAATCGTCTATTAATAATTAATATTTATTTACAAACACTAATCAGTACACTATAAATTAACGCTATGATTATAAACCACTAAAACTATTATGAATTTCTAATACAACATTTTCCTTTACATTTACTATTTATTTCGTGATACCCATTTAACTACTCGCTGTTGACTGATCCTCTTTTATCCGCGAAGTCGATTTTATACCCTCATATAATCGTACCAGAAGCCGCTGGAACCTACTATGTATTTCTGGAAGGCGCTAGATAAACCGCGTCTGGTTTACATGCTTGGTGCGATGCGTCATTCTCTCGAATGCTGTAGAATATTCCATTTGTTGTGTGAAGAAGAGGTTCTTTCTTTTTCTC
The DNA here is from genome assembly GCA_929113105.1 of Agrypnus murinus. Classification (NCBI taxonomy): domain Eukaryota; kingdom Metazoa; phylum Arthropoda; class Insecta; order Coleoptera; family Elateridae; genus Agrypnus; species Agrypnus murinus. Next base: position 61,860,507 of record OV816025.1, read on the forward strand.
TCTTGTTACAATAATATTCTCTGCAAATTACAAACCTTGCGTTAGTCAAAAATAGTGTTTTAAGATCTAACGAACTAAAAAACAAATAATGTTAAATTCTATTGACATTGGTATACTGGAAACTCTCTTGTGAGATTAATAACAGCTTTGTCATAGACTGTGAACTAATATGTTATTTAATGAAAAAGCCTTTTCTAATTTGACTTAGCAAATAAATGAAATCACAATTCTTACAAGTATACACGACAAGGCATGCACAGGAAAAAGTGTTGTTCTACCTAGTGTGTTCTCCTTGAGTGGAATGGACTATTTAATTGTGTTTCAAGCGTCCCAAATGTCCCGAGTTCGAATCCCATCTGGGGCATACATACTTTTTAATTATTTTAAGTTTTGAATTTAACTTTTTAATCATCTAACGTTTTATTTTTAATAATTTTGACGAGCTTTTTCTTTGTATATTTGCAAGAACTTGAAAATACACAAAGTCGTTTATTGCCGCCTACTTGTCGTTTATTCTAATCATAATCTTTATTCATAGTCAAAATGTGTAATATTTTTAATAACAAATACACTGCCAGTTAATAATATATTTTTTCCACTCATGACATTGAAATCACTCATTTTGCAATCGATAACAATGGTTGAAATCGCATTTCTCTAGAGGTTGAAATTATCGGACTACCGCTATTTTGAATTTCAAACTGTTCGACATTCAATTGCTGACAATCGAAATGTCACTTTAATGTCATGTTTTGTTACTTAAATGTAATATTTTTTTCTAAAGTGCATTAATTTACTAAAAATTCGAAGAAAAAATAGTATATGGAACGCGTGGCTGATAAAATTTCAACGTCTCGAGTTACTTTTTTCAACGAGCGACAGTTAGTTGGCAAAAAACCGCTCTCAACGTTGAAATTTTATTTCAACCACTTGTCCCATAATATACTATTACAGCTAGTTATGAAAGTTATATTTATTTTCACGACTTTGCAGAGGTTTGATTAACTTAAGTCTGAGTTTACCAAGCAAATGAGTGAAAAAAGAGACTTTTATAACGTCTTGTCCACGACATCTTTTGCATAATGTTGTGTTCTTCCAGAAAAGGAAACAAGGCACTGATGATGTTAAATGTTTATTTAATTATTGGAAATTGTGACAATGTTTATTAATACTAAAATTGTTACACGTTCTCCTTTTTTAACTATAATTAATTTCGTACTTAGTTATATAGTATGATGTTTCTTCGATGAATCTACTTCTTGTACTGTCTGAATAACAAACTGCGTTCCATAAGGAAACTTACTGTCAATTACTCATTAAAATAAAATGTTCCAAAGGAAAATTAACGACAACAACATGATTCACTTTGAACTTAAATATTTACGTCCAATGTAGCATTTAATTTAATATATTTTTGAAGGGAAAGTTTAGTTTAATGAGTTACTAATATGTAACTAATGATAGTAGTTATTTCTGAATTATGGTAAACAAAGAAAATGAGATATGAATAACGTTGCTTACAATTTTATACTAAAATCTAACGATTAACAAGCTATAGTTAAGAATCACCTTAAAATATGATTATAATAAAAAAGGATGTATCTAACAATAATATTGTAAGTTGAGAAATTTATGCAAAATTTAGAAAAGAAAAATCAGAAAAATATACGTAGTATTCTTTGGCAATAATCTCCGAGGAGATTGAAGTTTGTTTTTCTACAAACAATAGTATGCAATGAATTGAATAAAATAACTTAGAAAAGTGCTACTTTTATTACGATTTTTCGTTAAAAAAGTCAATTATAGTTATAGTAAACGGACGTGTGTGTTTCCTTATTTTAAACACGAAACTATAAAGAATGATTTTTTTTGTAAAATATCCCATATTATGTCCAAAATATTACCATTTGGGATTTCTCAAATGTGCGATTCAATTTGGTGATATTCTAATAACACTGTAAACCACATAATGAAACTGGATATAAAATAATTAATAAAAGATTCACAATATTGTAACAAGAGAGAAAAAGAAAGAACCTCTTCTCGAACAACAAATGGAATATTCTACGGCATTCGAGAGAATGACTCATCGCACCAAGCATGTGAACGAGACGCGTTTATTCTAGAAATATATAGTAGTTTCTAGCGGCTTCTAGTACGTTTGTAGGAGGGTATATAACCGACTTCGCCGATAAAAAGAGGCAGTCAACAGCAAGTCATTAACTGTGTATCACGAAATAAATAGTGAATGTAAAGATAAATGTTGTATTAGAAATTTATAGTCTGTAAATAATAGTTTTAATGGTTTATAATCATAGCGTTAATTTATAGTGTATTCATTAGTGTTTGTAAATAAATATTTCTTATTAATAGACGATTTAAACAGCACTTTTGTTATTATTTGAAAAAGAACGTAACAGTGGTGTACAGGTGTGGAGTTTTAAAATAAATAAAATCGCGTAATAATTAAATAAAGTGTTGTGAGAATAAATTTTTAGTGTTAAAATTAATTTCAACAAACGATTAAAATGGTGATGAAACTATTGAAAGATCTCTTAGTAATAGATTTAAAACGGGAATTGGACGAGAGGGACTTGGATAGTAATGGAAAGAAAGAAGTTTTGATAAATCGGCTAAGAGAATGGCTTTTAGAACAGAAGGAAGATCCTGAAAATTACAGCTTCGAGATACCTGGACCCGCAATTGATACTAGTTTGTTGTTAAGTAAAATGGAAGAAAGTTCTAGAAAAGCCGAAGAAAATTCTAGAAAGTCCGAAGAAAATGTTAGAATGCTAAAAGAAGAACTACTGGAAAAGTCCGAAGAAAATTCTAGAAAGTCCGAAGAAAATGTTAGAATGCTAAAAGAAGAACTACTGGAAAAGTCCGAAGAGAATGCTAGAAAGATGGAACAAAAAGTTTTTGAAAATTCTAGAAGGCTTAAAGAAGATTTACTAGAAAACACAAGATTGCTTAAGGAAGAATTACTAGAAAAGTCCGAAGAAAGTTCTAGAAGGCTTAAAGAAGAATTGCTGGACAATGTCAAAGTGTTAGAAGAAAAAGTTTTCGAAGAATTTTTGGAGAATGCCAGCGCGCTAGGGCTATTGGAAGGCAGATTGGCGGAACAAGATAGGGTAATAAAAATGGTAGAAGAGAAAATAGCCCAAATGCAATTACCACCAACAGCTAAGAAAGACGACGAAATGTTGGAAGATAGAATGAATCAACTACGGTTTCCCTCAACGTCTGAGTGGCCGTTTAATGAAGGAAAGAAACAATTTAAAGAAGAGAAGGTTCCTACCGTAGGGATAAAAGTAAAACCACCCACGTTCGATGGAAAGATACCTTGGTCCACCTACTACAAACAATTTGAGGCGGCCGCTGGGGCCAACGGATGGACACACAAGGAAAAGGCCGTTTCTTTAACTGTGGCTTTGCGTGGAGACGCGTTGAACGTCCTGCAAACAATCCCAGCAGGGCAGGAAAATGATTACCAGTTGTTAGTTTCTAGATTGGAGATGAGATATGGAGACGCGCATCTACAACAGGTTTATCACGCGCAAGTAAAGAATCGTGTCCAGAAGAATGGAGAAAGCCTTCAGGAGTTTGAAGCCGATGTAGCGCGGCTTGTCCGATTGGCGTACCCTACGGCACCCGATTCATTTCTGGGACAACTCGCTGTGCAGACCTTCATTGATGGACTAAGAGATGGGGAAACACAGCAGTCATTAAGGCTGGCGCGACCAAGAACAACTGATGATGCGCTTGCTCACGCGTTAGAATTTGAAGCCGCAAAACAAGCGTCCCGAGGCCACGGGCGAGTTCGAACTGTTGCAGAAGAAGAGGAAGATTCCAAAGATCGCCTAGAAGAGTTGTTAATGAGATTTCTTCAGAAGGAAGAGAGCCGTAAGAAGAATCTTCAAGAAGTTCGAGGGCCCCGTTGTTGGAATTGCGGCGAACAAGGGCACATACGACGCCGTTGCCCTAAACCAAAAACAAACTCAACCGTCGGAAAACTAAAGAAGGTCGACGAGAGGGGGCGAACGTTGACCTTGAGTGAAGATGCCCCGGAGATCACCATCCATGCCGTAACATCAAAGAATAGTACCAGCAGTTTGTTTGTAGATGGGAAAATTGCTAATCGAACTGTTCCACTACTTATTGATACGGGGGCGACAAAATCCATCGTACGCCCTGATGTTCTACGATCAAGTATTAAGTTGCTACCCACAACTACTCAACTCCGTACAGCAACGGGTGAAGTGATACCAACACGCGGAGTGGTGAAGATGAAGATTGGCATTGGAAGTGAAGAACGTGATCATGAGGTGCTGGTAGCCGATATCACTGATGACTTCATCTTGGGAATGGACCTCCTGAGAAAATTTGGTTTTACGTTGGATTTGAAAGAGGGTGTTTTAAAGGTCGGTAACGAAGAACTTCCGTTGCACCCACGAGAAGATCCGGTTGTAAGGGTTTTGCTGACTGAAGATGTGATATTGCAGGGTCAAAGCGAGATGGTTGTCGAGGCAGGTTTGGATGGAGATCTTCGGGTAGGATGTGTGCGAATGATGGAGCCTGTCTGTGATAAGAAGATCCATAGTGGCATACTGGTGGGAAAAGCGTTGATCAAGGTTGGAAAGATAGTACCGGTGAGAATTATGAACGTTAATGTGGATCCGGTGACATTGAAGAAGAGTACCCTTGTGGGACAGTGTGTGCCAGTATTCCGAGTAGCCAGGTGTATGGCTGATGTTCCAAAACCGGCGCCCAAAGACCATGGTGGTAAATTGGTGGGTATGGTTACTAGTTCGTGCGAAGACCTTAACAGAACGGAAGTGAAAGAGGTACAGGGTTTGGTTCACCGATACCAAGATATCTTCGCTCTTGACGATAGCCAGAAGGGACGAACAGATATAGTAAAACATAAAATCAATACAGGCAACTCTATGCCTGTCCGTCAGCAGCCGAGGCGTCTACCTCTATCAAGGCGAGCAGAAGCCGAGAAGATTATTACCGATATGGAAGAACAAGGGGTCATCGAGCCATCCAGCAGTCCATGGGCATCACCGGTGGTCCTGGTCAGTAAGAAGGACGGGTCAACGAGATTTTGTGTGGACTATCGGCAGCTCAATAACGTGACCAAGAAAGACAGCTATCCCTTACCACGCATCGACGACACGTTAGATACCCTGTCTGGTTCACGATGGTTTTCGACTTTGGACTTAAAGAGTGGTTATTGGCAAGTTGAAATGGAACCTGAAGACCGAGAGAAGACTGCGTTCACTATTGGTTCCGGACTATCGCAGTTTACAGTTATGCCATTCGGTCTATGTAACGCTCCGGCCACCTTTGAGTGTCTAATGGAGACCATCCTGAGGGGGCTGTCGTGGAAGACTTGCCTGGTCTATCTAGATGACGTGATCGTAGTTGGAAGATCATTCAGTGCACATCTGAAAAATCTGGAGGAAGTGTTCCGGAGACTGCGTACAGCTAATCTGAAATTGAGTCCGAAAAAGTGCCACATATTCCGGAGGGAGGTGAAATATGTCGGGCATGTCGTATCACAAAATGGAGTGGCAGCCGACCCCGATAAAATCCGTGCAGTCCAAGAGTGGCCAACCCCAAAAGATAAACACCAAGTTCGTAGTTTTCTTGGGTTGTGTACCTACTACAGGCGTTTCGTTCCTGGGTTTGCCAATATAGCGAAGCCTCTAACAAGGTTAACTGAAGATGGGCGCGAGTATGTTTGGAGCGGAGAGTGCGAAACGGCTTTCCAACAGTTGAAGCGTGCCTTGACAACAGCACCAATATTGAGCTATCCACGGACAGAAGGGAAATTCATACTTGACACAGATGCAAGTAATCTGGCGATTGGGGGTGTACTTTCTCAGGTACAGGATGGACAAGAAAAGGTCATCGGCTATTTTAGTAAGGTTTTGTCGAAAGCCGAAAGGAATTATTGTGTGACCAGAAAAGAACTATTGGCCGTCGTGAAGTCCGTTGAGCATTTCTACAAATACTTGTACGGACGGAAGTTTTTATTGAGGACGGACCATGCAGCGTTGAAATGGCTTCTACAATTCCGTAATCCTGAAGGCCAGGTCGCAAGGTGGATCGAGCGACTACAAGGATACGACTTTGACACAGAACATCGAGCGGGCACTAGTCATCGAAATGCCGATGCTCTTTCAAGAAGACCCTGTCCAACGGATTGCCGTCATTGCTCTCGCTTGGAAGAGAGGGTTTTCCAAGTATTAAGAACTACCATCGTCAACGACAATTGGTTGCCGGAAGAATTGCAACGACAGCAGAAGGCTGATCCCGAACTAAAAATGGTACTGGAATGGAAGCGCGTGGGAGAAAGGCCTGCCTGGGAGGCCGTCAGCCCTTTCAACAGAACGCTTAAAGCATATTGGGCCCAATGGGAGTCCTTGAAGGGGAAGACGATCTCCTGAAGCGAGTACTGGAGAGTGAAGATGGCACCACCATTAGGTCTCAGTTCGTGGTTCCAAGAAGCCGAGTGGCTACAGTATTGCGACATCTCCATGACGGTGCCTCAGGAGGACACTTCGGTGTGAAGAAGACTTTGGAGAAAGTTAGAGAGCGTTTTTACTGGGTCAATTGTAAAGAAGACGTGAAAGAGTGGTGCCGTAAATGCGAACTATGTGCCACGGGTAACGGACCCTTGGGGAAGCGAAGAGCACCTATGAGGCAGTACAATGTGGGTAGTCCTCTGGAAAGAATAGCTATAGATATTGCCGGACCATTTCCCGAAACCGACGATGGGAATAAATACATCTTAGTGGCAATGGACTATTTTACCAAATGGCCAGAAGCATATGCCCTACCAAACCAGGAAGCTGCGACTGTTGCTGACGTACTAGTCAAAGAGTTCTTCAGTCGCTTCGGAGTGCCAATGGAGCTGCATTCGGATCAAGGCCGCAATTTTGAGTCTGTACTCTTTGGAAAAGTCTGTCGATTGTTGGGCATTCGCAAGACTCGGACCACACCGTTACATCCGCAGTCCGATGGAATGGTAGAACGCATGAATCGGACAATGGGCAAATATTTGGCCAAGGTTGTCTCCGATCATCAACGAGACTGGGACCAGTACCTGCATTTATTCCTAATGGCTTATCGTGAATCGGTCCACGAAACAACCGGTCAGTCACCAGCGTCTGTGATGTTTGGACGCGAGTTACGGTTACCGTGTGATTTGGAATCTGGGTCTCCACCTATAGAGCAGGAGGTAGCCGGCAATGATTATGTCATCAACTTAAAGAAGTTGGAGGATATTCACAATCGAACCCGAAACAATAGTCGAATCGCGAGTGACCGGATGAAGGCTACGTACGATGTGAGAGCCCAAGAAGGAGGGTTTCAACCTGGAGAGCTTGTCTGGTTATACAACCCGCAAAGACGTCGTGGCTATTCTCCAAAGTTACAGCGGAATTGGGAGGGCCCATACCAGGTGAAGAAACGAATAAATGACTTGATTTATCGCATCCAGAAATTGCCAAGAGGGAAATCAAAGGTGATACACTCCAATTGTCTGGCGCACTATGAGGGAAATAATGACGCAGTCCTGGATCGGGAAGATGAGGCTGAGGTGGCTATCAATACCGTAAGGCCTGGAGATGATCAGCCAACCTTCAGAGAATTTATGGCTGCGTTTTCTGGAACTAGAAAAGCGCGATTCGGAGTCACGACTGAGATGCAACAAGATCTCTTCCGGGTCCCTGGTGATTATTCCATTGCCCACTGTGTCTCCGAGGATCTCCGTATGTCCAGGGGGATCGCAGTAGTGTTTAGAAATAAATTTGGACGGCTGAATGAACTTCGAGAACAAAATCCCTCTGTTGGGAAATCCTTACGCTTGCCTGATCATGACTGATCCATTTACTACTTGGTAACCAAGCAGTTTTACTACCAGAAACCGAGTTACGCCGACTTGTGGAGGGCATTATGGAACTTGAGGATCGAGTTGCTTACCAGGGGTATTAACAAATTGGCAGTTCCCAAACTCGGCTGTGGCGGGACCAGCTGGATTGGAGAATCGTTAGAAACATGTTGGAAGTTGTCTTTAGAGGTACGGACGTCAAGATCTTCGTCTGCAGTTTTGATCCACAGCCCGCATTAAGGCCAACGAAGAGTGTAGACTGTTACTTCTACCGTAATGGAACGTGTAGTCGAGGTGAAGACTGTCGATATCGTCATGACCCGTTCTACAGGAACCAGAGCATAAAACCTGTTCTGGGACAGAACAGACTTGAAGAGGGGGGCAGTGTAACAAGAGAGAAAAAGAAAGAACCTCTTCTCGAACAACAAATGGAATATTCTACGGCATTCGAGAGAATGACTCATCGCACCAAGCATGTGAACGAGACGCGTTTATTCTAGAAATATATAGTAGTTTCTAGCGGCTTCTAGTACGTTTGTAGGAGGGTATATAACCGACTTCGCCGATAAAAAGAGGCAGTCAACAGCAAGTCATTAACTGTGTATCACGAAATAAATAGTGAATGTAAAGATAAATGTTGTATTAGAAATTTATAGTCTGTAAATAATAGTTTTAATGGTTTATAATCATAGCGTTAATTTATAGTGTATTCATTAGTGTTTGTAAATAAATATTTCTTATTAATAGACGATTTAAACAGCACTTTTGTTATTATTTGAAAAAGAACGTAACAATATTTATCAAAATTTCTATACCTGATAATATATTATTTCAAAACTAAGTATCATCAACAAAGGTAAATATCTACCTCTTATTAGTTTATTTCTATTTCATATTTCATATTTCATCAGGATTTCGTCAGGATTATGGAGTTTCACGAAGTAAGGCTGAAAATAAAAAACTTTGTAAATCAAAATAAAGACATCGACAAACATCCTCGTTTTATAATTATATATTATAAATAATATTAGGAAGTGTTTTATTGGAAATTGATTTCAACATAATAGCTATTATAAAATCCTTAGAGAACGTGAAAAGCATTTAGTATATATAATTTGGTGGTCTCATTTTCTTCCCGTGTATTAACACCCTTATTAATGTAATATTAATTCTAAATTTTATGTACATAAAATGCCGAATTAATATTTAATTTTATAGATTTACTATGTACGTATAATTAAATTTAATGCATAAGGCAAAACTTATCTAATGTTAAAAATAAAGATTTCCAAATGTGAATATAGCAAACGAATAAATGAATTATATAGAATGTTGCAAAGATTTTGCATTTCGACAGGAAAACACGTGTTTATTATCATTTACTAAATGGTCCAAGGGACGAACCTTCCTGTAAAAAGCAATAAAATAATTTCGATCCGTTCTTCAGTTATATTGCCGTTATACTCTTGTCGGCTTTCCAGATGTGTACTTATTTAACATTTGTTGGAATTTGTTTAGGTAGTTTTAGGTCAAAGCCCTTCTTGAAGTATGAATATTAATACTTTCCGATAATTATAGAATTTCTATAAATCTCATGCAATTTTAGCTTTAAACATCTAAATCAAAGGGGGGGGCGATTGCCCCAACCGCCCCCCCCTTGAATCCGTCCTTGACTTATATGCAGGATTTTAGTATTTGTTTTACGTACTAACTTCTTATATTTCCTAAGTAACCAGAGTAAAGGTAAGCGTTCACTTGTTAGCATCGTAGGTTGCGGACGCATCGGAAAAAAGCATTATTTGCACTTTTAGAACATAGTTCGCTATTTTTTCATATACATCGTAAATAAAACGCTTTTTTGTCTGAAAATTAATAGCATAAGAACCGTAAGGTTTCGTTCTAACCCCTACAAAAATCTTATAGATATATGGCATATACTTTTTGAGAAAAAAATTATTTAACTTACTTTTAATGAAATTGTCCCTAAAAATGGGTACCTTTTATTATGTATCGTCCGATAAAAATAAAATTATACTACTTAGAACTATAATATTTTACTGTTGTATGTAGACTATTTGCTCGTTTTTAAAATATTTAATTTGGGAATAGATAACAGGATACAGAATCCATTGGTGGGAAGGCACTTAAGAGAAACTTGTGAACCATTTATTATAATATAGTTTTCAACAAGATAATAATTATTATCTTGTTGAAAACTCCCAGAAAATTTATTTTATTATGTATTTATTTTATGTATATTCTGAATGAAGAATAAGAGATTATTAAAACTGTTAGTTTCTATAAAAGCCATTTCTGGCCAAAATTAGAGCTGGTTTGAGAGCTTCCATTTACTAAGGAATCAGAAAATATCAACAGTTTTCATTCTTAAATTCTTCGTCTTAATCGAAGTAAATGATTTTCTATTGAGGTACAATATTGATTTTTTCAGTATAAACAATGTTCTTAATTTTTCTTTAAATCGCTATGGTCGCATAGTCCACAAAATTGTATTATGTGTATTTTGTCAGGAAAAAAATGATGATTGGATTCTCATCTATTATGACAGTACAGTCTCGTTTAGAGATTTTGAGGGTGAAGGTGAGTTTTGTTTTTATTAGTTAATAAGATCAATTCCCTTGTTTTAAATCATTACTTTTCTACTTCATTTTCTTTAGTTACGTAAATAATTATCTTTTCCTTAGTAGAGAATGAAACTTTTATACATACATACAAATAATGGGTTCTTTGTGATGCTAAGGGTTTGGTTATAATTATCAAATAAATCTTCATCTAGTTTGACCAATATCACCTTATAAAATACAAATTCCTCGAAAAATCAAATTAGGTTTGTAGAGATTTCATTTTAAAGAGAACTAATCAAAAACTTTATTCCTTTTATTTTTTCTGTGTTGTATAAATTAATGATATTCACTCTGGGTTTTACTTTAATTATACGGTCTGTTTACCTATCTATTGATTGCTTAGCCACCAATTACCATGATTCTAGCCGCTTAAATTAGCAATTTCGTTTTATAAAAAATTATCAACCCGACCGGTTATTAAAGTCAATCATTGATAAAACTTTTCGAAACACAGTGACGCTCGGCAAATATTTTAGACCAAGTTCTAAATCGACAGTTTTATAATTTTACTTTATGAGTTATGGGTTAATCACAAACATGCTCACTCATTTTAAAACTCACTTTAAGATTTTTGTGTAGACTCTAGTTATTTAAACAGATTACGCAGCCTAAGAAAATTGTGAATAAATAAAACGGATACTTACATCAAAGTAATGATTTATATCATTTTCGTTTATATATTCTTCTTTAACAGTAAAATTATAATCATCCATTACATTAATATTAAAATTGCTACATACCATTTGAAAAAATTAAAAATATTTATTTCTGAAACATGTTAACCAACATACAATATAGTAAGCGACAAGCACAGTTCATAAATTAATTACTCTTTTTCAGTGATGTTTTCTTGCCTGATATTAAATACTATTTTACTAAGAACGTCAGAGTAATTTAAATATGCTTTGTTGACCTTAAGTTCCGGACAAATTGTCACTGCAGGAAATGGTATTGTCAATTGTCCATATGGGCGTCTCAGTTGTAGCAAAACTTACTATAACGGGTGCTTTTGTCCATTTCACGTATGTGTTGTAAATTAAGATACCAGAACCAATAATTGCACAAGTGACCACTAGACACCACCATATTCTAAAACAAACTTTCTTTTATTAAAAAAAGTCTATTAAAAAAAATAAAAACAAACTAGTCTTACTTTTCAATAATATAACGTTTTCTTTCTCCAAGGAATTTTAATCCATGAATACTAAACAAGAGTCACAAAACTCGCAAAAATAGCAACAAACATTATTTTGACAGTTTAGATTAGGTTTATTATCAGTTTTTTGAAGATTGTTAACAGTCTTTTCTGTAGGTTTGTTTAACTCTGTTTACGGGGTTGCTTCTTCGGGATCATTAAATTTTCCAGAGTTGCGTTTTCGGTTTTTCGGATTAGTTGAATCACTGGTAAAGTCCATGGTATCAGCTCTATTCATCAATTAATGGTGTTCTGCAAGTAACGTAAAAGTAAGTAGAATAAGTAGATTAGATTGCATTAGGCTCATTATTTGTTATATTGATTCTAAGATAATTTGTTAATACACTTTCTATTTTAATGCTCGTGGGTACTCTCCAATTTTAAAGAGAGAAATTCTAATATTGTGATCTTTACAAATTAAATTAATACAAAATAATAAGTGTTGTATTGCCGACGATTGCCGGTTCATTAATTTGATAAAGCAAATATATCTAGTACATGTATGATTGCAATTAATTCGTATAGAGAAATTGTCATCCTTCTGCGGCTTGCCTCTGATATCTCAGCTGATTAGAGCTTTGACGCGTGAAGCCTGAGGATCTGGGTTCGATCCCCACTCAAGGTGACAATCTTTCTGCATTTATAATATGAGTTAATGTAAAACTTATCAGCCTGAAGAATACACTGGACAAATTGTTAATATTTTAATCAATTTTGCCTGATAAAAACAAACCTGTTTTAATCATTAATAACCATTAGAAAGGTGACAAGAAGCGTTGCAATGTTGCAAGACAAATCTATATGTCCACTTTTCAGGACTTTTTTGAACTTAAACGATTCAGAAAGTCTTTATAAAATATTTAAAATTCTTTGTTGGATTCGTAGGTACAAACTCCTCTGGTACCACAATCCGTTTGATGAGAGCGAATTGTGTAACGTATCATTAATGTCAACTTTGATGTCCATTTTTGTTCAGTACGTTGAGAGGATTTTTATATTGCGAGCGTGAAGATTTTGTTTCAGAGACATATACTCAAGGTTTACGTAAAGTAATTATATTTCCCGAAAAGTTCGAATCTAAAGCGATTACTTAATTCCAATGAACTCGCTAGAAGTTTATTGTTGACACTTGTGGTACCTAACGGTCTTACCTTTAAATTTTAGATATGTTCAAAGATTGTGTTTAGTACCCTTTTTTTGTTTCTCACGTTTCTTTTCCTGGAAATATCGGCACTTCCTATCACTACTTTTCTTTCATCTTCGATGTCTTCATTATTTTGTTTTGTACAACACTAATGTTGACTGTTGGTCTAATTACTGATTTATATAATCGCATTTTAGTTGCCTTTGATATAATATAGTGATCACTCAAGATCACTAAGAGCTGTTTTACACATACGAGAATTTAGCAAAATTATTAACTAAATTATTGTTAAAATTTTTCAACACAAAGTTTTGGTAAAGAAACTTTGACGTTTATAATAAGAGCTGTTTTACACATAGCAATAAAATTATCTTCAGATTTATGATCATACGTACGCGTGTTTGCGAAGCAGCTGGGCGTTCTCAAAACAAAACAAAGAATGACGTCATATAAAATAGTTGGTGTATTTAGAAAGATTTTGTTGACTTTACATTGTAAAAAAATTTTGTTGTTAAATATTTCCATGCCATTTGTTTTAACAGTTTTAAATATATTTTCCATAATATTATAAACAGTTAATTAACCTTTATTTTAATATACAGTAGAATTTAATATTAACTTATAACATATAACAAATTTAAAGAATCCCGGACCTGTTACTATAAAAGCAATATGGTCTTTTCTCATTTTGGCCACTTCAATAAATAAAATAAAACTACAGACATTTTGCGCACCCAGCGATTCAATATTACTCGATATTTACTTTATTTTCTTTATTTTCATTGCATGGTTGCTTTAATAACATTTTACAATGCAAATAACCATTTTTAAACACAAAATAAACCGATGTGTTGCACGTCAACTACGAGTGTTTTGTGCGCAGTTTTCCCCATCGATTACTCGCAAATTTCTAAAACTTCTAAAGTTGTATAGTGAAATTATTCACAATAAATTTCGGAATAAAAATACTTAATTACACGTGAAAGTTTCTTTGTCAAAATTTTGTTGAGAAATTTCAGCAGAAGTTTCGCATAAATTCTCGTATGTATAAAACAGCTCTAACAGTCACTATTTTGTTGTCTTCTTTGGCCATTTTAGATCAATATGTAATAGCTCTTCTCTGTATTAATTTGTAGACCTATTCGCTTTGCAGTATGTGCCAAGGTAGTTAATTTATAAGTATATTTAATGGTGTTCATTTTTCAAAATCTTCTGCATTAGTTCAGTTACGATAACTGCATTATTCCATTTGCTTGGCATTTCACCATTCTTCCAAATCCTTTTTATCCTTTTCGTATAAAAAGTTCTTAATTATTCTTCTTAATTGTTATTTCTCGTCTGTATTTTATATTTTCTGCTACCATTCCCTCCTGCACTTTTATTATTTTTTTGTATATTTAAATATTATTTATTTTACTTCTTCTATTGTTGGATCTTTTATCTGGTCTTCTTCCCTTTTCTGGTTTTCGGGGTATTCTCCGGTTCTTCTGCTATTTCATTTTCTTGATTATAGCTTAATAACTACTCAAAACTATTACGACTTTACACATAATTAAATTTCCACTTTTGTCTCAGTAATAAATAATCTGTTTGCAGGGCGTAACCTTTATTGTCATTTTAACCTCTTTGTAAAAATTCCTAATTTCTTTGCGTTTAAGTATTTGCTTTATTTTTATTATTTATGGATTTGCCTTTCTTTCTCTTCTGTTTTTGCTGCTGTACATACTTGTTGTGCCTTTCTTTTTTGTCTTTGATATATTTCTCGGTTTTTCTCATTTCCAGTCTGTATCATTATTTCGCTTAATTTTTTCTTGTTTTCAATTTCTGTTTTACATTTATCGTTAAACCAGCTTTTCTTTTTTGTTCCGTGTGAACTCGGTTTAAGTACTTTGTGAGAGTTGTTTCGGTTAGTGTTTTTTCTAAATCTTTTATCATTTCTGACATCTTGCTCTTACTTACCTCCAAGATAATTTTATTTTTACTATGAAATGGTCAGAGTTGGATTCTGTCTCTCTGTAGGATCTTACATTCATAATATTCCTTGCTTACTACTTTTGTAATAGGACCTGATTTCTGATTTGAATCATTTCTTGCTGGTATGATCCAAGTGGCCTTGTGGATTGTTTTCTTTTGAAGTCGGTACTCATAATCTTTATTTTTTCAAAAGCAAAACCTATCAGCTTTTTCTTGTTATTGTTTGACTCCTCGTGCGCACTTTGATCTCCTGTTACTGACTTATAAATTTCTTATCTTCCTACTTTGGCATTGGCATCGCCTATTATTACTTTTAATATAATAGTTTGGAGATTTCTCATATAACTTTACTAGTTCTTCATAATATTTATCTTTTTCTTTTTCTAGTTTTACTTCGGTCGGGGCGTGGATATTTATAATTTATATGTTTCTATGTTTCCCTTTATTCCGGATAATACAGTCGATTAGATTGACGTACCAGATTGATTATTTTTTCTTTGGGCCTTTATGAACTAACAACTCTGCTCCAAACTTTTTTGTTTCTCCACCGCTAGGGAACAGAACGTATTTTCTATAATTTTATTGCTTCCTTCTTATTTATATGCCCTGAACATTCAATTTTACTAATTGTAGTATATCATACTTGTTTTGTGTTATTTGTTATCTTATTTGTTGCCCGGCCGATTGTACTTTCCCCGCCCCTTCCCCTCTTCTTGTTCTATTTAGTCTTGAGTGCAGTGATGTTTTTGATGAAATTGCTGGTTCTTACATTTCCACCAATCTTTCTTCCTGATGCCAGTTAAAAAGCTTACTATTTATTCTTAATAACTTCCAAAATAACTCTAACTTCCTGCTTTGCCTGAGTTTCTTCTTTTAACACGCGCATTTCTTTTTTAACCTTCTGTATTGCCTCCTGTTTAATTCTAATTCTTTACAAACCGTTCCTTCAGTTTCTCGTAACTTTCTTTCATTTCCGAAATAAATTGATTTAAGTACATAGTAAAACTATCATTGTTTTTTAATTGATTGATTCTTCCATTGTTTTACTACATCTCGTTGCTCTGTTCGATGTATGTACTAATTTTCTACTTCTTTTAAAATCTCGAATTCTTCATATATACTTTCAGCCTCTTGTAATTGTTTACCTTTATTTTTTCCTATATTTGTTTGTCAGTCCACTTGTTACTCTATACTTCAATAATTATTTAATCGCGTAAGTAAATAAACATTTTGGGAAGTATTTATCTAAACACTGCAATTTAAATTGCGCGTTTTCTGTTATCACAGTAATAGTTGGAACCGCCGGTATCACAGTATTTGCTAACACGTATTTAGTGTAGATATTTTCTTCACCACTAAATTAGATTTTTTGTTTTCATTAAACTGCACCGAAGATTCACTTATTCACACTTAACGTAGATTTATTATTATAAAATTATTACAGTAAAGTAGGTAATTATCGTACATATTAAATAAGAAGTATTAATATAATTGACATTTTTATATTTACTACGAGCCCAGTCGCACATGAATTGGACCATGCACTAAATCTTGTTTTTAATTTGTTTGATATTGTATATTTCGACTAATCTCATCTCGACTTAAAGTGATTTATTTATATTATATGGCTTTACTTCCGTTTATAGTAATTAGAAATATATTACAAAAAACAAAAGAAATCACAAATCCACATCCATTTTGGTTCCAAATAACAATTCGTCAGTAAAGTTAAGACGTCAAATTAACAACATTTTTAATTTTCTAATGATTTGGTTTAAATCAACGTAAATAATTAAAGTAACAAATGCTCTTGAAATAATTTAAGAGTGGGGCATCGAGACAATAATTAAAGCTTACAGGTCTGTTAAATTATTTATGTTCCTGAAGTTTTACCTGCAGTGGTCAGAATATCTTGCAGGCAGCTAAAAGTTGTACTGCCGCTTTCTATACGTAATGCAATATAAAATAAATATCTTAACCTTTGTCGATAAGGTGATATTAAAAATACTATTAAGCATGTACGAGCTGTTTGTATGAAATAATACGAGCCCAGTCACATATGATTGAACCACTGCATGTTTCTGTAATTAATATTTATCATTCAACAAATAAATTATCAATGATTAAACGATTTTGACTGTGCATGATATGAGCTCGAGGCAAACGAAGCAAGTAAATGAAGAATCCGATCACGAGGGTGAGAATGTAAAATGCATCCCGAAACACACGGCGATCACGTTGTGATATTAATGACAAAATAAACAGCAAACGAGATTAAAGGATTCACTAGCAGCACAGATTGATTTGGTTAAATTGTTTATTAGTTTATTAGCCATAGTTAAAAAAATACCTTTCTTTACCACAATCCCAAAATATTGGAATTAACTGATACCACTGGTAACACTACCATTATTATGATTATTTGTAATTGTGATGGCACGTGTATACGTAACCTCGAGTTGCACTATAAAAGCTGTGTAAACAAACGCTTTTAAAACACTGTGCAGTGTAGCAAAGCAGCGCAAGTTATCTGGGAGCAGGCGTCTATTCTTTTAAATTTCTAGAGTGGGAGTGGACGAACCGCGCCCATTTATATGCATTATAGATAGATAAACAGACACCTTACAAGTGAAACCCATAAAGTATTATACTTAATAAATGCCGGAAAGAACATTCAACGTGTTTTATGTTTGTATTTAAAATTTTAATGAGCTTAGATCATTCTCCAACAATTTACATGCAATACAAGTAGATAAAATTGTATGGAATTTGATGGATTGATTGATTAAAACACCTTCGAGTTGCTTATTAACGCTTTTATTGCTTTATTTTAAACTTTAATTGTATAACATGAAAACACGTCCTACCCTTCTTAAGGCTAACAAACAACTGGCTTGTATTAGCTGTTCGTGGACAGCTTGCTGCGGGGTGCAGTATAGTATGGCGCGAAAAATTCATATTTGACTATTTGTGCTTGGCTCTAACATGCCGCCCACCTTGAAATCTCTTAAGAATTCAACATAATATACATAATAATACAGGTAAGTACAAGAAACAATAAACATGTAAATAATGTAAGTATAAAGAAAATGATTTTGATACAAGTTGTTACAATACTAACTAAACATATCATAATGTCTTTATGTTTCAGGTCTGTGGTTTTACCGTCACTGAGCGTTTATATCACTATCTGGCACTGGAAGCGCACAAATTTTACTAATTGCTCGTTTGATTACACCTTTACCGCACTTCACGGTCACTACACGAGTAACGCTGTCTTTTCCTGGGTGGAGTTCGATGATTCGTCCAATCTGCCATTTGGCTGGAGGTAAGTTGTCTTCCTTTACTAGTACCAGCATGCCTGGCTGTACATTGCTGATCGTTGATTTCCATTTTGTTTTCTGTTGGAGGTTGCTGATGTATTCCTTTGACCATTTATCCCAGAAATGTTGCAATAATTTTTGGAGATGTTGATAACGTTTTAGTCGATTGCTCGGAACGTCGAGATAATTTGAATCAGGGATTGAGGTAAGTGGTCTAAATATTAGGAAGTGTGCTGGTGTAAGAGGTTGATCATCATTTGGATCAGAGGATAGTGGTGTTAATGGTCTTGAGTTTAGAACTCCTTCGATTTGAACCAACACTGTGTACATTTCTTCGTAAGTTAATATTTGATTACTTAATACACGCTTTAAATGATGTTTTGTGCTTTTGATTCCAGATTCCCATAGTCCGCCAAAATGGGGAGAGTGCGGAGGTATGAAATGCCAATTTATGAATTCATTTGATGCAAAGTTCATGATATCATGTCGATTGTTAATCAAAAATTCACCGAATGACTTCATTTCATTGTATGCGCCTACGAAGTTTTTACCATTGTCACTAAAAATGTGAAGTGGTTTGCCGCGGCGTGCAATAAATCTTTTGAGTGTATTAATAAATGATTGACTTGATAAACTTGTCACCAATTCAAGATGTATTGCTTTGGTTGTAAAACAAATAAATAAGCATATCCAAGTCTTAAGTCTTTTATTTCCTCTTCCAAAACTTTCTTTAATTTCGAATGGTCCAGCGTAATCGACACCTACTGAATGAAATGGAGGACCTGGACTTGTACGATGCGAAGGTAATGAACCCATGATTGTTTGTAGTGGTTGTGCGTTATATCGAGTGCATTGTATGCATTGCCTTACGATGTGTTTTGCAGTATTTTTTCCCGATATTGGCCAAAATTGTTCTCTTACTGTGTTTAATAGAAGTTTTGGACCTGCATGTAATAATTTCTTGTGTTCATTTCTTAAGAGTAAATTCGTAAAATGATGCTTAGGAAGTAAGATTGGATGTTGTTTGTTATACGAAAATTTTGACAATTGTAGTCTTCCACCTACTCTTAGCATACCTTGAGAATCAAGAAATGGTGTTAAACTTAAAATGTTACTTTTATGCGATATTTCTTTGTCGTGTTTCAAACTATGAATTTCTTTTGAAAAACACTCTTGTTGAACTACTCGTATTAACAAATTCATCGCATACGATAATTCGGTTGCAGATAATGGTCCAAAATTGCGTTCGGATTTTGGCAATAAACAATTTGTTTTGAACCGAATACAAAAAGCTACTACTCTGTTTAACTTGGTGATTGATGAATATTTATCGATTGGAAATGTTGACGTGTGTGAAATAACATACGTTCGGATTTGTTTTCGAGCTTCGTTATTTATGTGGTGTGAAAACTTAGACCTTGGATATTCTGATTGAGCTAAAGATAACCAGTTTGGCCCTTTCCACCAAAATTTTAGATTTACTAATTTGTCTGGCATAATTCCTCGCGATACTAAATCAGCTGGATTATCGTGAGATTGCACATGATACCAGTTGTGTATGTTTGTCAATCTTTGTATTTCTGCGACTCTATTTGCTACATATGTCTTCCATTTTGTCGGATGACCTTGTAGCCAACTTAAAACAATTTGGGAATCGCTCCAATAGTATTTCATAGAAATATTCAATTTTAATATATCTTGAAATTTGTTCGTAAGTTGAGCTGCAAGCACAGCTGCGCATAACTCTAAACGCGGTATTGAAATATTTCGTATTGGTGCTACGCGTGATTTTGCTGCTAGCAATTGAATCATAATTTGACCGTTTTGATCGATTGATTTAATATATAAACAAGTTCCGTAAGCTCGTTCGGAAGCATCTGCAAATGCATGTAATTCGATTGTTACAGCGTTTGCAATAATCAATTGTCGTGAAACGTGAACGTCTTGCAAGCATTTCATTTTGTCTTTTATGGTTAACCATTGTGTTTGTAAATTTAACGGTATAGATTCGTCCCATTCTAACTCTATCTTCCACAGTTCTTGGATTAATATTTTGAGATTAACTATTACCGGTGCTAAAAGACCTAGAGGATCGAATAATTGAGCCGTGGCTGCTAAAATGGTACGTTTCGTAAGTTGTTGTTGTCTAGCTAACTTTGGTATTGAATACGAAAATGAATCGTCTCGTTGGTTCCATTGAATACCTAGAGCCTTTTGTATCTTTTCTCCGAATGAGATTTCATCAGCTTCTGTTAATTCGTATACATTACTTGACCACTTTCTTAATTGAAAACCTGCCGTCCGTAAAATATCATCGAGATTAGCTTTTATGGTTTTTAGTTCGTCAACTGAGTTCGCGCCCGTTAATAAGTCATCGACGTAAAAGTCTTCCTTGATTATTCGCGACTCGGTTGGAAACTTACTTTGAAATTCATTCGCAAGTTCGTGTAATGTTCTTACTGCTAGAAATGGCGCGGTTGCCGTTCCGTAGGTGATTGTGTTTAATTGATAACTTTGTAATTCGTCGTTGGTGTTATCTCTCCAAAGAATGCCTTGATATTTTCGATGATCTGGATGTACCCAAATACAACGATACATTTTTGCGATATCTCCTATCAATACATATGGATGTGTACGAAATCTTGAAATTATTGAAAAGAGATCGTTTTGGATAGTTGGACCTACGCAAAGAATTTCATTAAGCGATAATCCATTAGATTCCGGATTGCACGATCCATCGAATACTACCCGTAATTTCGTCGTTTCTTTGTCTTCGCGAACTACCGCATGATGTGGTAAGTAGAATAAGATTCCATTATCATCGACCTTGGTCATGTGATTTAGTGCCTCGTATTCGTGAATGAATTCTACATATTTTTGTTTGAATTCGTTATCCCTATCAAATCGTTTTTCCAATGCAAGAAATCGTGATTCAGCAACTGTTCGTGAATCTCCTAACATTTCGGTTTCTGTTTTGAAGGGTAATTTTACAATAAATTTTCCGTCTGGTGCACGAATTGTAGTTTCTTGAAAGTGCTGTTCGCAATGTTGTTCTTCTGCAGTAAAGAACTTCGTTTTGTTTGTGGAAAATTCATCAATGTTCCAGAACTTAGTGACTTCTGTGTGCAAATCATTTAGCGTTAAACACGTAATTGATTGTGATTGCGCGTTGATTTGTAGTGATCCCGACACTACCCATCCGAAAACCGTTTTTTGTAATGTAGGTGCGTTTGGAATTCGTATTTGTCCTACACATAACAATTCGTAAAAGACGCTTGCTCCTACTAAAATATCGATTGGTTTCGATTGTGAAAATTCTGGATCTGCTAATTTTATATTAGGCGGAATTTTGATTGCAGTGCGTGCAAATGAAACACAGGGTAAAGAATTTGTAATGTTCGGTACAACTAAACATTGTAGATTCATTGTGAAATTGTTTGTTCGCGATTTTACCGTAATCTTAACTTGTTCTGTGATATTTATGCAATTATTGCTAATACCTTTGACATTCATGTTGATTGGTTTTCTTTCTAGATTAAGCTTGTCACACGTATCTTCCGTAATAAAATTTGATTGCGAAGCTGAATCTAATAAAACCCTTAATTGATACGCTTCGTTATTAGAACCTAACACTTCTACCTTAGCTGTAGGAAGTATTACTGAATTGTTGTTTGTACAATTCATAACTATGTTTGTTGTTTTTTCCTCATTATGAATCTCTGTACCTTCATCATTTTTGTTATCACCCGTTTTGCTTTCATTTGTTTTCTCTTTACTAGAAAACTCGATATGTAACAATGTGTGATGCTTCTTTTTACATATTTTGCATAGATTTTTTGATTGGCATTGTTGAATGAAATGTCCTCGTTTTAAACAATTCAAGCATAACTTTAAATCTTTCGCTTTATTTTGTTTGCTTGTTACATCTAAATCTAAAAATGATTTACAATTTTGAATAAAATGATCTTTTTTGCAATAAACGCATGAAACATTTATGTTGGTGAACGTTTTTGAAACTTTGTACGGCTTACCTTGTTCGTTTGTTACCGCCTTTTTGTGTGAAACGGTTTCTAACATGTTTTGTTGCCCTATTAGAAAATTTAGAAAATCTTGGAATGGCGGAAAGTTTTCGTTATTTTCCTCGTTTGTATTTAGTTTAGTTTCCCATTCGCGAAATGTATTTTGATCTAACTTTAGCATTATAATTGGGGTTAGAATCGCGTCCCAGGTGTCTACTGGTTGTCCTAACGCTTTTAAACATTCGATGTGACTTTCTACCGTATTTATTAGTTGTTTTAAAGACGTACTTGACTCTTTCGAAATTGATGGAATTTCTAACAAAGCTAATATGTGATTGGTAACAATTCTTCTTTTATTATCATAACGTTTGTTGAGTTTATTCCACGCAATGACGTAATTTTGCTCCGTTGTTTGAATTGATCTCAATAGATCTGAAGCTTCACCCTTTAGTGACTGTTTTAAATACGATAATTTTTGAACGTTTGATAAGTCATTATTATTATGAATTAATGACAAAAAAACATCTCGGAATTCTTGCCAACGCGTGAACGTTCCATCAAATGAAGGCATACTAATGGTTGGCAATTTTACATTTGTATGTTTTTGCATTGAGGTGCAATTTTCCCTTGTAGAACTTTGAAATGACCTACTTGATGATGACGACACATCATCTGCTTTTATCTTTTTAAATTTGGAAAGTAGTACTTTCGCTTGGCTTATAGAATCAAAATATTTATTTTGAAACTCTTCTCTTTCCTGAAAATTTATCTGTATATCACTATCATCGATTATGAAATCGATTTCGTCTTGAATTGAATTGAAACAATCGTAAATCGGTTCAATTTTGAACAAACGTTCTTCTAAATTGTTGATATCGTGTTCAGATAAATCATCGGAATCTATTTTTGTTTCTAGAAATTTGTTAAATAGCGTTAATTGTTTTTTGCAAGTTGCTCTTTTTCTTACTAATTGGTTCAAATCGTTTTGTTCCATTTTAGTAAAAAATGTGAAATAATTACAAAAGGAATTCTTTGTTAGGAACTTACTTGTGTGAGTGGGAGTGAGAAAGGATGCTCCTCCGCTTCTGGTGCTAGACGAGGAACGCCAACGCCTGTTGTAACTTGTCTGGAACGTCCGGACACGCGGTGCGCTTGGAATACACTCGCCGGTGAATCCCCTCTGGTTTCTTGCTGCTAATTTCAATTTTTTGTATAATTGTCGCTGATTAGAACAATTATTTATCCGTCTTCGAAGGACCAATGATGGATTGATTGATTAAAACACCTTCGAGTTGCTTATTAACGCTTTTATTGCTTTATTTTAAACTTTAATTGTATAACATGAAAACACGTCCTACCCTTCTTAAGGCTAACAAACAACTGGCTTGTATTAGCTGTTCGTGGACAGCTTGCTGCGGGGTGCAGTATAGTATGGCGCGAAAAATTCATATTTGACTATTTGTGCTTGGCTCTAACAGAATTATTTATTAATTAAGAACTGTTTTTATAATAAAAATCATCTTTATGTGCGATACATAGACATACAAATTTAAAATATTTTAATGTAAAAAATATTCTGAATAACTTTTTTTTAGAGTGGTCTAATAATAAAACTGTAGCTGTGAGACTGCTAATAATAGATGAGGCACGTGCTATCTGTAAACGCATGGAAAGAAAAATTTGCACATACTATAAAGCTTAAAGAAATAATAGTGCAAGTAGAATGTACATATCTGCTGCCTTAATGCGTCCAGAATTTACTTTTATCATGACGGTCATACTTTGGCTATTAAGACAAGTTATTCGAATTATATATAAAAAAAGACTGCCATTGAACAAAGCCTCAGAAAAATAATGTGAAACAATCAATAAAAAAATTAATTAAAATTGGCTTCAAGTTTCAGGAAATGAAAGATAGATCTTTCTTATTTGAGCTGATTACTGAAAAATATTGTCTATACGACAGTTACAAAAAAAACAAGTACAAAATATACTAATTCGTATAAGAGTAACGTACCACACATCTCAAGACGTGGAGGTGACATTCGTGTTTTGAGCAAATGAATTGTCTTGACACTTGACATTCTGTCATGTGACAATAAAGCACGGTACTGTAGCCTTTCTCTGAGGCACCACAATATCCACAATCGCGGAAGACGTAATTCAAAACTAAAGAGCATCAGGGGTATACAAATCTTTTATATGAGAGGAAGCTTGTGTTGAAGGACATACAATGACAGCATTTACTTCAAAAATTTTTAAAGTATACATTCAAAAATTCTAAACAAAATCACAGTGGATTTACTTATATTGAAAATAACTATACCAAATTTAAAAAAAAATCATTACAAAGGGGCCATTTAGACATCCCAATACGGTGCATAAATCTTAACCGCATGATCAATAATCGTTGTTTTTTCCATAAATAATATAATAATCTAATAAATTTAGTTTTAAATTAATACTCTAGGAATGTTAAAACTTGTTTTAATAAACGATGTTTATTAATTAAATTATTTCACTTTTTTTAGGTGAAAAATAAATTTCAGAGAAACTGTACATTCAAAGTTATCCAAAAAATATCACTTAAATCTTATAGTATTTGAACTATTTTCCCAAAATTTTGAGAAAATCGTATGTCTAAACATGTGAAATAATTTAATTAATTTTTTTTTTTTTCTAAAACAAGTTAGGTGGGCAAGTTTTTAACATTCCTAGAGTATTAGATTAAAACCAAAGTTTCACATTATTATATTATTTATGAAAGAAGCAACACACGTTTTTCTGGATAACTTGGACCAACTTTATTATTTTTTTTTATTAAATTTTCTCATCTACATATGTATGTATATCAAGGACGTTAATAAGAATTTTTTTATAAAATTATTGTATTCTAAATATAAATATTTCTAATTGTAGCGCTGTACTAGTCAGCGGTTAAAGAAATAAAAACAAACGATATCAGTTCCAGACCATATCAAACAGAATGGTTTGATAAATATGGTCTATTAACAAATTCTCGGTGTTTCCAAATTATTGGTACCTTTTTTATCCCCCCCCCCCAAGTGACGCTCCTAACTTAGTGACCCACGGGCGAGTATTAAAAAAAATAATGAACAAAATTTGACCCACTTCTCAAAAAGGTTCGCCATCACTGATCTAGATACTTGACAGTAAAAGCATCTAGATCTGTTTCTAGCTATCTTTTTCTGATAGTATCTGTATCTGTATCTAGATACACAAAATAATGCATCTGTTACAACACTGCCTGGACGTGAAGCGTCGCGTCGTCCGTCTATATAGGAAACCCAGACTATCTTGACTTCTCTTCAGAAAAGCAAACTACATTCCTTTTCTTAAAGTTTTAATCTAACCACTAAGATCTAAATATCATAACATGCGTAGCCAATAAGAAAATTGAACAAATATCTCTTTTTTATTTTATCAAAAGGTACACAGAGCTAATAAATTCAACATTCGTAGCTATAAGAACTGTCGACTCAAATAAGAATAATGACTTAAGAATAAGCTGTTTTTTAAATTATAAGAAGCTTAATGCATTATAAAGTAAAGTACTCTCTTTACAATGGGCAAAGCTTCTACAAGCGCTCTTGTAAAAAAGAATGTTCTGCAAAGAAATGTGGATGTTATTACCTTATATGCCGACAGCAAATGAAATCATTTACTAACTACCTGTTATAAACAACGGCATTTAGTAAATGTCTAAGCATATAGCAAAATCGTATAAATTGATTTTCGTTTTACTGTCTGCCTCGTCGCTTCGTAAATGACTAGGCAGATAATTATTTCCCAGATTTGACTATCTACCTGCGACAAAGAAATAATATGCTTTTTCTTAATAATGCTTCCCTTTCAGGATTGGATAAAGATCAGTGTACGGTATGAAAATATTGGTATTTAATCTTCATAAAGGTTTTATCATCTTACTTGTAGATAGGCGTCACCTCCTCGTGTTAGTAATGCTGTTTTAAATTACCAGCCGTTTGCAATATAAGATTAAAAATACAAATTAGCAATTTTATTGATTATTAATTTTATTTTTTCCTAGATGAGTTTTAACATAATCTACATATTTCATACAATTTATATAAACGGGTAGGCTATTGTTCCATAACCTTCAAGCATAAGTATTTCTGAAGACTCATACATCAATTGTATCTCGAGCATATAACTTCCAGCCGGAATATGCGGAGGAAACTCATTTTGATCAGGAAAGAAATTGCAGAATCCGTAAGTTCCCTAAAAATAAGTTTATTTTTATAAGTATCAACTACAGTTACACTAAAATTCGATAGAAACTAATCAGTCGTTCAAGCCTGTCAGGGTCGATTATTATAAATATTTTGTTATAATAATAATTAATCTATGACATAGCGGCGAAAGGGTACGTCTCTTTAGACGTTCTTCTAACGAGCGGCAAGCATACTAACCGGTTGTTTTGTAACCACTTATGTATACGGATACAACGTTTGCCGCTCGCTAACTGAACATCCAAAAGTACCCTCCGCTGATTCTTTGTAAATTGATAGCCAACTCAGTTTTTTGAATGTCGCTACATTTTATTCTTACTACTTGTTAAACATAATCATAATTAGCAGATAGTACTAACTGCAAGCAGCTGTGTTCCTAGATAAACCAATAACTACTGAAGTAACCGTATGTGTTACTTAGGGTACAAATCATTAAATATTACAATATATGGTAATACGAAAAAATGCTTGCAATTTTAACTTTGTCGGAAACTTTGATTTTCAAATTACCTTTTCTATAGGACATCCACTAAAATTTCCACAAGACAAAGACTTTGCTAATCCAAAACCATTCTTTTTTAAAGTATGGCACAGATTAAAACCATATCTCACAGGGAATAGTCGATATTCATTGCTAGCAAACTTATAAGCCTGTGCAACTACCTGGAATTATATTAATCAATCAAATATAT
The DNA here is from genome assembly GCA_929113105.1 of Agrypnus murinus. Taxonomy (NCBI): domain Eukaryota; kingdom Metazoa; phylum Arthropoda; class Insecta; order Coleoptera; family Elateridae; genus Agrypnus; species Agrypnus murinus. The sequence goes on from OV816025.1 coordinate 61,887,667, forward strand.
GATTATGTAGATATATTATGTATTAGAACCAACCTGTAAAGCAGTACCAAAATCAGTATTAGTGTAGAATGTTCCATTAATAGCTGCACAGGTTCGATTGTGTTTAAATGTAACAAGCTTTACTGAACCAAATCGATCATCATTACGTTTAAGAATGGCTCTTTCAAATTTAATTTCGTACCCATGTTGCTTAAACTTAAAAAAATAGATGATTCAATAGTGTATTATTAATTTATATATAATTACTTGAGCAGCAGCATACAATGCTAATAAGAAATACAACACGTAGATCATGTTGGAATTACAATGTACTACACATTCCAGATTTTACACATTTATATGTACACATGCACATATATAACAGGAAATGGTACTATTATGTCAAAATGAAAATCAGGTTTGTATCAGAAAAGGAAGAGGAAATACTTAACGAAACAGAAAATTGATGTTCTGTCGATTGGATTATTCCTAGATTGTTACTGCCAAACATTACACAAAAGCGCCATCATCATCATTAAGACTTTAAGATCATTAAGTCTGCCTATGCTAGTTAATGTAAACTTTGAGATCCAATTTATGGAAACTGATGTAACCTACAATGCTGTATTTTTTTATAGCAATACATAACAACATTTTCTCGGGCTTGAAGTATTTTCAAGCCGTTAGTGCCTTTAGTTTTTAAGAAAAAAAAAATAAAAAAGAAATATTTTTCGAAAAGATGTCATGTGATGTCTGATAAAATAGTGATCCTGAAATTGCAAGAAAAATTTTTTTTTGAATTATATATCTTTCGAAATTTAGTTTTATCTGAATTTGGAGGCTCAAATCTAGGAGGCGAAGTTTTCGACTTCGGTAGAAAGCTATTAACGCTTAACGATCATAATGGCAGCGAATGGAACAGCCAAGAATAATTGTGCGACGTGTGACATCATCGAAACATGATGACGGTTTTGAAAACCACTTTTTTATCCTTTCAGTATGAGATTTTCAAAAATATTGTATCTTATAGTTATAAGAACTAATAAGGAGTGATATGTTGGAAAATGCATTAGAAAATGTAATGATGATAATCTATATAGAGAAGGTATAACTTTGTTTTTATCATATACTAGGTACATTCCAACTTTCAGGTACTTATAGAATCGAAAATATTCTTCTAATAGCTAAAGAAAGACTCGTAGGGAACTGGAAAGAAATATCAAAAATAATTTATTGTCTTCATGTGTCAGATTTTTAACCTCGATTAGCAAAGTTATTAAATTGTTTGTGTTTATTTGAGTTTGTTTTATTTTAATTTGAAGTCCTATAGTATAATCTATATAGTAATCGTAATTGTTTTCGTTTCCTTAATTTATCTGTAGGTACCTGTTGTTATTTCCAAGCAGCACGATAAGGAACAAAGGTATCAAATTTTAAAAATATTGTATTGTTATATACACTACCGGTCAAAAGTTTGGAAACACCATGAAGTGAGAGATTTTTTACAAAAAATATTAAGTATTTATTTAAATAATTTGTATTTAAATAGTTATCAAGCAAAATGAAATATTCAACGACTAGGAATTAAACAAATATGTACGAGGTAAGCGCTATAAATTTTCGGCCTGCTACAGAAAAAATAAATTTGGTAAAATATAATTATTATTTTTCAATATAATTTCCCCTAATGTCAATACACTTATTACAACGTGGAATTAATAATTCAATACCCTTGTAAAAAGAATCTAAAGTTTTTCCTTCAAAATGTTCAATTACAGCTGCTTGCAACTCGTTCTCGTCCTTAAAAAGACGTCCCCTAAGGTCTTTCTTTAAATTGGAAATTTAAAATTAAAGATTTTACTACAGACCGCATACCCGATATTTCCAATTCTATTATATATATATATATATATATATATATATATATATATATATATATATATATATATATATATATATACGTGCCAAGCTATCAGTGTGGCACCCAACCCATATTCCGGTAAAGTAGCACCCACTTGATAGAGTTGAGATAATGGTGTATATTTTACAGCAATTGACTCATCGCAAGTAGTGAAGAAAAAGTAAGTTGAAAAACTACAATATTCTTTTATACTTTCTAAAAGATATATAATGTTAAACTCGCACCCAACATACTAACTGGTTAACTGGCACCCATTTGTATAATAATTATATATACTTCTACCAAGTGGCACCACTCGTGATGCCATATTTATGGGTGCCCTTTTACCTTTTGCTTTATTATTTATATACAGTACGGAAGCTTATGCAACATTTTTTGAATAATCACTTTCTAATTTTACACTTTTGGACTTTTTTAACTTTTTATTGTTTACCTCGGATTATTGCATTTGCTTTGCCTAATGTCTAACCACAAATACTTTTAGATGTTATAATAAACCTTTCCAATCTTCGTGAATTATGAAATACCTACGGGGATTAAGGAAAAATGTGTAAACTTTCTAGTCATTGGCATGATATAATCAAATATCTAGTGCAATTGCCATTATTGCATGATTAATATAATTTATTTGATATTTTGGAGCTTACATTAATAAGACTTTATATTATTGACATATTAACAATAAAAGAACTATATATTCCATACTTGTGAACATCATAACCAAACATTGTGCGCTACTAATAAAATAAAAGGCAGTTTTAAAAATCGTATGATTAACAAATTATTCTCAATTCAGTTAATTATAGATATAAACCAAAAACAAAAAGAATTCTAAACATTTCAAGATATTTTGCTTAGCTTTATTTTATGCCAATGACTATCTAACAAAAGCAAATTAACGGTTATTAAAATAAGTAGATGTTGGAGTTCTTGATATTTCTGTTTATGCATCCTCACGAAAGCAAATATCTTTTTCGCAAAATCTAATAGTTCCGATATTTACAGATTTGCTTACCGATTGGTAATAAAATTTTATTGTTTTATTGCTTTGTTACTTTTAGTTGCACATTTTGGCATTTCTTAATCTGTTTGTCCATGATTTTGTTTAAAGCTACTTCAATGTATATTTTACAACCAGCGTTTTATTAAATGTCCATAACGTAATATTTGTATATATGTAGGTATAGTTATATTTCATCTATGTTTAATAAAGTTTCTTTGACTCCTGGAAATTAGGAATTAGGTAATTAGGAATGTTTTCATCTAGGGATAAAAGTTTTAATGATTGAATTGAAATAAAAGGCAGATATTTTTTTAGAAAACTCAGAATCGAGTGTTATAAAAACAAAATAAATAATGTGTTTTTTGTAACAACAAATATTCTTTGCTATTTTATTGAAATTAAAGTATAGAACTACTAACTAAAACCTGATTTTGATTTAATGACTGAAAACACGTAACAAGTTACATGGTAACATTAAATATTTTGCATTAGTTTGTAAAATAAAATTAAATGTTTTGTTGTTATCTATATTTCCTGTTTAAGTTCTTAAAAGATAGGTGCATACCTATTATGTAAATTGAAACAATGGTATAAACTGTTTAATTATTGCATCCTATAAATTGTCCGGCAGTAGTTTACTTATAAACAAATTCAAATACGCATGCACTACTAACTATTAGAGGGTATAAATAGTGAGATAAAAGACTCAACGATTCAGCGTGAATAGAAAGAACTATTGTGTAGATCTTAATCAATGGGATTTCTACAGGCAGCAGAGAACGAAAGTGCATGTTGGGTATTGAGTTTGAGTAGTATTAATCATATTTTGGAAACATATTTTGAATTTTGTAAATAATCCAACATCAGCAATTACCACTAAAAATCTGCAATATCAAAAATTGTCTAATGAGCGCTAATGTACATTCTATTTTAAATAACGATATAAACAAAAATATAAATCAAAATACATTCCAAGGAATGGTTCAAAACCTGCAAGAATTGGCATTAAAAAGAGCACGTAAACTATAAACAAGTATAAATATTTTAAGAAACATTCTAAAATGCTTCATAGAAATTTGATAGTAAGTAGTCGCTTCTTTATAGGTTAATTTTTATCATTGAGAATTACCCAATAGAATGCAATATAAAAATAATTAACTCTATGTATTGTAACGGGAGAGAAAAGGAACGAACCTCTTTTCGAGCGACAGGTGGTGTGTTCTGCCGCCTTCGAGAAAATGACGTATCGCACAAGCATGTAAATTAGACGTGGTTTATTCTAGCATTTTCTAAGAATACATAGAAGGTTCCAGCGTTTTCTGGTGCGTTTATATGAAGATATAAAAGCGGATGGCGGATAAAAAGAGAGGCAGTCAACAGCAAGTCATTAACTGTGTATTACAAAATAAATAGTGAATATAAATGTTGTATTAGAAATTCATAGTCTGTAAATAATAGTTTTTAATGGTTTATAATCATAGCGTTAATTTATAGTGTATTAATTAGTGTATAGAAATAAATATTTGTTTGTGAATAGACGATTTAAAACAGCACTTGTATTATTATTTGAAAAAGAACGTTATAGTGGTGTTACAGGTGTGAGGGTTTTAAAATAAATAAAATCGCGTAATAATTAATTAAAGTGCTGTGAGAATAAAATTTTTGGTGTTAAAACATAATTTCAACAAACAATCAAAATGGTGATGAAACTATTAAAGGATCTCTTAGTAATAGATTTGAAGCGGGAGTTGGACGAGAGGGACTTGGATAGTAATGGAAAGAAAGAAGTTTTGATAAATCGGCTAAGAGAATGGCTTTTAGAACAGAAGGAAGATCCTGAAAATTACCGCTTCGAAATACCTGGACCCGCAATTGATACTAACGTGTTGTTAAGTAAAATGGAAGAGAATTCTAGAAAGTCTGAAGAAAATGCTAGAATATTAAAAGAAGAGTTACTGGAAAGTTCTAGAAAGTCCGAAGATAATGTTAGAATGCTAAAAGAAGAAATACTGGAAAAGTCCGAAGAGAATTCTAGAATTTTAAAAGAAGAATTACTGCAAAAGTCCGAAGAGAATTCTAGAAAGTCCGAAGAAAATGTTAGAATGCTTAAACAAGAATTACTTGAAAATACTAAAGCATTGGAAGAAAATGTTAAAATGCTGAAAGGAGAATTGTTGGAAAATGTCAAAGCGTTGGAGGATAAAGTTTTCGAAGAATTTTTGAAGAATGCCAGTGCGTTAGGACTATTGGAAGGTAGATTGGCGGAACAAGATAGGGTAATAAAGATGGTAGAAGAGAAAATAGCCCAAATGCAATTACCACCAACAACTAAGAAAGACGATATGATCGAAATGTTGGAAGATAGAATGAGGCAACTACGGTTTCCCTCAACTTCTGAGTGGCCGTTTAATGAAGTAAAGAAACAATTTAAAGAAGAAAAGGTTCCTGCCGTAGGGATAAAAGTAAAACCACCCACGTTCGATGGAAAGATACCTTGGTCCACCTACTACAAACAATTTGAGGCGGCCGCTGGGGCCAACGGATGGACACGCAAGGAAAAGGCCGTTTCTCTAACTGTGGCTTTGCGTGGAGACGCGTTGAACGTCCTGCAAACAATCCCAGCAGGACAGGAAAATGATTACCAATTGTTAGTGTCTAGATTGGAAATGAGATATGGAGACGCGCATCTACAACAGGTGTATCACGCGCAAGTGAAGAATCGTATCCAGAAGAATGGAGAAAGCCTGCAGGAGTTTGAAGCCGATGTTGCGCGGCTTGTCCGATTGGCGTACCCTACGGCACCCGATTCATTTCTGGGACAGCTGGCTGTGCAGACCTTCATTGATGGGTTAAGAGACGGAGAAACACAACAATCATTGAGGCTGGCACGACCAAGAACAACTGATGATGCGCTTGCTCACGCCTTAGAATTTGAAGCTGCAAAACAAGTGTCCCGAGGCCACGGGCGAGTTCGAACCGTTGCGGAAGAAGAGGAAGGTTCCAGTTCCAAAGATCGCCTAGAAGAATTATTAATGAGAGTTCTTCAGAAGGAAGATAGTCGTAAGAGGAATCCTCAAGAAGTTCGAGGACCCCGTTGCTGGAATTGCGGCGAACAAGGACATGTAGAACGCCGTTGTCCCAAAATAAGAAAAGTACAACCGTCGGAAAAGTTAAAAGGGGTTGGCAAGAGGGGGCGAACGTTGACTGCGTGTGAAGATGCCCCGGAGATCACGATCTATGCCGTAACATCAAAGAATAGTAACGGCAGTTTGTTTGTAGATGGAAAGATTGCTAACCGAACTGTTCCACTACTTATTGATACGGGGGCGACAAAATCCATCGTACGCCCTGATGTTCTACAATCAAGTATTAAATTGTTACCGACAACTACTCAACTCCGTACAGCAACAGGTGAAGTGATACCAACACGCGGAGTGGTGAAGATGAAGATTGGCATTGGAAGTGAAGAACGTGAACATGAGGTGCTGGTAGCCGATATCACTGATGACTTCATCTTGGGAATGGACCTCCTGAGAAAATTTGGTTTTACATTGGACTTGAAGGAGAGTGTTTTGAAGGTTGGTAACGAAGAACTTCCGTTGCACCCACGAGAAGATCCTGTCGTAAGGGTTTTGCTGACAGAAGATGTGATATTGCCTGGTCAAAGCGAGATGGTTGTCGAGGCAGGTTTGGATGGAGATCTTCGGGTAGGATGTGTGAGAATGATGGAGCCTGTTTGTGATAAGAAGATCCATAGTGGCATATTGGTGGGAAAAGCGCTGATCAAGGTTGGAAAGACTGTACCGGTGAGGCTTATGAACGTTAATGTGGATCCGGTGACATTGAAGAAGAGTACCCTTGTGGGACAGTGTGTGCCAGTATTCCGAGTAGCCAGGTGTATGGCTGATGTTTCAAAACCAGTGCCCAAAGACCATGGTGGAAAATTAGTGGGTATGGTTACTAGTTCGTGTGAAGACCTTAACAGAACGGAAGTGAAAGAGGTACAGGGTTTGGTTCACCGATACCAAGATATCTTCGCTCTTGACGATACCCAGAAGGGACGAACAAATATAGTAAAACATAAAATCAATACAGGCAACTCTATGCCTGTCCGTCAGCAGCCGAGGCGTCTACCTCTAGCAAGGAGAGCAGAAGCAGAGAAGATTATTATCGATATGGAAGAACAAGGGGTCATCGAGCCATCCAGCAGTCCCTGGGCATCACCGGTGGTCCTGGTCAGTAAGAAGGACGGGTCAACGAGATTTTGTGTGGACTATCGGCAGCTTAATGACGTGACCAAGAAAGACAGCTATCCCTTACCACGCATCGACGACACGTTAGATACCCTGTCTGGTTCACGATGGTTTTCGACTTTGGACTTGAAGAGTGGTTATTGGCAAGTTGAAATGGAACCTGAAGACCGGGAGAAGACCGCGTTCACTATTGGTTCCGGACTATGGCAGTTTACGGTTATGCCTTTTGGTCTATGTAACGCTCCGGCCACCTTTGAGCGTTTAATGGAGACCATCCTGAGAGGGCTGTCGTGGAAGACCTGCCTGGTATACCTAGATGATGTGATTGTAGTCGGAAAATCATTCAACGAACATTTGAAAAACCTAGAGGAAGTGTTCCGAAGACTACGTGGAGCCAATCTGAAACTGAGTCCGAAAAAGTGCCACATATTCAGAAAGGAAGTGAAATATCTCGGGCACGTCGTATCACAAAATGGAGTGGCAGCCGACCCCGATAAGATTCGTGTAGTTCAAGAGTGGCCAACACCGAAAGATAAACACCAAGTTCGTAGTTTTCTTGGGTTATGTACCTACTACCGGCGTTTCGTTCCTGGGTTTGCCAATATAGCGAAACCTCTGACAAGGTTAACTGAAGATGGGCGCGAGTATGTTTGGAGCGGAGAGTGTGAAACAGCTTTCCAACAGCTGAAGCGTGTCCTGACAACAGCACCAATATTGAGCTATCCACGGACAGAAGGGAAATTCATACTTGACACAGATGCAAGTAATTTGGCCATTGGGGGGGTACTTTCTCAGATACAGGATGGACAAGAAAAGGTCATCGGCTATTTTAGTAAGGTTTTGTCGAAAGCCGAAAGGAATTATTGTGTGACCAGAAAAGAACTATTGGCCGTCGTGAAGTCCGTTGAGCACTTCTACAAATACTTGTACGGACGGAAGTTTTTATTGAGGACGGACCATGCAGCGTTGAAATGGCTGTTACAATTCCGTAATCCTGAAGGCCAGGTCGCAAGGTGGATCGAACGATTACAAGGATACGACTTTGACACCGAACATCGAGCGGGCACTAGTCATCGAAATGCCGATGCTCTTTCAAGAAGACCCTGTCCAACGGATTGCCGTCATTGCTCTCGTTTGGAAGAGAGGGTTTGCCAAGTATTAAGGACTACCATCGTCAACGACAATTGGTTGCCGGAAGAATTGCAGCGACAGCAGGAGGCTGATCCCGAACTAAAAATGGTACTGGAATGGAAGCGCGTGGGAGAAAGGCCTGCCTGGGAGGCCGTCAGCCCTTTCAACAGAACGCTCAAAGCATATTGGGCCCAATGGGGGTCCTTGAAGGTGGAAGACGATCTCCTGAAGCGAGTACTGGAGAGTGAAGATGGCACCACCATTAGGTCTCAGTTCGTGGTTCCAAGAAGCCGAGTGGCTACAGTATTGCGACATCTCCATGACGGTGCCTCAGGAGGACACTTCGGTGTGAAAAAGACTTTGGAGAAAGTTAGGGAGCGTTTTTATTGGGTCAATTGTAAAGAAGACGTGAAGGAGTGGTGCCGGAAATGTGAATTATGTGCCACTGGCAACGGACCCTTGGGGAAGCGAAGAGCACCTATGAGGCAGTACAATGTGGGTAGTCCTCTGGAGAGAATAGCTATAGACATTGCCGGACCATTTCCCGAAACCGACGATGGGAATAAATACATCTTAGTGGCAATGGACTATTTTACCAAATGGCCAGAAGCATATGCCCTACCAAACCAGGAAGCTGCGACTGTTGCTGACGTACTAGTCAAAGAGTTCTTCAGTCGTTTCGGAGTGCCCATGGAGCTGCATTCGGATCAAGGCCGCAATTTCGAGTCTGTACTCTTTGGAGAAGTCTGTCGATTGTTGGGCATTCGCAAGACTCGGACCACACCGTTACATCCGCAGTCCGATGGAATGGTAGAACGCATGAATCGAACAATGGGCAAATATTTGGCCAAGGTCGTCTCCGATCATCAACGAGACTGGGACCAATACCTGCATCTGTTCCTGATGGCTTATCGTGCATCGGTCCACGAAACAACCGGTCAGTCACCAGCGTCTGTGATGTTTGGACGTGAGTTACGGTTACCGTGTGATCTGGAATTTGGGTCTCCACCTATAGAGCAGGAGGTAGCCGGGAATTATTATGTCATCAACTTAAAGAAGAAGTTGGAGGATATTCACGACCGAACCCGAAATAATAGTCGAATCGCGAGTGACCGGATGAAGGCTACGTACGATGTGAGGGCCCAAGAAGGAGGGTTTCAACCTGGAGAGCTTGTCTGGTTATACAACCCGCAAAGGCGTCGTGGCTATTCTCCAAAGTTACAGCGAAATTGGGAGGGTCCATACCAGGTGAAGAAACGAATAAATGACTTGATTTATCGCATCCAGAAATTGCCAAGGGGGAAACCAAAGGTGGTACACTCCAATCGTCTGGCGCACTATGAGGGAAATAATGACGCAGTCCCGGATCGGAAAGATGAGGCCGAGGTGGCTATCAAAATCGTAAGGCCTGAAGATGATCAGCCAACCTTTAGAGAATTTATGGCTGCGTTCTCTGGAACTAGAAAAGCGCGATTCGGAGTCACGACTGAGATGCAACAAGATCTCTTCCGGGTCCCTGGTGATTATTCCATTGCCCACTGTGTCTCCGCGGATCTCCGTATGTCCAGGGGGATCGCAGTAGTGTTTAGAAATAAATTTGGACGGCTGAATGAACTTCGAGAACAAAATCCCTCTGTTGGTAAATCCTTACGCTTGCCTGATCATGACCGATCCATTTACTACTTGGTAACCAAGCAGTTTTACTACCAGAAACCGAGTTACGCCGACTTGTGGAGGGCACTATGGAATTTGAGAATCGAGTTGCTTACCAGGGGAATTAACAAATTGGCAGTTCCCAAACTCGGCTGTGGGCGGGACCAGCTGGATTGGAGAATCGTTAGAAACATGCTGGAAGTTGTCTTTAGAGGTACGGACGTCAAGATCTTCGTCTGCAGTTTTGACCCACAGCCCGCATTAAGGCCAACGAAGAGTGTAGACTGTTATTTCTACCGTAATGGAACGTGTAGTCGAGGTGGAGACTGTCGATATCGTCATGACCCGTTCTACAGGAATCAGAGCATAAAACCTGTTCTGGGACAGAACAGACTTGAAGAGGGGGGCAGTGTAACGGGAGAGAAAAGGAACGAACCTCTTTTCGAGCGACAGGTGGTGTGTTCTGCCGCCTTCGAGAAAATGACGTATCGCACAAGCATGTAAATTAGACGTGGTTTATTCTAGCATTTTCTAAGAATACATAGAAGGTTCCAGCGTTTTCTGGTGCGTTTATATGAAGATATAAAAGCGGATGGCGGATAAAAAGAGAGGCAGTCAACAGCAAGTCATTAACTGTGTATTACAAAATAAATAGTGAATATAAATGTTGTATTAGAAATTCATAGTCTGTAAATAATAGTTTTTAATGGTTTATAATCATAGCGTTAATTTATAGTGTATTAATTAGTGTATAGAAATAAATATTTGTTTGTGAATAGACGATTTAAAACAGCACTTGTATTATTATTTTAGAAAGAACGTTATAGTATAATCAAAAATAGGAAAATACATTTTCTAAATTGTTAGGTTTTCAACTATTTTTTTAAATGTTATCCAATTATCGACACTGGGCTTAATGTTTGACACTACGTACGACTAATGAAAATGTATAAAACTTAGCAAGCGATATATGAACGATTAAGTTACCTTTACAACGATTTGAATAATGAATTAGTTGTTACAATTTTTATGACTAAATTACGTCGGCATTAGTCAAAGAGAAAAACAAAGCACAAGAATTTTAAGACTTCTAATCGTAAAAATGTTTCACCAACTTTCTTTAACTGCCGAAAGAATATTTAAATAACGAATTCGTTTGAAAACGAAAAGTATAAGAATCACCCTTTTCTGTACCCGTTTCTGTAAAAAACATAATATTAACAATATTATATATTGAAGGGATTTAAAATATTGAAGAAATTAAACTTTTTCCTATTTATGTGTTACTTGGTTTATAGTATTCTAGTGTTTTCTTAGTATTGCAACGATCTTTTTAAATAATAACAAAAATGCTGTTTAAAACATCTATTAATAAAGAGAAAACATTCACTTAACACACACTAATTTATTCTTAACTAATTTACAAAACACAATTATAAACTAACTATTAAATTATTATTTATATTCAATCACAATATTTATTTCGTACACACTCAGATATTTATCTATTACCACTTGCGACTATTAATACGTCTGATTGCTCGCGGTTCACTAATTCCTCCCTTCCGCGGCAGCCAGGGTTTATATACCGTACCATCTTCTCGAACATGCACAAATTCTTCTAGAAGGTCTATTGATTTCTCGCGACGTCTATGACTCACACTGATAAATCACACATACCGGCGCCGGCGAACCACGCGGGCAGATGTTGTTGGGTTACGCATTCTCCAACTTTCGCCGGCGGAGTTCAAAGGGCTGACCGCGCTCATTACAGTATGTTACCTACCAAGCCGGAAATTGTACAATGCGTGCTTTGTACAGTGATTTTGTACCGAGCGCGAACTGTAAAGTAATCGCAAAATGAGAAAAGCCTGTTGACGTCACATGCGTACTAGACGAAACTACGTTCGAACTTAGTTTATTATTTTAATAGGGGTATGTTTTGCTTGTCAAGTTGTTAGGTGTTAGCGCGAACACAACGCGCATCTTTTATGACATCAACAGGCTTTTCACATTTTGCTACTACTCTACAGACTACTTTGTACGAAGTGGGATTTACCGGACTTGGTATTATGAGTTTTGTACTGTTCGGGTTCTGTTTATTTGTAACGAGTTGTTAGTTTGAACTTTTCAGTCAACTTCGTACAGCACTTTTTGTGCAAAGCACGAATAATAGAAAGTGAAGGTAAAAACGAAAGAATAAAGTTTCATGTTTCATGGAATGACAGCGTACGAGTTTGCAGGTACAAAAGTTAGTGACAAAAAGGAGCTCCCCTGTTCTCCATAACCTTGCAATTACCGATCAGCCAATACGTATTTTTGTGCTTTCGAATTTATAATAAATATTTTTATTTATTTATTACTATAAATTAGACAGCACAAAAATTATATTTATTTATTTATTATTTATATTTATATAATAAATAAACTAGAATAGTCTGTATCTCAAAATATCTATTTTTCTTTTCTTGTTATTACTATTTTAGCTCTTCTTGTTCATAGTAGGTACGAGGCTCAACAATAATATTTATAATAATAATATATATAATAATTGCTAACCCATAGCCTAGTTCCCCAGGCTATAAGCTTGTGCGGGAAGGAGGGGGCTATTGTTATTATTACGTAGGCCCTAAGTGCGGCTGCAGCCGACTTACAGATGGAACAGCGCAAATCCCACATTTGTGTCACAGCTAAGGAAAACTGCAGAAAACCTTAACCAGATCTGCCGGCAACGTGAATCGACCTCGGGCGCTTGGGTGAAAGTCCAGCACTCTAGACATTACAATACCAAGGATGTAAACCGCATTTCGGACCATAAAAACCCTCTAGTTATTCAGGCGACTCCTCTATCGGGATTTGTACAAAATTAAATTGTACCAAGTTAACTGAAAGCTTAAAACTAATAGCTCAGTACAAATATGTTGTTCAGAACCCGAACAGAACAAAATTCGTATAGTACCAAGTCTGTTAAATCGCATTACGTGCAAAGTAGTCTGTGCACTTCGCGCTCGGTACAAAAATCACTGTTTAATGCGCGAATTGTACAATTTCTGACTTGGTAGGTACGTAACATATATATGTATAGTAGATTTACTCTATAATATCACTTACTTATAGTAGTATTTTAATTTCCGGTGCAAAAGTTTATTCGTAAGTTTTAAAAGGTTTGACAGGTAATCAGTAGACAATCAGGTAATGAAATATATATACTGATTGTGAGTAGGAATTAAAAATGAACGTGTATGCCAGGCTTGTGGAGAAACCAGGCACAAATCACTGTATAATATAGTAAACAATATTTTTGTGCTTGTGTGAGGCGCACAACGAGTTTATGCAATAATCAGTTTAATCTAATTGTTAAACTAACGAGTATGATCTTATTCAGTTGTTCCACAATTTTCTGTTGCGACTTTATTGTTGGAATAATATTCATTATATTCGATTTCCAAATGAGTTATACGGCATTAAAAACAGAAAATATATTCTGACAGGAACACTGAAAACTAGGAATATGTAGGCATTGAGACACGTCAATAAATATAAACGGCGTTGTACTGGTTGTACAGCAACAAAATAACGTCCATCTAATCTTTCAGTCATACATGTGGATGTAGGTATAGCCATCAAAAATGTAATGAACTCTAAATATCTTTTTGCTCTTTATGCAAAAAATACCAAAAAGGCAAAAATATCCCAGTTGGATAAGTGCGTAGGCTCACCTCCTTAGATTTTAAATTTAGAATTTGTATTGAATACATAAAACCAAGTTAATGGTATTCCTATACCCAAACAAACAAATTAAGGATCTCGGTCAACGCGTGATCAACAGTTGTGAAATACATTAAGTTAATATAAGAGAGTAACCTGCATCTTGTGTTACTCTCGGCTGTTAAAGAAAGTAAGCAACGTATGTTAGGATTGTACTTTTTAGAATTTCGAGCATGTGTTAACCGCATCTCGCCTCGTGATCGCCGCGTGTTTTGCGATGCGTTAAGTATTTTCACCCTCGTGATTTCGATGGCCTGGATTATTCATTTGTTTGCTTGGGCATAGTAATATTCCTAGATATGCTATGATACTAATATTCCTAGATTTCGTATAATTGTCTTTTTTTCAATTTACTGTTTACAATTAGGTAAGCCATACGTAGTTAGTTTCTCGTTCTGGAAAACGTTATAACAACGCATTTATTAATATTGAAATATGACTTTTTACAATCCACTATATATTCTGTCCATCTTCAGGAGTGTAAATTTTATATCGTTAGAAAATAGAAAACATTTAGAGTTTGTTACTACCGAAGGAAAATCATTTATTAGCAATAAAACACGCAGGGGTCTAAGATTTGATCCCTGGGGAACTCTAAAGTCATAATGTTGATATGTATCAAGATCAAACTGGAACGTCTCTGGCAGGGTTGGCAAAAATCATGTTTTATAATCAAAAACGGTTGTTTTTTAAATAAAACATGCTTTTTTATCGAAAATGAGTGTAAGACACCCCATATATAAAAAAAACATTTGAAACATGATTTTAAACTGTTTTAAACAACACCTCAAAACAACATTAAATTCTTACATTTTTGCAACATAAACAAAAAACAACAAACAACAAACACAAATTAGACATTTTAGAAGCTTTTGAAATATACAGACATAAACGCACAGTACCTTTAATGAATGAACAAACTGAGCTTAGTAATTCTCCTTTATTAGAAGTGTTAGATATTTAGTTTTATTAGGTATTGTATCTAATTACCTATTTTCTGTATGTATTTATCCTTAGCAACGTGTTTGTTTATCAATCTTATCTACCTTTGATAATGACACAAAGTGTCGAAACAATATTGTCAGGTTAAGATATTAATAAAACTTGTGAAACTTTAATTAATCTTTGTATTTATATTATATTTCATGTTTTAAACTAATAAAGATTTTGAAATATTCTAATAAAAGCTTTTAAGAAAGATATTATTAAATTCAGATACAAATTATCATCATGAATCCTGATTATGCATGCCTGAAACAATAATAAAAGTTCTTATTCTTATCAGTACTTTTTTAATTTTACGACTTCCTAGTAAGAGTAACTTAAATAAAAAATACAGTAATCAAAAATCTACTTCGATTCTCGTCAAAACAAAAGTGTTAAATATTATTAAGTCAACACTTTGTAATTTATAAATAAAAGGATCATTATTCTTTTTAAATGCGTCTTCAAACCTCTAAAAAGAATGCAGAATTAGAAAATCAGTCGAATATTACAGAGGTAGTTTATATCTTCTATTTTCCATATAGTACTCAACTCGAAATTTTTAAATAGTGCCCTTTTGCACCACACAATTTTTTGACAAGTTGCAATTTTAGAATCCACAGAACCAAAGCTACAATTCGAATTTATACATTTTTACCTCGAAGTCCCACAAAATGTGTTTTTTTTGCAAGTTTCTAGGCTTCGAGCACTCTACAAGGGACGAACGGTAAAGGCAAAATTGTATGAAATAAGGTTTGACTGAAGCTGACCGCGTGTACGAGCGAGCCGTCTTCAAAATTTCCAACCAGAATGCGTACTCCGCTTGAAAGAAAGTAATAAACTGAAAGAAAAGAACGTAGGTATTATATAGATATATAATATACTATTTAATACCACTAAAAAACTACTATTATGTTACAAGTTGAACCCAATTGTATTTCTTTTATTAATTTAATGTTTTATAACGTCTAACAATTACAACACAACCGAAATACAAAACAAATAATGTTATATTAAATGTCAATTGTTTGGTGGGATATCACTATATCACGGTAAATATTTCAAAGAATCATACGCAAAATTGCGAATGGCAATAGTTATTAGGTTATTACGAAGGGTCAAAAACATCCCCAGGTTTTCTATTGAATTATATCTGGGCTGTTACCGGTCATGTTTATTTTGTTTTCTTTTAAAATGTGTATTCAGTTTAAGAAATGTGAAATATTCCTCAAGAAAGTAATCAAAGCTTATTACTACGCCCCACATAGGAAGAAAAAGAAATTCAATCAATACCTAATGAAACAGTTATAGCATTTATTTATAAGAAAGAACAAATAAATGCCTATGTAAAGTTGCAATTATTTTACTTAACAAAACTTTTTACTGACTACCGAAGGCAGGCGGCAACATGAGCCTCTAGCCTGAAAAAGGCTCTTACCTGACCGCCCCGACCATGCAATAAAGATGGCATGCAAGGGACAGAAGGATACTCCAAACAATATCTACATTATACACAAAAATTGCAGCTATTTATTAGCATAATGTACTTTTTTAATTAGCGTTTTTTGTCTGAACCTCCGTAACTAATTTAATTTCAACTGTAACTATGTTTATTGCTTCTGTGGGCATTAGAAATTGTATGATTTTAGGGGCAAACTTTAAAAACGTTGCGATAGTATATTAATTTTATTTGTAATCGGGCTTAACTTTTTGACCTAAACAACTTTTGCTTATAAATCTTTTTGTATTTTTAAAAATAAATGTAATTTAATATTAAGACTGTGGAAACGATTTAAGTACTTCATTGTTTATACACTGAAAAAATTTTTGTTTCAAATTGAAGAAATTGCAGGTAACATCAAAATTTTTTACTTTCAAAATGCTCCAACAAAATATTTTTTTCAATTTAAAAATAGCTCTACTTTTGAGAGTGTTTCGAATTTTTAATTCAATGTAGTGTGCATTTAAATACAAAGCTTATTTCGGAGGTTGATTTAAATAGTTTTATTGTTAATTTAAAAGTAAAATAAACATTATTTGAATGGTAAATTGTAATTATTTTAAAAAATCTGCTGCTTTCAAGCATAAAGTACAAATATTTAATATTAAATGCAGTGCTTTTTATATGAATGTAAGGTTTTGTTTTTAATTTAATAATATGCTGTTTTCTTTTTAAAAGCAACATTATTTTAAGTTAATGACGTTAAATGCAGAACACACATGTTGAATTGAATGTATTATATTCTTTCAGTAAAAAACAACTTACTGTTATTAATGCTTTATTGACATCACACTTAAGTAGTACAAAAATAAAAGGTAAAAATCTTTTATTATTGAAATAAAATAATAACTTACAATTTTATATATGGAATCCTTATATGGAATATTTGGAATTTTGTTTAAATCGTTCTTATTGAGAACTTAGCACTTGTAATACATTTATTTCTGCATGTAACAACTTATACATACTTTTATTTTAAAACCACACGCACTTGAATTAAAAACCTCTATTTACTTTAAAAGTATTTATCATTTATGTACATGTACAAAAAGAGCATGTACACTTCAATTCAAGGATTTTCAGTCTTGATTTCAAAGCAAAAGCAAATACTACATACATTGTTTTAAAAACATATTATTTTGTTTCAGAAGTAATTCCTTCTCCTTAAAATAAAAATGTCTTTTATTTATTTTAAATACCACCCTTCTTGAAATTTAATAAACCAGCATTTAAAAGATTCGGCATATAAAAGAACGCATTTGCACTTCAAACAAGAAATTTATAATTAACATAAAAGTAAAATGTGTTTCAAATTAAAAAATCAGTTGAAAGTAATAAACAAAAGCATATATATAATATAGCCTTTTCGTTTAAATCTACCTGTATTTTTTCAATTTTAAAGTAAATGCATTTATTTGAACGTCAAACGTAAAGATTTTTGTTATAAAAACTGAAATTTCTTTCAGTGTAACGAAATGCTTTAGAATTGAGCTTTTTACTTTAAATTAGTGTTAAAATTATTCTGACCAGCATGACCGCCCTGTATTATAACTTCGGCCAGTCGCCAGCCATCGAAACCGGCGGCCAAAGAATAAACCGAAACGCAAATCAGAAACAAAACGCGTAGTAATGCGATGTTGCCGGTAAAACATGTGCTACGGGTGCCAGTAGAACAATAATTATGATGGGTGCCAGTACTGCGAGGCGGCATATACTTCTGTATATACAGAAATCGACTGCAGCGCCACTCGTGGTGATACGCTGAACTTTTTTGTATATCACTCGGTATATAACGTCCTTAAGGCACCCATACAAAAATTCGTTTCTAGGCGTTTCACAACTTGTACATGCCGAAACCGTAGAAAAAGGTATAAAACACTATGGCACCCAAAACGGGTGCCGCATTGAAAAATCCGGGTGCCACTTTGTATATTTCATATGTCGTTTGGGTGCGTATAAGTCATTTTATAAGTCTATATATATATATATATATATATATATATATATATATATATATATATATATATATATATATATATATATACTGTACGGTCGAAAACAATCCATTATTTATATATATATATATATATATATATATATATATATATATATATATATATATATATATATATATATATATACATATATATATATATATAACAAATGTCAAATTGAAACTTCAAAAACATATTATGTCTTATTTTTATGCTATTTTGAACCTGTTTTTATAAAGACTAGTTAATCTAATTTTTTTACTCCTGAAGAAGTTGCAAAAAAGCGACGAAATATTGAGTAAAAAATAAAAAGATTTTACTACAGACCGCATACCCGATATTTCCAATTCTATTATATATATATATATATATATATATATATATATATATATATATATATATATATATATATATATATATATATATATTGTTGTATTATTTTGTCGTAAATGGGATTTAGTCAAAATTAATAAACATTATATGATCAAACTGTATCATATTGCTTTATTTTAAATTGATTGCAGCGAGTAATTTCGTTTCTAGCTACATAAAGTAAGAAAATATTTTGAGTGCCAATTATTTATTGAACGGTCCTCGTATCTTGCATAAATTTATTTAAATACATGTTTCGAATTTAAAGGTAAAATCAGGCTAAGCTATTTTAAGCAAGAAACTTTTATTTTTGTTTAAAATATTATCACTTTGATGATTAAGATAATACTAAGCTCTGCAGGACATTTTGTTTAATTTTAATTTATGCTAGAATTCAATGAGTAAATCGTATAAGAGTGGATTTGATGATAATTTTGTTAAGGAAAAGTGTTTAAAATTCTTCATAATTTTAAAGTGTGCCTTTACCTAGAAAGAAATAAAATTGTGAGTCAGTTGTTTTGAGCCAGTCGTGGCGGCAGTATGTTTTTTGAAAGCCAAGCAGGTGCACGTCGTTGAGTGTACACACGCAAAATCAAATGTATTATTTTATTTATGGTTAGAAATGAATGCAAAAGTGTTAATTATGATTTAAAAGTATGTAAAGAAGATTATTGTATTAAAAATAGTTGATTAAAAAGGAAAATTATTAGTTAAGATAGCAAGAAGGGTATTCAGTGTATTGTTTAAACGAAAGTGTTTTGAAAAAAGATAAAGTGCGGAGTTGTTTTTTTTGTTAAAAGGAAAAGGTTCCGGGAATATTTTTTTAAAATAATCAAAAACTGATTATGTTGGACATCAACAGTTTCTTTATTTTGTATGCTCAAGTTAAGAAAAATCACACTGATTTAAGAAATTTATTGCTTTTAAAAGTTGTAAAAAGTTCATTTACAAATGTGTGTATAATAAATGTTAATTTGGTTCTATCAGTAGTGCATTATTTACATCAAGAAATATAAAAATCCTGAGAAGTAATTATTGTTCCTACCTGAAACAAAAGAAAAGAATTATTTATAAAATAATAAAAACACAGTTTTATAAAAACAGTTTATCCAAGTACACTTACTATTGGATTATTAGCTTCTCGTTCAACATCTTTGGCGTGCGTCTCGACACCCGGGAAAAAGCGGTCCGTCATCTGGCACCATTCAACTGCTATCGCATGGGAGGAAGCCGATATCAGTTCAGCGTTTTGGTGGCGGTAAGAAATAAATTGTGAACATTTGCAATCAAAATTTGAACATAGGTTAATCTGCAATAAACAGTAACAATAGATAATTATTTTATTATAATACTTACTCCATTAAAATTCGTGTAAAGGCAAGGCAATATTGTAACACAAAACTGCACTGTATACGAATTTCGTTGTTTTATTTGTTATTTGATGAAAATTTATTTCTGAATTTTGAGGTGTTGCAGAGTTGCGTATTTTTGAACCTTGATAATTTTAAAAGACCCTGTGAGTATCAGTCTCGTGCTAAGATAAGCTTAGCTGGCTCCCAACATTGTTTTTTTTTATTATTTCATAATTTTTAATATACAGGGGATATCAGAGTATTAGTCTTACTTTGTGTAATGTTTTGTTTTTATTGATAATTATGCTTTTTCATTATTATTAATCTAATGATAATAGTTGGTTTGATTGTATAATCAAATAATTCAATATATATATATATATATATATATATATATATATATATATATATATATATATATATATATATATATATATATATATATATATATATATATATATATATATATATATATATATATATATATATATATATATATATATATATATATATATATATATATATATATATATATATATATATATATATATATATATATATATACAGTGTGTTTTTTGTAAACGATAATATAGGAAATCCAATGGAATTTTATCATTTTCCTCGTAAGTTTGTACCGTTGCAAATGTAAGTAGAAATTTTGGTATCAATCGAAAGAAGAATTCATTTTACGTCAAAAAAATATTAAACTTTATGAAGAAAACCAAAATCGATTTAGAAAAAGACTTAAAAAGCTTATTGATTTACTGCTTTTGGTAATAAGTTATTAAAAAAAGCTGGAAGCTGAACGCCGATTGGTGTAGCGGTTAACGCTTCAGAATCCTAATCAAAAATCGCGAGTTCAAACCCCATCACCGTATACTTTTTTTTTAATTGTATTGCTTACTAATTATTATTTTGAGAACTTTATTACAACAATTATTAATTTTTTTTTATTGTTAGATATTTTTGCTACGGGGGTTTACCGTTATTTTTTGTACTACCCATCACAAAGGCAAATGAAAAAAGGGCATAAAACTAATAATCGTTGTAATAAAGTACTAAAAATAATAATTAGTAAGCAATACAATTAAAAAAAAGTATACGATGATGGGGTTTGAACTCGCGATTTTTGATTAGAAATCTGAAGCGTTAACCGCTACACCAGCTTTTTTTAATAGCTTATTACAAAAAGCAATAAATCCATAAGCTATTTAAGTCTTTTTCTAAATCGATTTTGGTTTCCTTCCTAAAGTTTTATATTTTTTTGACGTAAAATGAATTCTTCTTTCGATTGATACCAGAATTTCTACTTACATTTGCAAGGGTACAAACTTAGGACGAAAATGATAAAATTCCATTGGATTTCCTATATTATCGTTTACAAAAAACACACTGTATATATATATATATATATATATATATATATATATATATATATATATATATATATATATATATATATATATATATATATATATATATATATATATATATATATATATATATATATATATATATATATATATATATATATATATATATATATATATATATATAGTGTAGAGGCCTCTTACATGTTCAACTATGACGAAACCGAGTTTGAGCATGTTGGCATCTGTAGAAGCCTTACGGGCCGAGAATTTACGGCGCTTATCTCATATATCTAATAAATTAAACTAATTAGAATGCTACATAAATTGTGCTCCTGTAGTCAGCTGACTAACAAGTGATAGGTGATAGGTGAATCATTCATCTTCATTTATTTATTTTTTTCCCACCACACATTAGGAGCTTGTTATCGACTATTCTCTTAAATTACAAGTCCATCTTTTTTCACTAGAATCAAAAAGTATTTGGTATTGAGTTTCACAATATTCGTCATAATGGGAATCTGAAATAAATGTTTACAAAATATAGAAGACTACATATATCAAAAAAAATCATTTTTAATTTCTTGTAACTGTTATATGCAGAATTCTAATCTGTGATTATTTTTGGACGAAACCATTAAAAAAACAAGATTACCAACATTCGGTATCAACAAGATGGTGCACCACCACATTTTCCAGTTCCAGTTGCGCAATGTCTGGAAAAGTATTTTCCAACAAATGGATTGGCAGACATTGACCTCTGGAATGACCAGCTTGCTCCCCCCCCCCATAGCTTTATTATTGTTGGCATTATCATCCCTGTTGCATCTCATTTTGCCGTCTTGTTCTGAATCTTCTTATATGACACCACATGCATGGCTGAATTGTCTAATCTACTGTGAGTTGATAAACCTTACAATATCTTCTCCGCATACTTCTTCTAGAATTTCATGATTTATTTTCTAATGGTATTTACCATTAATGCTTCACTAGGTGCCAACTGCTTACCCTAATGGGTAAGCTTTAGTAACTCAGAAGAAGAACTGTAGTAACTAAGAAAGAATTCAAGCTCGGATCCTCACCTCTCTCTCTTACATCGCGTAGTTCAATAGGGTTTGGGTCATCCAGCGCTAGGTAGCGCTGGCTGTCTCCACAGAAAAAATGTACCGAGACACATGAATGAATGAATGAAAACACAATGCATGTACTTCAAGAGTAAGAAATGATTGATTCGAGTATTCGAGAGTTTCGAGATGTTCCTCTTCAGTTTTTGTTAAGCACCAGAGATCCATTGACGTGTCTGGTGTCTTCTTACTAGCAAAGTACATTCTATTTCCAGCTAGTATTCTTTCTTTACTCATTTTGCTTCTATCATTTGCGCTATTGATATGTTGATCTCTTCAAACTTGTAATTTGGTCAATCGTCGTATACTCTGTTTGGTTATTCCTTTCCCTTCTGAATTTATACTTGGGTCGTATTTGCTTTGCTATCGAATGGTACCTGCTTCTTTCTCTATCTTTTGGAAAGTTTCTATTAATTTATTACGAGTTCTTTAGTCATAATCTCATAATTATTACATCATCTGCATATGCAATAGCTTATACGCTTTATACTTTCTAGTATTTCTTTCTTTTCTTTTTCAGTTTTATTTGCTTCATGTCTTTGTTACCTATATATTCATTGCATAGGTTGTCATCTGACCATCCAGCTCTGCTCTTATATTGTTTCATAATTTTCATCTTTTTGTAATGTATTTTTTCTTGCTTATGTTTTTATTCATAAAGACATCTATCGGCTTTATATAATATTTTGACTCTCTCATAACTCTTCATTGCAGTAAGTTTTGAAAAACCTTTTTGATCCCTTATCAATTTTCTTTTTTTTTTGTTTTTAACAAAACGACTTTTTGTTCACCGCTAACAGGGGAATTTGTTCAGGCAGGTTGGAGGCTTGTTCAGGGAAATTTAAAGAAAAGATCATATCTACGTCTTGCAGTAGATCACAACAGTCAGGTTCATCATTTAGATATTATACATTTGGTAATTATCTACAATTACCTTATTTGTACATTTGTGTAAAATTCTATTAAGCAAAAAATAAATTGAGTTACCTTAAAAATAGACCATTTTCAATTATACCCAGTTTGAGAATTGGGACAGAACATCCTCACTTTTCTGCTTCTCAAGTTCTTGAAAGTAGAGTTCAAAAAGGTTCTGTAGAGTTAAGGTCTAGCAATTGCGATGGCCAAGTCATGTTAATAAGTACGCCATCTGCTTCTTTCTTCTCTAAGTTACCCCCGTAAAAGACGGGAACTATGCTTCGGATCGTTATCCTGTTGTAACACGATACCACGGCCAATGATTCTAAGACAGATGGTATTGCGTGTTTAGCGAATATCTCTTTGTAACCCTCTTTCCTCATGTCTATTTTAGTAAAATATCCAGTATTTCTGTCAGAAGAGCAACCCCACACCACAGCACAAGAATAACCAGCTGATTCAGAAACACTTTAAAGTTTTTCAGTTAGTTCCGAAAAACGCACACATATCAATATCAGTTCGAGCCTTACCGATCGTCATCGTATGCTGCGGTAATAACAAGGAGCGAATATTACAGCATAACTATTGCTGCATAACCCGCTAACAATCAACGTCGCACTCGGTCGGCTGAAAATATTTGCGAGAGTGCTTTTATTATGCAGAGCACTATTCTGATGCTGAGCTCATACCATAATAGAACCAGCCCAGTCTTTTACTGTGGGTAGTATACACTGAGGAGCCATGTTTTGAAATGAACTGCGTTTTCTGACAGAAATACGTCGACGAGCTCCAAACACAGCCTCGTCAGTCCAAAGTATATTCTTAAAGTGTGTTATTTTTATTTATTGTCCGTAGTAAAGGTTTCGACGGCAACAAAGGTTTTTAAACCTGCATCTCATAAACTTCTTTCTTGTCACTGCCGTGAGTGATACCGGGTTTAAGCGCGTTTTGTTGATATGGGCACATAGTTTTGATAGAGTTAATCGTCTATCTCGTTTGCTTGTCACCACAATATGATTGTCCTGCTAAGCGCTAGTTACTTTTGATCTTGCAATACGAGGACGATCATTATTATTAGTACCGATAATTCTGAATTCCGCAATAGTTGACTATTGCACCTTTTAGCGAAACGTTCACTCTTGTTGCAATTTTTCGACATGACAGACTTTCATTAAGTAGAGTGCTAATAGTACTTCGTTTTTCAATGCTTATTTCTGTTTTCCCATTTTTGCCTTGTCAAAAACAAACAAAACTATTACTCATTATCGACTCATTTTTTAGAAATTACCAATGTCTAGAAAAGAAAAAGAAATCAGAAGAAATTGCAGAAGGAAAAAGAGCTTTTTTGTAATATTCCGAAGTTGGACTCGTTCTTCGCCTTTTCTAGACCTAGTACGCATCAGCCTTTGGCGATTGAAGTGACGAGTCAATCGAAAAGGCAACTGTAACCAGCTACCTGAATATCCTCAAAGCTTAATTTCCGAAAACCCCGCAGCTATCATTGGAGAACATCTTGAATTTCACGCGAACATATGTTTTTGCGATTTCATCCTTTCCATCTGTTAGTGACGATCCTGTCGATTGGATACTGATGATGCCGATGCCACACTCCAACACTTCGTACAAAATGGCGTGAAACAAAATATGAATGCCGATTTATCTTCGAAGCGCCGCCAGTACGCAGATACAACCAGATATCTATCCTTTTCACTCTTTAGCCAAACATTGCCTAATGGCGAAAAACAACCTCGGCCTTGAATAGTATTTAAAGAGTAAAAATACTATTCATATACGTGTTCTGTGACCCTTGTAAGCTGTTTGTAAAATCGGGGTTTTTAGCTAATGATGAAATACAACGACTGCAAAAATGTAGGTCAGTTCAAACGATCACAGATCAGCATGTGCGACACTGGTCCGCTTAGCGAGGAAGAAGGTTAACGGTAGAGTTGACAAGAGTCTTGTTCTTCAAACGAAAGAAGAAATAAAATACTAGCATGAGGTTTTGTGGTATATTTTGTCTGTTGTGAGGTCATTGTCTGCATGAGGATTGCCGTTTATAAGTCCACAGAAAAGATTTAGATCGAGAAACAGTGAGAACTAATATGTCATGTCCGTAGAACTTTTGCCTAAGTTCGATCCTTTTCAGGACACGCACATAAAACTAAGGAAACAAATGATGCGGCACAAAGTCAAACCTTTCGTCTAGACTATGCGAAGAAATGATCAACATTATGGCAGAAAAGGCGATCAGCACGATCTGACTGAGATAAAGCATGCGAAGTATTTTTCCATCTCTGTCGACTCGACTCTGACTTCTACCAGGTGAATCAACTTTCACTCATAGTACAATATGTGTCGGCTGAGAGATTTCCTATCGAACGATTTATAAGATTCATACCAAACAGTAGACATGAAGCTGGAGACTTGGCTAACGTCGTTCTCCAGACCTTGAAAAATCACGTCTTGGACTCACTGAATCTTGTCGGATGTTGTGAGACTGCTATATCTTTCTTTGGTACTTTACAGGAATTGTGCAATTTTTCTAGGTCTCGGCACGCAGATGGCAAGTTTGTTACCTGAACTGAAGCCAAATTCAACAGTTGTAAAGCTTTCTCAGACAAGATGGTTTGCTCGGGGCGATGCCTGAAGAAGTCTCTGTTGCTCCTGGAATAAGATCATGCAGCTCTTCAGATAACCGCCAGTGACACAAATAAAACCATCTATGCGTTCTGAGGCTCCACGTCTTTTTTAATTCAATCGACTCCCTGGAAATGTGCTTCCTGACCCTGTTGTGGGATGATATCCTGGAAAGATTTAACAAAGTGAGCAAATGTTTCCAATCTGTGAACATCCAAATGGGTACGTTTGCTGAACTTTATCAATCCTTGATAACATACCTAGAAGATATAAGGAAAGTCGCTACCTTTAATGGTTATTAGTCGAAAGCTGTGGAAAAAGCGAAGAACAGAACTACGCATACTATTACGCATACTATATATTTTTTTTCTTAATAAACACCTACATGGTGTTCGAGATATTAAAACTAGTCACAAATGACTAACCAATAATTTGAATCTGATAAATCTTAATAACTAAACATTTATAAGCTAGAGTTCATCTAATGATGTCCTTTAGTTTGTAGTGGCTGCGCAAAATACACTTATACTACTCACTCGCGCACAATGCTCTGCTTTTATACAAAACACTACACAGGGTCAAACGGTTTGGTCCTCTTCAGTCTTCGGACAAGATGTTGGTTATCCAGTAGCTGAAGGGCTTCTGCGTTGACGTGATGATATAGTCTGGCCTGATGTTTGCCAGCGAACCTTTTTATCTCTTCTCGAACCATTGGGATGCCAAGATCACGATGGATGTCCTGGTTGCGTACGTACCATGGAGCATTTACCATGTTACGCAGCACTTTGTTTTGGAAGGTCTGAATTAGTTTTATGTTGGAATCTTTGGCACAACCCCAGAGTTGAATTCCATAAAGCCAAATAGGTTTTAAAATCTGATTATAAATAAGAATTTTATTGTGCAATGACAGCTTGGAATTTCTACCAAGGAGCCAATAGTATTCTTTGTATTTCATACCAAGTTCAGACCGTTTCTTCTTTACATGTTCCTTCCAGCGTAGCTTAGCATCCAAGTTCATACCAAGGTACTTAGCGTTGTTTGCATGAGGTACAATGTTACCGTTGATATTAAGCGTAGGGGGATCCGTCAACCTTTTATTGGTGAAGTAGACATGGATCGATTTAAGTTCATTTAGTTTTATTTTCCATTATATTGTCCAATCAAGAATTCTGTTACTAGCATTTTGCAGCTTAGCGGTAGAGGTTTCAGAATTGTGTCCAACTGCAAGCAAAGCCGTATCGTCAGCAAATGTTGCGGTAGTCACATCTCTTGTTTCTGGCAAGTCACTGGTGTAAAGGAGGTAAAGTAATGGTCCCAGGATGCTTCCCTGTGGTACACCTGCACTTATTTCTTTGAGATCTGAATATTCGTCTTCTTGTTTGATGCGAAATAGTCTGTCTGATATGTATGATGATAAAACTTCAACATATTGTTTCGGTAGCATTCTTTTTAATTTATGGACTAGACCATCGTGCCAGACCTTGTCCAAAATTTGGGCAACATCGAGGAAGACAGCCGAGCATACTAATTTTTCTTCAAGAGTTCTCTCAATAACATCAGTAATTCGATGCACTTGATCGATGGTGGAGTGTTTCTGGCGGAATCCAAACTGAAAATCTGGGATTAAACTATTGTTTTCTATTATAGGCCGCAGTCTATTCAATAGTAGTTTTTCGAACAGTTTCGAGATAATTGGAAGTAGAGAAATAGGTCTATATGATTTGACATAATTTACTGGTTTACCAGGTTTTGGTAACATAATTACTTCTGCCACCTTCCAGATAGCAGGAACGTATCTGAGACGAAATGCTCATTGAAGAGATAAGTAAGCATACTATATGAAGAGAAAAAGTAAGCGAAAAGTCAAGTTTGACGAAGTAAAGGAAAAAGAGGTTAAACTCTCCAGCAGGGGCAGATTCGGAATCTTCAACGTCATTATAGACAGGTTGATTACAGAGCTACAGAGATGTGGCTCTACTTACGAGAAGTTAAGTCAAAGGTTTGACTTTCTCACGAAGCTACATTACATAGTTTGGAATCTCAAGACGTCCGTAGCGGAGTACGGAACCGTAAGCCTTCTATCTGGGGGATTGGGATGGTACTTGGAAAACCAGTGTCTACACTTGCGATCTCATTTGTTGTTCGCAGAGGTTACAGGGGGAAAGGGTTATCGTAACTGTAGCTACATACAAAGTACATCATGGAAGAATGCTTTTTGGACATTTATCCAAACGTGGGAATAGCGCTGCGGATAATGTTGTGTATACCAGAGTCAAACTGTTCGACAGAACGGTCGCTTTCAGCACTAAAAAGAGTAAAGATTTATTTATGATCTACTACAGAAGAAAATAGACTTAATTCCGTATAGTCAGAAATAATGCAGTCTGTAGACTATAGTGAGATCATCCGTTCCTTTACAGAAAGGTTGTATTGTAGAAATGTAATCTTGTAATTGTATGAAAATGTAAAAATTATAATGAGTAAAAAAAGTATAGTTGATACTTTCATTTCATTTCTATGTCGTATTGTCTATTCTAAGTAAAAGTGAAGTTTTTTTAAAGAAAAGTTTTGTTTTTTTGCTAAATTACCAAAAAGGGAGGCCCGTTAACTGCCTAGGGGCCCTGGGTCTCTATGTCCGGAGCTGATCATCAACATTCAGAGATCCTAGTAAAAATCTTATTTTTACTAATAGTAAGTACATCCAAACTTTTGGACGGCAGTGTAGCAGAAATATTCCAAAGCTACCCTTTTATTTCTGTAAAAATAATCTTATGATGACGTTCAAATTCCTTATAGTTTTTGCCTTTCAAACTATAATAAGACGGACGTTTCTAGTTTTTTTAAATTACTTCCATTGTCTTGTCGGGAAGCGTTATTAAGAAAGGCAGATCAAAACCAGATCTTTCAAATTTAACAACAAATATTAAAACTTGTACCAGTATTTTGCTAAGAAAGACCAGAAAATTGATACGTAGTAGTAGTTTTTTTTTAAATAAAGAATGATAGTCAACCAATTCCATAAGTATAAAGTGTAAAAGTGCTTATTTGAAAAACTTTTAAGCTTAATAATTATAACACTGTTTTTTATTGTACCTAGCAGGGGCGGATCAAGAGAAGTATTTTGAGGGGGAAATCTTTGGAAAAATAATTGTTTTAATAAATAATAATTAAACAAACATTATTTGTTTCTATTCTATGTAAACTTATTTCTAAATTGGGGAGGGGGATTATTCCTTCCCCGTTAATCCGCGCCTGTACCTAGGTGTATTATAATTAAAATCGTGGTTGCTTCCCTAGCCTAAATTCTCACCGCACGCCACTGCTAATGAGCTTAACAGTAACGTACTAGGTATAGTTGGTTACAGGTTATATCGGAAAGACAGGAGTGCCAGAGGTGGAGGTGTTGCGATCTATATAAAAAGTACACTAAAAACAACATTAATTGACACAAATGATAATATAGAGCAAATATGGATGTCGGTGAGTATTAACAGCAGGGACAAGATTGTGTGTGGTGTGGTATATAAGCCTCCAAAATATAATTATAAACTTTTTCCCACTCCCTTTATAGTAAGCATGCCATTAATACATTGTTATCATGGACGGAAGTTGCTTTTACCGAAATGACAATGGTTGTTGTGGCAACGGGAGGTAAGTGATCAACTTACCTCCCTAGGGGACAAAAGGATCAGAACACCTGTTTTATTAATTTATATTGATTGTAATATTACAGTTCGTACAATTAGTAACATTATTAACAAAATTGGGATATTTATTTACATTTACATTTGATAATTCAATGTTATTATCATCCTCATCATTTTCATTTCCGAAGATGTACCCTGATTATCATGTAAAATCCTATTAGAAATAGCTTCATCATCCTCTTTATCAGTAACGCTTAGTTCCGTGGTTTCATTTGACACTGTCATTTCCGAAGATGTACCCTGATTATCATATAAAATCCTATTAGAAATAGCTTTTTTATTAGTAATAGACTCGGCTATGTAAGTTTCCGCAATATTGCCGGACTTCCAGCCTCCGTGCCTTTTTAATGTGAGAACTTCTACTCCAGTGTTCGCTAATAAAGTTGTTGAAGTTCTTCTGAACGAGTGGCCTGTATAGGCTTTAGGGTTGTCTAAATTCAAAAATTTTGCTACTTTGCTAGGTATTTCTGCAATTGTATTTTTGCCGACAGGCTGATTATAACATCTCCCTCCCTGATAACGCATGAAAAAACGTGTATTTTCAATCTTGGATCTAATGTTGATATATTTTTTGACAATTTGCAAATAGCAAACCTTGTTATTTTCTCCGCAGGCCGTAATTGTAAATGTACGCGACATTCCATTTTTCGAATCTGGTATTTTAACAATAATTATTTCATGTGTTTCCTTCACATCCACCAATTTCATGTCGCATAATTCCTGGCCGCGACATGCACCGGCAATTCCCATTATCATTACTGCCTGAAATGTTCGATTTAAAATTAAGAGATTACAATAATTTTAATAGTTTAGTATACCTTCATAAGTAAATACGTATCATCCGGAGCGCTTTCAAGAAATACATTTATCTCTTCTCTTGTGAACACACAGGACTTTTTAGGCCTATATCCATCATTTTTTCTTTTTAGAAACGCACGTAATTTAGGATACTTTGATATATCAATATTTTCATTTATAAATAATGTACTCTTGAGCATAGAGTACTCACACCACAAGCTGGATGGAGACTTGAATTTTTTGGATTCTTCTAGAAAATACGCTAACAGCAGGGACTCCGAAACGATGGTGGTATCTTTAACTTGACACCACTCTTTGAATAATTTGTATGTTAACTCGTAGCGTTTCGTCCACTTCTCCGGAAGCAAAGCCAAACAAGCCTCTTTCGCTTCGTCTTCTACGTTGAAACCATTCATTTTTAAACCACTTTTAAACCAACAGCACAAGTGAATTGACAGATTTTTTTCGCGTCTATAAACAATTGCATGTACTAGGTAACGAAGTAACGTATCAAAGGTACCTATCTAATAGGAGTATTAAATTCAGAAATTGTTTGTTTTGGCGTTTATTTATTTATTTACGTACATATTTATTTATTTATTTATTTATTTATTTATGTATTTATTTATTTATTATCAAAGTGGTGATCCCTCTAGGCTAGGAGGTATTTTAAACCACCAAGTACAATCAATATTCACATACATTATTACATTCTTGAAGATTTTATTGTCTGGGGAGTGGGAAAAATGTTATAAGCAATTCGGGAGGTAAGTCTTTTAACCAGTCTCGGACTTAATTGCTAGCCCTCGCTGCGCTCGGGCGCAAAATCGTCCTCGACTGGTAAATTGGACTTACCTCCCTTAATGCTTAAATAACTATTTATTGACGAGTTGGAAAATTCGTTTATGTTATGTTCGATGGTTTCGACTAACGTTATATGCCTCGGCGATTGCAATATCGACTTTTTAATACCCGATAGCTATGATACTATTTATTTTAATAACATGCTAGATTCTTTTAACTTAACGCAATTAATTAATGAACCTACTAGATATGGACTTTTCAAAAATTCATTATTAGATTTAATAATCGTTTCAGAAACAGATTTTATTAATTCAAGCGGTGTCATTTTTTGCAACCTATCAGATCATGAACTTGTTTACTGTGATGTTTCTAATTCTTTCTTCACATTGTCACAAATTGAACATACGTTTCGGAATTATAAAAGTTTCAACTCGGATGAATTTTACGAGTTACTAATGCTGCCGTTGCATAATATATTTCAACTCACTGATATTAATGATAAAGTAAACTATCTAAACGCTAATTTAATTCATTTATTTGATAAACATGCCCCATGGGTTACGTGTAGATTTAACAAAAAATCATCACCGTGGATCACAGAAAATATAAAATTACTTATTAAATTAAGGGACAAGGCAAAAGCTAAACAGAAAAGGAATCCTACCCGTGGTAATTGGGAGTATTACAAAATGCTTAGAAATTACACAAACGGCGCAGTAAAGCGTGAAAAAGAAGCATATTTTCGATCCAAATTAACTAAATCTAATACTAAGCAAATGTGGTCGGAATTGAAGAGGTTAAATATAAACACGAGCCGGGTTAATTGTGACGATTCTATTATTCAGGATGTTAACCAAATTAATAACTATTTTCTGAACAGCACTCCTCTTACAGCAGTTGATTTAGACACCCAAAACTATTATAAAAATAACACTCTGGTTAACAACTCACTAAGCTTCAGGCTGGTCAAATATGAAGATATAGCAAAAATAATTACTGACCTGAGCAGTAATGCTATGGGTCCCGATGGTTTAAATGCAAAAATGATAAAACTTTGTTGTCCTCACATAATACCGTTTATTTTACATATTGTCAACAGTTGCAGTTTGGAGGATAAGTTTCCCGATCTGTGGAAACAGGCTCTTGTTTTACCGTTGCCAAAAGTTGCACAGCCACTATCCTCTAGTGATTTTCGCCCAGTTAGTATCTTACCCGTGCTGTCTAAGATTTTGGAAAAAATTATCAATTCGCAGTTACATGATCATTTGGAAGTTAATAAATTGTTACCTGAAATACAATCTGGTTTTCGTCCTTTACATAGCTGTGCAACTGCACTACTACACATAACAGATGATATTTTTAGAGCATCTGATATGGGTCACTGCACTATTTTAACACTTCTGGATTTTAGTAAAGCCTTTGGTACTATTGACCTTGTAAGTTGGGCATAGAGTATCTGAGGTGGCGAATATTACAAGAGGCGTTCCTCAAGGGTCTATACTTGGTCCGCTATTATTTACATTATATACCAGTAATTTCTGTAAACACTTAAAGACCTGTCATATCCACATGTATGCTGATGACACACAAATATATCATTCCTTTGCTCCTACGGACATTAATCAAGCAGTAAACAGCGTAAACAACGATTTAAATATTATATATGACCTTTCTACCAAGCATGCATTGCATTTAAATCCATCTAAGTCTTGCGTTATACTCTTCAATAATAATTTACTTAATATACAAGTACCTCCAATTAAAATCAATAATACGATAATACCAATTCAAAAAAAAATCGAAAAATCTTGGACTTGTCTTGGAGAAAACCCTTAGATTTAAGGATCATGTATGCAAATGTATTCAAAAAGCTTTTATGAATTTGAAACTGCTATATCCTCATAAACTTTATCTTAGCAAAAACATAAAAATCACCTTGTGCAATTCATTAGTCTTGTCACAGTTTAACTTATGCGCTCCTGTTTATAATTTTTGCTTGGATTACGAAACATCACAACGTATTCAAAGAGTTCAAAATACCTGTTTAAGGTTCATTTATGGGTTACAAAAAAATGAACATGTTTCACCTAAATTAAAGGACGCAAATTGGCTCTCTATGAAAAATAGGAGATATTTGCTGTCGGCAACACTATTCCATAAAGTAATGAATACAAGACAGCCACCGTACCTATATAATAAAATTAGGTTCCGGACTGATGTTTATAACTTAAAACTGCGACACAGAGGTTTAATTACCATACCAAAACACAAAACTTCCCTATTTGAACGGTCATACAGTTATAATATAGCATCAGTTTATAATAATATTCCTAGCCCTTAAAAACGATGTCGGTGACACAATTTAAAAAACATTTGTTTAATTATTTGTTTAGCAAACAACAATAATATATAATATAGTATAGCTAATCAATATCATAGTTTAAAGCATTCAGTCGTTCTTCACTGTGGTGCACTTGTCTATTTTTGCTGTTTTACTCTTTTTTGTACTACAAACTGTGTTTGTCAGACTTAAATTTGAATTTGATTTTAATCTCTTTAACTCTTTGACATCTCATCACTTTTATCTTATATATTTCATATGCTGT
Source organism: Agrypnus murinus (assembly GCA_929113105.1). Classification (NCBI taxonomy): domain Eukaryota; kingdom Metazoa; phylum Arthropoda; class Insecta; order Coleoptera; family Elateridae; genus Agrypnus; species Agrypnus murinus. Next base: position 61,921,539 of record OV816025.1, read on the forward strand.
GTAATAAGCCAACGTCCTTTGCTTTATAATAATACTGCCTATCTACTATCTACTATTAAAGTACTTTTGTTAGTTAGATTTTTAGTGAATGGAACTTATAAGGTGTAAGTGGAAGACCAGCACTGGCTGAACTTGCAACTTGAGTTTCTACGCATTTGGTATTATATTTATTGATTGGATTTTTTTTGTGTTTATTGTATATGTATTATAATATTTCTAGTTGACAATAATAATGAACCATTAAAAAGTTTGTATGCTAGATGTGTAGAATAAACGTATTATTATTATTATTATTATAGCTGGAGTATTACAACAGTTTGAAGATGGCATGTGGAAACCACTAGCTTTCTGTTCCCGGAAGTTAACCACCACAGAGCAAAAGTACAGTATTTTTTCTCGGGAACTTCTTGCAGTATACTTTGCTTTAAAGAAGTTTCGTTACTACGTTGAGTGCAGATACTTTCAAATTTTTACGGATCACAAACCTTTGTGTACGGCGATCAAAAATAATGGTGATCAATATTTACCACGTGAGTTTCGACAACTAGAGTTTATTTCTCAATTCACAACTGACCTCCAATATATCAAAGGTCAAGAGAATATTCCGGCGGACGCTCTGACAAGACTTAATCTTATTAACGTTCCTGGACCAGATCAGAAGGTTGCGTGTTCAGATCACGTCGGGGTCACCAAATGTAGCGATGGTTTAACACCAATGTAGTGTTAGGGCTACATATATGTCTCTCTTGTAGGAGGTAGTAAAACACAAGTAATAACTTTTATGAGATATTTATTCGACCTGTTTATTATTCTCGTTGCCTAGTACCATTCCGTATCTACGCAATGAATGCAAGTTGTGAGCCATTCACAACAGTACTTCTAGCGTATTTCAATGAATACGCGAATGATAAGAAAGCATCTACTCTATGGGCGCACTATTCCATGTTGAAAGCCACCTTTAAGCTCAAAGAAAACATTGACATTTCGAAATTTTTTAAATTAATCGGTTATCTAAAAAGACAAAATAAGAATTATACTCCAAGAAAGTCCTCTGTGCTTTCAAAAGAAGACATTACAAAATTTTTAACGCATGCGGCTGACGACCTTTACATCGCGATTAAAGTAAGTACACGTTTACATCATATTGTTTATTGATATTAATATATAAATATTCCTTAATTACAGGCAGTTCTTGTAATAGGTGTTGCGGGGGCATGCCGTGGAGACGAACTCTGCAAAATGCTAATGACGGATGTTGTGGACAAAGATGATATAATTGTTATAAATATTCGTCAGAGTAAAAAGGGATCTTCACGAAAATTTGTTGTCACAGACGCTCTGTGGATTGAAATTATAAAGAAATATTTAAAATGCAGATCACATGTAAACTTACCTCGATTATTTGTTGGGATTAGGAATGGAAAAGCTACAAGGCAGTATATTGGGCAAAATACAATTGCACAAATGCCTAATAAAATTGCAACCTTCCTGAATCTGGCAGACCCTGGTTCCTTCACTGGTAATAACTTTCGAAGAACTTCTGCCACTATTTTAGCGGGTAATGGCGGTAACACACTACAACTAAAACAACATGGGGGTTGGAAATCTGCAACGGTAGCAGAAGGTTACATTGAGGAGTCACTGGTACTCAAAAGGTCAATCGCAGATATGTTCCAAGGGCCTTCTACATCTTCAACTTCTGCGGCTTTATCAGTCGAGTCACAGCGTTCACCCTCATCGGCTGCATTTCCATCAATCTCATCTTCACCGCTAAGAGTTCCACCTAATAACATCAATGAAACCAGTACTCTACATAATAAGGTTATCAATTTACCAACCGCAGCTCTAACAAACGCATCGGGTGCAACAATCACTATGACTTGGCACAATTGCACAATTAATTACAACTTTGGGAAACAATAATTTGTGTTCATTGTATTAATACTTGTTTCAATAAAGTTGTGTTGTTTAGATAGTTTTCTAACATAACCAAGCTCCGGCTCCCGCATTCCGCCATGTTGTACTACGGGATGTCATCAGTCATTATTGGTTGAGCGCGAATTTTAAACTAATTGCATTTTTATTCAAATAATTTTATCGTGTTAGGTAATTTCAAGCAGCAAGTACGTTAAAGACAATCTCCTGGGTATACAAAATTATGTTGCACAAGTTTTTGTTAAACAATTATCCCTGTATTCTCAAAATATTTGAATTTATCCATTATTAACCTAGGTTAATAATAGAAAAAATTATTAACCACTAATAGAGAAATTCAACTTCTCAGTTGGCTAGGAGACGCAATAATTGTCAACTTCATAGCTAGTAGTGGAAAATAGTATATTATACACCAAGGTGGTTATTATTGGCCGAGCACCAAGATTATTTCGCGAAGGGCTTTGCCCCGAGCGGAATAAGGTGCGAGGCCTATTAATGTCTTCACCACCGTGGTGTATATACTATTTTTTCCACTACTAGCAAAATTTAAGGCAAAAATTAAAAATTAAAATTTTTCTTGTAAAAATCAAGTAGCACAGGAATGCAAATTCGCCTTTCCACTAATAAAACAAAAATCGAGTAGTCTGATGCAGATTGACATTTCCACTAATAAAACTTATTTTCAAACAACGTTTGTAATTATCGTGTTAGGTAATTTCAAGCAGCAAATACGTTAAAGACAATCTCCTGGGTATACAAAATTATGTTGCACAAGTTTTTGTTAAACAACTATCCCTGGATTCTCACAACATTTGAATTTATCCATTATTAACCTAGGTTAATAATAGAAAAAATTATTAACCACTACTAGAGAAATTCAACTTCTCAGTTGGCTAGGAGACGCAATAATTGTCAACTTCATAGCTAGTAGTGGAAAAAATAATTTATGTTAAAATGTTGAACATTGCTATTTTGTTAAAATAATTTAGTAATGATCCCATCGAGATCCCAAGTTGAAACTTGGCACACATATTTAAAAAACATGCAACTCTATGTCGAATTTTTAAGTATACCATTAAAGTATGCCATGCAACCCATCATTTTAAAGCCCAAATGATGGACCTTAAAACAGTTTTTGTTTCATTTCTTTATCTTATCTTTATCAAAAGTTATAAAGGTAAACGTAAACGCCAACATCCTCAAAATCACTCATTTTTGTACACTTTAGAAGGGCACAACTCAAGAACCACTTAAGTTATAAATATAATGTTTTAGATTTTTACATATCTTTAGGAATATAACAATTGTGCAAAATTTGAAATAAATCAAAAAGGGTAAGTTTCTGTTGTGTTGGTGTACAAGTCCGACGATCCATTATTACTTATAGATAACTATCATCCAGCATCCAGCACTGGAGTGCAATAAAGTGTGATAAGTATAAATTTTCAAATAATATTACCGGTGAGTAATATAATTTTAAAAAAGCTGATTGTGTTGCATTGTATTACAATTTAAGAAAGATAAATTGAAAAATATTAAGTACTTACAATGAAATAAATGTTACTGTGGATATACTCTATGAACTTTGTTATTTAGCTTGGACGCTCCGCTCTGTACCTAAAACTAAGAGCTTTGTGGGAAGGTATCCTCCCTGGTTTACCAACGAAATAATCAGAGGTATTAAAAATAAGAGTCGTCTTCACAGTAACATGAAAAGAACCTGAATAATTTAGAAATTAGAGAAAAATTTTCATCTCTCCGTAAAAAGATTAAAGTTGATATTACTAATTCCCAAAAAAATTTTTGTCACATGTAAAAAACATACAAAATGATCCTGATAGCTTTTGGTCGTTTACAAAATCGAAAACTAAATCGGACTCTTTAGTTAATAATATGTTTTTAACGGTGTGTGCTGAAATCGAGTTTGGAAGTAGCAAATGGATTTGCTCGTAATTTTCAGCTGGCATACATACAGGAACCTCATGATAATAACACTATAGGAAATGAAGACATCTCATTATCAGAAATCATGTCATCACAATTAACGTTTCTAAAGCATGTCCTATTTACAAGAATGGCTCGAAAAATGATTTCGCAAATTACAGACCGCTATCACTGATTCAGACGACTTCTACAATATTTGAAACTGCACTATACACTAAAATAATGGATCATGTAAGACCCACTGATTACTGAAACACAACAGGGATTTATATCAAAAATATCAACAACATCTAATTTAATAAATATCACGCAAAATCTATCAGAAGCTTTAGACAAAAAACTACAAGTTGATGTTATTTACACAGATTTTGCAAAGGGTTTTGATAGAGTAAACCACGCACTTCTTGAAGAAATTGGAAGTATTTAGTCTTTCAGAAAAGTTGTTTTCATCGTACTTAAATAACAGATGGCAATTTGTAGTATGCAGTGGAAGTCGGGCTGTATCAGATGTGCCACAAGGAGCAAATTTGGGACCACTATTGTTTCTTTTATTTATAAACGATTTACCGAGTATAGTAACGAATTCGAAACATGCATTATTCGGCGATAATTTTAAAATGTGGAAGGTTATAAACAATTTACATAATTGCTTTGAATTACAAAATGACATTTCTATTTATGTCTGGAGCTTAAACAATTAATTATATTTTATCCAACACCTCTAAATAAAGAAGGCTAAATCTTGATGTTTGTAAGCAATTAAAGTTGAAGTTTACTCACTTGTGGGTAGAAAAACATTGTTAACCCACTTTAGAATGGTGATTGGCTGCTATTATACGTAGCAACCAATCACCAGCTTACATTGCATAATATTATTAAAATCCAGTCACCGCGCTAGAGTATTGAATTTATTACTGTCAAAACTACAGACTAACTATATATTGCAAATTCGATATTTAAACTTAAATAAAGAGGTGTTGGAAAAAATTTTGTATGGCACACGTGAGTTAAGGATATTATCCACTCAGAAAAATTAATAATAATAACTAGAAACTAGACGAGAATTTATAGTGATAGTATTATTCAAAGAATCAATTTTTTGATACCAAAGTCTTCATCTAGAAAATCCTATTCTTTTTAGTAACTTGTATTACGAACCAATGACCTACTAAAGTCTCCGTTATACAGCGTGTCAGGGGTTAGAATGCATTAATTTTAAGGGGTGATAGAAGACATCAAAAGGAACAAAAAAGTCTGAATAAATTTTTTTCTATGTTAATTAGCTTTCGAGTAATTTAGAAAAAAAACCATTGCCATATCTGGCAACCTTGCTTAACTACAATCGCAGCTGGGTTTTGACCTTGTTTTATAAAATCAAACAAACAAACTGATAATGACAGCCGTTGTTTAAAAATAGTAAACTTTCTAAAAAATAATACAACTTTGTTATAGAACGTACTACATTTTCAGAAAAAAAAATAAAGTTGGAAACTTTAACATCATTTTGCCGCGTTAATAATAGTACTTTAATTATGCCACTTTGTCGGCAGATGCATCTCATATATCACAACAACAAACCTTAATGACATTTTATCGTAACGTATGTCGTTTCCGCGTAAAATTTAATTCTTTTTAAAATTAAAAATTCACTTTATTCAGTTAAGAAACGTGACAACCCTGTACAGTCTGTAATAAAATTTGCTCCATATCCGCACAAAATGCTGATGTGGAAGTTTGTTGACATTGAAATAAAGCAAGTTTTGTTTACAATCTTGCAATTTATTGAAGAATATTTGGGTCAAGGCCTGATTACAGCTGTGAAAAATAATACCCTTTTAGAGTGAGATAATAACTGAGTTCGTAGTTTGTTGAACATTGAAATAATAATTTGTCAATAACGCATGAGTTGCTGTTTATTTAATAACAGTTTTTAATGATTTTATAAGAGAATATCTTTTAAAGAGAAAATTTATCTAATTTAAATTAGGTAATTAGGTTAAGGGATTTTGTTGTCATCTTGTTTGGGCTTCATTAAAAAACCTTTAATTTTATGGTAATTAGGTGCCTTAGTCAAATTTTTTACATAAGATAGTATTTTTTAATAAAAAGCAAATACGTGAAGAAATTTTGAAAATATTCCGGAAATTAATAAATATAAAATGTAGGTCAATTATTGTTTTATTTTTACAGTTGGTTTGTTATGAATCAGCGTGTTTTTAACATACAACGTACAAAGTTTGTGTACGGAAGAACAGTGCCGATTACAATTTTCGTAGAATTAGTCACCCGACTAATCTACTTCGGATGTTTATGTTTATTTTTAAACAACGGCTGTCATTATCAGTTTGATTTTTGAAAACAAGGTCAAGACCTAGCTGCGATGATACTTTAGCAAGGTTGCCAGATATGGCAATGGTTTTTTCTAAATTACTCGAAATCTAATTAACATAGAAAAAAATTTATTCAGACTTTTTGTTCCTTTTGATGTCTTCTATCACCCCTTAAAATTAATGCGTTCTAACTCTTGACACGCTGTATATGTTGCTTGCAAGTTAGCAAATAAATACTCCAGGAAAATTGATCTATTTCATGACAATTTGAAAATTTACAAAAAATCATGCTTATTAGCACTTCTTTGCCGTGCATAAATTAAATTAAATTGCAAATTTATAGTATATTAAGTATCAAGAACAGTAAGGACAGTTTACCGATCGACGACAATGTTTCGCTTCGCTCAGTCGCCAATATTGGAGGAGATCGGTAAACTCCTTACTGTTTGAGATGCTTATACTATTTTTTGTACGATCACTATGAATATAAAGGTATTAACTAAGGAAATATCCCGAAGATGGTAAAAAAATAGATTTAGGATAATCTATTTTTGCCCTGTAAGTATATCCACCAAACATTAAGTAGGTTTTGTCGTTACCATGGATACGTTTGTAATTTTATTTTTGAATGTCACGATATATTTGTCATTACCATGGATACGTTTGTAATTACTATTATTTTTGAATGTTAGATATTTCTCAAATTTGTGAGAAGGAGTGAATCTGAAAACGAATATAATTCGGATATTGAAGAGGCCCGAGAAAATTTAAATAAAAAACATACATTTTTTTTAATAGTCCAATTATTTAGAAAATAATGATTTTTCCGCGATCGCGAAAGAAACATCTAAAGATCATGCATTTATTTTATAAATTACATATAATTTACTTACCGTTCTGTTTTTGACAGAACTGAACGGTAAGTAATTACTTACCGACGCGTTTTTGCTTAGCAACCAGTAAATATAATCTACTGTTCTAAAACCAAGTTGGTAAACAATCCGAAATAGCATGTACAAAAATGTAATATTAGTAACAACTGTCATTAAGTGTATCATATAATCATCATTATTGATTCTACGGCAGGATAGGGCCTGGTTTCCAGGTTATTATTTACTCCACATATATTGTATACACCGCATATGTTGTATTTAAATAATTTAAATAAAACTAATTTAACAATATACTAATTTGAAAATGAAACCTTGTAATTCTGTAAGACCCGGCAAGAACTAACCTATAACGATAGATTTTGATTCCAAAGGAAAACTACGTGAAAACAATTTTGATCAAGTAGTGTGGCCTATTAAAATTGTTTAGTAAAAAAGAATATAAAAATGAAATTGGAATAGAACTTTCTTTCGTAATAAATTTTGAATACAGCATTTCTTTATTCCCTTAGCATGGTCAATTTTGCAGACTTGCATTATGACTTGTATTTACAAAATGAGAATTACAGTGTGCAATTAGTAATAAACCAGAGATGAATTTTGATGCTTTTAGAAAAAATAAAGTGTTTACTTGCTAGATGTGCTGTAGTCAATGCCCCTTTACTATGTAAGAAGTTTTTAACTTTCTCAGGCTAAGAATTTTTAATTTCTTGTTACTTTACTCCAAATCTACTATAATTCATTCACTACCGTAATTCACATTACTTTTTCGCAAAGTAAATATTGATACTACAATATTTAATTATTATTTTATATATTGTTAGGGTTTAGGTTACATATTTAATTATTTATTGTATAATTACGTTATAAATTTAGGTTAATAATTATGTTATTGTACAAATTTGCTGTTAAGTACATTTATTCGGCTATGTTCGCCTATCGTCGACTTAAGCATGTTTGGGGCGCATAGCTCAAGGGTTACTTGTCAGGGAGAGGGGTAGAACAGTACATTTTTTACTCACTTGTATATAAGTTGCTGTCCTGTACAGTCCAACAAAAATCATTAGTTCAAATAAAATTATTAAACGTTTAACTAAGAAGTGTTTTTTATCTTTTAAGCATTGGTCCTTCGAGCCGGATATTTATGTGAACCACGTGAAATAAATAATTACCCGGTGTTATATCATGTTACCATATTCGTTGTCGATACTGTAAAATCCAACGTGAAATAGTTAAAGTGCACCCAGTGGTAAAATCCAACGTGAAAAAGTTAAAGTGTACCCAGTGGTATATCGTGTACCGTTGTCGATACCAAAAACCAAAGACATTATCATTAATATCAAAACATCGCTTGAAGTTATCAAGCTGTTAAAAAATTCGAAAATAAAGAACGGCGCACAAAAAACCGTTACTTTCAGTTTCAACAAGCCAGCATCGCAAGAATACCCTTTTGTACTTCAGATACCTGCTTACACCGGTGATTCAACCTACCAGGAATACCCAGCGCTTTGTCCACTGCTAGGGTAACAACAGCAGCTTTCTAGGAAGGATTAACGTAAGTGGGCTTTTCCTTGTACCTCAATACTCATTGTCCAAAATCTGTTGCTTTTATTTGAGTTAGAAACGTCATACTTATTCAAATTCATATTCTCATTAAATAATGGAGGAATTGTCAAATGCCATATTAATAGATTCCAAAATCTAGTAGACACTATAAAAAAGGTTTCGAATCCTGATGAACTATCATTATCACATCTCAGCATTCGTTTGGAGGCAGTACAACCTATTTTAAATGATTTTAACGATATTCAGTTTGATATTGAATCTCTTCAAACAAAAGCAGAAGAAATACAGGCAAACGAAAAAGAAAGAGAAAATTTTGAAAATTCATATTTCACTAACCTAGCATTAGCACAAACTCTTTTAAAGAAGAACAATTCTAATACATCTTCAAATTCAGTGCCTCATACTAATTCCAACAGCAGCTTCGATCCTTCAAACCTTTTAAATCAGGTGAAGCTACCTACAATTAGTCTTCCCACATTTGAAGGGAACTACGATAATTGGCATGAATTCCGTGACACCTTTGATTCACTTATTCACAACAATAACAGCATTAGCAATGTACAAAAATTTCACTATTTAAAAGCATCATTGAAGGGTAAAGCCAGTCAGATTATACAATCCTTGCAGCTTTGCGATGCTAATTATGCAGTAGCATGGAACGCATTATTAGATAGGTATAACAATAAGCGCTTGATAGTTAATAATCATATTAAATCGTTACCCAATTTGCCGACTTTGTCCAAAAAATCACATGTTTTATTACGCCAACTTCTAGATGGGATTTCAAAGCATTTACGATCATTAAAAATTTTAGACCAACCAGTTGATCAATGGGATGGGCTATTAATTTATCTTATAGTCTTAAAATTAGACATGACTACAAAGCGTGAATGGGAATCATATAAAATAAGCGGGGAATTTCCTACTATTGCTGAATTAAAAGAATTTCTATAAGGTAGATGTGCATTATTCGAAACATTACACATGAGCCAGGGCAATGAAGTAAAATCTAATAATAAACCTAAACCATTTAAATTTCAAACCCATACTGCATCTAATACGTTCGTAACTACCAACGAGTTAAATGCAAACAAACAACCCATCTGCGTATTTTGCAAAAGTAGCCATAGTATTTACAACTGCGAAGAATTCAAATCACTGCCTGTTCAGTCAAGAATAGTTCAAGTAAAAACGCATAAATTATGCTACAATTGTTTAAGAAATTCGCACTCCACACTCTATTGTAGATCTGCTGGATGCAGATCCTGTAGGAGAAAGCATCACTCACTCCTACATATTAATAACAACCCAGTTGCCGGAAATTTTCCAAGCACGGCAGTCCAACACATTTCATCAGCAACAGATAACAGTGCAATTCTTACTGAAGCTAATCAAGTTCCATCCACCAATATTAATCACGTTTTAAACGATTACAATCAACAAGTGCTATTGTCCACTGCAATTGTAATAGTTGTAAGTAATTCTGGATCGTATTATAAATGTAGGGCTCTTCTGGATAGCGGCAGTCAGTCAAATTTTATAACTGAAGACATGTGCAATATATTAGGCTTGCAGAAAACCAAAATAAGTTTAGCTGTTACTGGTATTGGCCAAATTTCAACACAAATGACCCATAAAACGGAGGTAGCAATTAAATCCAGATTCAACAGTTACGAATCTTCCTATCGTGTATAATTGTTCCAAAAATTACGGGAAATCTTCCCAATCATTCATTTAACGCAAGGTCCCTGGAAATACCAGAAAATATCCAGCTAGCGGATGAAACATTCAATATCTCAAACAAAATAGATTTATTAATAGGGGCTCAAGTATTTTGGAACTTAATATGTGTCGGTCAGTTAGAGCTAGGGGTTAGTCAATTAACACTTCAGAAAACCAGATTTGGTTGGGTGCTATCAGGTCCTCTCAGCCATCAGGTTAATCATATCAATAATCCTCAGTGTAATCTGAGTACTGCTAATGACAACATTCAGGTTCAGAACCAGCTAGTTAAATTTTGGGAATTGGAGGAATGCCGATCTATAAAGGCATTCTCACGCGAAGAAAATTATTGCGAGGAGAATTTTATAAACACAACGTCTCGCAGTAAAGACGGACGATTTTACGTTTCAATTCCTCTAAAGGAACCCGTTGAAATGTTAGGCGACTCAAAGGAATTCGCAATAAAACGGTTTAATTCACTTGAACATAAACTTCAAAAAAATCCCCAACTAAGGAAATCGTATATAGCTTTTATGGATGAATACGAGCGATTAGACCACGACAGAAGAATTCTTGAAGGATTACCTGACTCATCCAATACGAACATTATTCAATTATGTCCCGACCACAGTACCAAGGCATTGGGACTCTTATGGCTTCCTAAGTTAGATACGTTGGGCTTTAGTATAAAACTTGAACAGTCTCGGTCGCCTGTAACAAAGTGACACATTTTGTCAACCGCGTCAAAAATATTCGATCCATTAGGATTAGTAGCTCCTGTCACTATTATTTCAAAAATCCTACTGCAAAAACTATGGCAATGTAATTTAACTTGGGACGAATCCGTTCCTATGAATTTGCATACGGAGTGGCTACGCTTTCAGGACGAGTTGGGTGCGCTGCAAGAAATAAAGGTACAAAGAACAATAGTCATTAACGACGCAACACTCATTGAAATTCATGGCTTCTCAGATGCCTCTGAGGCCGCTTATGGGGCGTGTGTTTACATCCGCAGCATCAATGCATCGGGAAAATCCGTAATCCAATTGGTTTCCGCGAAATCTAAAGTCGCACCCCTGAAACAGACGTCGATCCCGCGATTAGAACTTTGCGCAGCCCTTTTACTTGCCAGACTTATCGAAAAAACCCGTGCTGATCTGGTCTTAGAAGTAAACACGGTTAACTGTTGGTTCGATTCAACAATCACCTTGGCTTGGATAAAAACTGTTCCAAACTTCTTAAAAACATTTGTAGGTAACCGCGTCGCGGAAATTCAAGATCTTACTTCACAATATGTATGGAGACATGTTGATTCGAAGCAAAACCCTGCCGACTTACTATCGCGTGGCGTCAGGCCGCTTAATTTTATCAATGCCGAACATTGGTGGCATGGCCCGGTATGGCTAGCAAACTTTTCTCCACATATCCATCCCGAAGATTATAAGAATATCGAAAATTCTCCTGATTATTTAACAGAACGGCGACGTCAGATTACTGTATTGGCAGCCAAAACTGAACCTCACATGCTTTTCGACAAATTCTCGTCACTGAATAAGCTTCAAAGGGTGGTAGCATATTGTTTGCGTTTTAAGAACAATGCAGTCATTCCAAGAAATCTGAGAGTTATAGGTAATCTAACCGTTCAAGAACTAAAGAATGCTCTACAATTATTAATAAAGATAGCCCAACAAGCTGAATTTAAGCAAGAAATCTCAGACTTATGGAAGCACAAACAAATCAATTCTAAAAGCAATTTACTAGCTTTAAATCCCTTTATCGATTGTAATGGACTTTTAAGAGTTGGTGGTAGGTTAGCTAATTCCCACTTTTCAGACAACAAAAAAACATCCTATTTTGCTGCCTAAAAATCATAAGTTGGCATTGCTTATTATCAGAAATATGCACGAGGCAACTTTACACTCTGGTCCGCAAGCCCTTCTGGCATATTTAAGAGAAACATATTGGCCAGTCTCGGGTCGTAATCAAGTTAAAAAGATTGTCCACACGTGTGTACGATGTTTTGGAGCCAATCCTCGAACTGTTGAGACATTGATGGGACCTTTACCTAAAGAACGACTGGAACCCCATTTTCCTTTTGAAATTTGCGGGGTTGATTATTGTGGCCCCATCTTAATGAAAAACAAAAGGGTCGAGGCTGCAAGAGTGTGAAGGTTTATATTTGTATATTCATTTGCTTTGCTACCAAGGCAATTCATACTGAATTAGTCTCTGACTCACCACGGAGGCATTTTTAGCATCTTTAAGGCGATTTTCGTCTCGAAGAGGAAAACCCACAAAAATATACTCCGACAATGGCTCCAACTTTGTTGGTGCAGATAATTGCCCAAAGCAATTCCTAACGAGTCTAGATTCTCCTGCCAAAAATAATGATTTTCAAAATTCATTAGCCTCTGAAGGAATTATTTGGAATTTTATCCCTCCTCGCTCCCCTCACTTCGGTGGCCTTTGGGAGGCCGGAGTCAAGACAATAAAGTTTCATTTAAAACGATGGTGGTAGGTTAGCTAATTCCCACTTTTCAGACAACAAAAAACATCCTATTTTGCTGCCTAAAAATTATAAGTTGACATTGCTTATTATCAGAAATATGCACGAGGCTACTTTACACTCTGGTCCGCAAGCCCTTCTAGCATATTTAAGAGAAACATATTGGCCAGTCTCGGGTCGTAATCAAGTTAAAAAGATTGTCCACACGTGTGTACGATGTTTTGGAGCCAATCCTCGAACTGTTGAGACATTGATGGGACCTTTACCCAAAGAACGCCTGGAACCCCATTTTACTTTTGAAATCTGTGGGGTTGATTATTGTGGCCCCATCTTAATGAAAAACAAAAAGGGTCAAGGCTGCAAGAGTGTGAAGGTTTATATTTGTATATTCATTTGCTTTGCTACCAAGGCAATTCATACTGAATAGTCTGAACTCACCACAGAGGCATTTTTAGCGTCTTTAAGGCGATTTTCGTCTCGAAGAGGAAAACCCTCAAGAATATACTCCGACAATGGCTCCAACTTTGTTGGTGCAGATAATTGCCTAAAGCAATTCCTAACGAGTCTAAATTCTCTTGCCAAAAATAATAATTTTCAAAATTTATTAGCCTCTGAAGGAATTATTTGGAATTTCATTCCTCCTCGCTCCCCTCACTTCGGTGGCCTTTGGGAGACCGGAGTCAAGACATTAAAGTTCCATTTAAAACGAGTATTAGGTACTGCTTTGTTCACCTACGAGGAATTAGATACTTTACTAACTCAGCAGTAGCAAATCCACATCCTCTCTCTCCCTTGTCTAGCGATCCTACCGACCTTAATCCTCTGACTCCAGCCCACTTCTTAATTGGAAGGAGCCTTGTTAGCGTTCCAGACCAGGACGTTACGCATATAAAGGAAGGAAGGCTATCGCAATTTTAAGGAATTCAAAGGGTTATGCAAAAATTCTGGAAGTGATGGTCGAAAGAATGTCAGCAAATTACAAACTACGAAATGGGAAACCAGCATCAGGATTGATTCAACCAGGTAAAATGGTTGTCATTCAAGAAGATAACATTCCACCGCTTAAGTGGCGTCTTGGGCGGATTTTGGAGCAGCATCCCAGTTCAGATGGTGAAGTTAGGGTGGTGAGTGTTAAGTGCGCGAACGGAACAATAAAACGTGCCATATCTAAAGTGTGCGTCCTTCCAATAGACAATTAGTATGGAAGTAGTGCAGCGAATTGAACTTTTTCTCATTAGAATTTTACGCATTATTTAATAAATCTTTGTAATAGTTAATAGTAGAAATAAATCTATTGAAAGAAGAGCCTTTCAAGGTGGGGGTATCTTAGGGTTTAGGTTACATATTTAATTATTTATTGTATCATTGTGTCTTCTCTTAATTACGTTATAAATTTAGGTTAATAATTATGTTATTGTACAAATTTGTTGTTAAGTACATTTATTCGGCTATGTTCGCCTATCTTTACTTGTCAGGGAGAGGGGTAGAACAGTACATTTTTTACTCACTTGTATATAAGTTGCTGTCCTGTACAGTCCAACAAAAATCATTAGTTCAAATAAAATTATTAAACGTTTAACTAAGAAGTGTTTTTTATCTTTTAAACACATATTAATGTGTATTTTAAAAAAACAGAATCGGCGTGTTTCAGCGTTTTTAAAAAAACCGGTTGAGTTCGCTTTTTTTTAATATTCCATACTTTAATCCCACACTGTATATATACGTGTGGGTATTAAACCTTTCTTAAAACTTTCTTGCACTCTTGTTTTCTTTTTTAGGAAAAGAAAACAAGAATGCTCTTGTTTTCTTTTCTTAAGCTGTTCTTTTTCTTTCTTCTCCATTTCCTTCTTTTCAATTTTATCCTTCTTGGGTGTGTCAGTAGAAATACAACTTACAGCTCGGTTACGTATGCTCTTTTTCAGTTTTCTTTCACCTGCTTTTGGGAATGCTTTGAACACTCGAGGACTAACAAAAAGTGTTGCAGAGATTTCATCATCAGTGGCTCTATCGGAAGATTGCGGTATTTTAAACGGAGCTGATGGAGTTTCTTCGTCATGATTTTCAACAATTTCTGCTGAGATTGATGCGATTTGTCCACCATCTTTGATATCGTTGGTTTTCTCAAGCGTTATTGAGGCACTTGGTTGATCACAATTGGATAAAACTGAGCTAGTATGCATATCTCTATCCATGACAGAACAGCTTAAGAAATCATCAGCCGTGAAAACGTCCAGATCAAAAGGAAAAATTCCTGCTATTTTAAATCCAGCTTTTATATTTGATGGAGTCATGGCACGTTCAAATGCCACACCCACACAGGCTGCAACATCATATATGGACAGAGACCCAGGATGGTGCAATAGCCAAGAATCAACAGCAGCATTATAATATGCCTTCAATGGAGCAAATACAGATATATCCAATGGCTGCAGTGTGGAGATAGTGTGACAATGGTAACCCCATTATCTTTTGCCATATTAAATGTTTGTATTGTCAGCTGACTATCATGATGGTTATCAAATATTAAAATTGTAGGGTTTTCTTTAGAGGATCCACTGTATTCTATGAAGTGCATCATAACGGATGGAAATAGTTCTCCATTCATCTACCCTGTTGACGTTTGCAAGGCCTAAAGTACCGGTCTGTGCTCCATGATCGGCGGCAAAGTATTTCCACTGGCACTTATTATACAGCATGTGGTTATTAATACCTCAGATTCACCACTGGTACATTGACTAACTTGCTTGATGCCTTTCCGCGACAATATTTTTTTGGTTTTTGAACAGTAGTCGTACCCGTTTGGTCTAGGTTGTAGATACGAGTACCATCACAGAATTTGTCAGAACGATCATATGCATTTTTAAGGTTATAATAATTTAAAATAATTAAACGTTGTGTTTGTTAAATGAAGATATAGACATTTTACCTTGATTATTATTTTGGCTGTTCGCACAGAAGATCGACAACGAAAAAAGTTTTGCTCAATACGCACTTAACGGCAGTCACAACTCAACTGAGAACAATCAAGCAGTACAGACAATTATATTAGGAACCGAGTCATTGGAGTTTATTTATCTGACTAAACCAATAAATGTCACTAGTGTACCTAAATGGAAATATATCGATATCTCATTGTGGCCCATGTCTCATCGTGACCCACCCTACCCTACTACACACACTTTGATCTTAGCCATAAGCCAAGAAGATATTGCATGAACTGCTGCTTAAGTGTATTAGTGTATAAATGTACCCTGTAATAGATGGAAGAACATATGACCTTGGCAGTTAGTTCTCCCCCTAATAGTGTAGGTATGTAAATAAAAAATAGTAAACAACATAAATATTTATTGCTTTTATGGAAATCAGTTAGAAGACATTGACAGAAAATAATAAATACATGAAATCTACAAAATAAACTAGCCATTCATGGAAGCTGTTTAGTTTTAGCAAATATGAATCATTGGTTTTTTATAAAGTAAATAATAAGATTACTAAAACAGGTTTGTTATCAAACAAAGAGAGCTTAATTTGCAGTTACATCTCTTTCAATTTTTATGAAGTAATGGAGAGCATAAACTTAACAACTTCAACTTATCGTTACATATTTATGAGTATTTTGTCTAAGATAATAACAATAATAATAATTATAATATACAGTCTTTTTGTTTTCATAAAGGGCCAATACTCTTTTACTATATAAGTTTTGAATAATTCATTGTTAAATTAAAAATTAATGTTTTGTTTCGAATTACATTAAAAAAAGTTATTAAAAAATTTAAATAATATATGTCAATTATAAAAAGATGAAAGCTAAAAAGGCATTTTATAGTACATTTAAAAAATCGTCAATAAGACACAACAAGACAAACTATTTA
The DNA here is from genome assembly GCA_929113105.1 of Agrypnus murinus. Lineage (NCBI taxonomy): Eukaryota > Metazoa > Arthropoda > Insecta > Coleoptera > Elateridae > Agrypnus > Agrypnus murinus. Next base: position 61,938,307 of record OV816025.1, read on the forward strand.
AAGCAAAACATCAAAATAAAAATATGTTAAAAATAAATAAAACTGTACACAGCAAAATGACGTAGCTTATTATATATAGTGGCAGTTATACAAAATATTCCTACAAAATAAATACATAAATGAAATATTCTCGAAATTTTACGTAATTTTCCTTCATTTTAATAATACATATACAATTACTTACTTTTTGTTGATACATAAATATCATAAATATGGCATTTGGTAGAAAGGCAGTTGATGAGAATAATGAATATCAGTATGATGAATACATTAATCTATGACGAAACATATAGTGGAAAATCTTTTAATTCATAATTTAAAAGAATACTGTTAGGTATCAGAAAAATCTTAACATAGCCTAAGAAAAGATGTGTAATCTGCTTCATGTTTCATGAAACATTCAGTTCATGATAACATTACAAACAATAATTTAGTCTACAAGGCAGTATCTCCAAAACATAATAATTTTCATTATTATATTTATTTTCAAATCATACCTATCCTCACAGAGGATGTAATATTGTTGCTAAGTAACTTCTACTGCTAAACCAATGTTCGGATCTGGTATGCAAGAGCCACAAAATCCACCACATTTCCCTTGAACAATTTGTTCCTAAAGAAACAAAACCATGTAAACATGTGACAATTCAATAAACATAAATTTTCTAAAAGATTTTCTACATACCTGTACATCTATTTGTGAACTAGCTCTATTTCCATTATGTATCCATCGAACACTTCTGGATAGTCTAAATGATGTCTCAGTTAAATCTATGGAAAACTTTCCTTGAATGCAGCCTTCTTGTGCACTATAGCAGTCACCTGCAGTCCCATATGCAATTTGCTTCCCTTTGATTTGTCTTGAGAATGTAAAGTCGTTAGCTGCAATTTACAAAAAATGTTTGTTAAATATATCAAAATTAATAATTACTGAATTTTACATACTTATAATTTGTAACGATGTAATGTTAAGTCGAACTTTCCAAAACACAGTGAAACCTGATCTGTCAGGTCCTATAAGCATACAATCACAATTATCTCGTCGTTGGCCACTTGATGGGCAGGATTCCCTTTTATGTAAACTGTAAATGAGAAATAACGAGTATTAGAACACTGTTCATTATTGAATAGGTATGAGTGTCAATGATAAAAAACTTTGAAATTTAGACAAATTACAAATAAACATTTTTAATTAACAGGTTCAGGAGGTTTCTACGAAGCTTTCTTCCTAAACCAAAATGTTGTTTTGTCAATTTCTTTTACTTCTATGTCTCCTATCACCTATTCCACATAATCCTGACATATTTGATATTTTTATAATTTGGAAAGATGGCAGGGGACACTGGTGTCTGCCCTGGTCCTACAGCTCTGAGAGGTCACCGGTGTTCGCCTATGCTCCACCAATATGTTTAAAATGAGAGAACGCAGTATTTCACAATGTGAGCGCTGATCCACTTTGGCATCTCTGATAATGTTGTCATTGCTATTTCATAACAATTAGGGATACCACAATACATCTGTAAGTTCATTAGTTGTATTGCTGATTTTTTGGCTCATAAAGTGTTTACTGTACCAGGACAATATTTAGACAAACAGAATACTATTCAATAGGGCAACTCAATAAATAAATTAAACTTTATTTTTTATTATAACAGAGTGAAAATTCATTGTACTTGTAAAATGGAGGGCCATATGGACAAACGAATTTTGAAATTAGCTGTTAGTGTCTAACTTACCATAAAAGATTTATACAGGGGATTAGATTCACATTTAATAGTTAGTTATAATGGCAGTTTCCCTAATTTTCCTTATGTGGTTATAAGTTCCATTCCGGGGAGGAATTCCTATTCCATTGTTTTCTTTCAATCACTATAACAGTCGTTAGTCTCTTTAATGAAACAAGACCAGAAGCAGCACTTGTCAGATGCAGAATATAAGCTAGGAGGGGTCCTTGATTCCTCCAATCAAAACAATAACATAAAAATGACATCAGATCTTCTGCAGCCAGGCCACGTAGTAAAAGAAAGATGGAAGGTGGTAAAAAAGATAGGAGGTGGATTTGGAGAGATTTACAAGGAACTAGATTTAATTACAAGGGAACAGGTTGCTTTAAAAGTGGAATCTACTCGACAATCCAAACAAGATTTATAGATAGAAGTGGCTGTTCTCAAGAAATTACAGGGGAAAGAACATGTTTGCCGGTTTATTGGTTGTTGGAGCAACGACAGGTGTAATTATGTAGTTATGCAATTACAAGGTAGAAATTTAGCAGAACTTCGTCGTGCACAACCAAGATCTGCCTTTAGCTTATCCACTACATTACGCTTAGGTTTACAAATACTTAAAGCCATTGATAGAGTATTCATTCCATTGGCTTTTTGCATAAAACATTTTTTTTTTTTTGAAAAAGTGGTACATCCTAGAACAACTTTTCTGTTCCCTTTGAAGATTTTTATTACTCATTAAATTAATGTATAATAACCTCTTACACCCTGTATAAAATAAAAGTAAACACCACATAAGTTCCTCACTACAAATGAAAATAAAATAATATTTAAAAATTGCTAAGCAAAAACCTAAACTAATGTAAAATAAATAAATTAAAAAAATTCATTTTATTATCAATTGTGAATATTAATAAAGTGAAACATCAGAAAAAGCAATAACAATACATAGTGTATCTTGTAAATATGCGAAAAAGTGGTTTTATATCTGCCATATAAATGTGGCAAATATCTCAAAAATCCAAACTAACCAAAAAAACAAGAATGATTTTCCGAATCTATACAAAAATTCTACTATAGAAAATGTGGTTTTCAGTCGTTGCGAAATTTCTTGTAAAGTTGTAAACTAGTGTAATTTTTTGCAGAAGATAATTTGCTGCACAATCCTTATTCAAATGATTCAGAAGAGTCATCTCCAAAAGTATTAAATGAAGATTGTTTCTTTAACTTAATTAATCAATTAATTACGTATATATTTTTGGAATATTTCTATTTTTCCTACAGATCTAAACTTTACAAAAAATATTTATAGTCTTTCATTTATTTTATTTATACTTTCATTATTTTCTCATCATTTTATAAAAAGGAAATAGATAGTAATACGATCCAATTGACTCAGGTGAGCTTGTTCTAAAAGAATATCGTTCACATGAGCTGCTGCTCTCTCTCTCTCTATCTCTCAATAGAGAGAGAGAGGGTGTCATGAGCCCATATGTGGATAAGTTCTTAGTCCCACAAAGAGTTACTATGTTGCTTATGAGTCATGAGCCATGCTTATTTATTACATTTATACTTTTATACATTACTCAAAATGATTAAAGGGTATTTTACTTTTTTAGGAGTACGAGAATAAAGACCTTTTGCAGATCGGGAACACTCTTTTGAGGCTACGAGATCTTTTATGATTTGCATTTCATTTATCACAAATCATAAAAGAGCCTTATCTCGATATTAGGTATCTGAGAAAATCTCAAAAACACCAAAAGGTGTGTTTTTATGCAAAATTACATTGAACTTCAAACTATTGTTACTATACAAAATTCTATAATAGCATAAACTCGTGAACAGTTGAAGATCTTTAAAATAGCATTTGGATCAACCTTCTATCTGCATTACTTTTCAAGATATTTATGTTTTTGTGAACACTGCTATATTCATCAAAGTTGAGATGCACTATGAAACAAAAAGTAAACCAGGTAAAGTAATGGATTGAAAAGTCTAAAATTATAAATTTTTCACATTGATACATGTAGAAACAAGTGCACTGAAGCATAAATCTTCTTTGAAGTGATCATGCAACCATCATTCGGCGATATCGCATGAACTGACCCTATAGACTGCATACTATAACCTATAGATTAAGAACTATATATAATATTATCTGGAAGCTGTAGATGGGAGAAATCAGAGAAAATCTTGAGAATTGAAGATGAAAAGGTTGAAGGAAAACTAATATCAAAATTGATATATGTAACTATTACTAAATTGGATCTTGAGTATGGTACATTAGCTAATTAATTAAGTCTACTCGCAGGTGATTAGATAAAAAGACTGAGTTGCTTTTAAAATTTGGAACATTCTAAAGCTGAAAGATTTACAAAAATACGTTTCTAAAAATTGCAAACAAACATTCCAATATTTTTTGATAATATGTTAAAGTTTTCCATAATTCTTTTGTTATGAGAAGATTAATTTATGCAACACCTATAGACAGCTTTCCTTAAGCAGTGTACCATGAACTACCTGTTCAAATAACTTCTGTAATGTATGTATGTGTACATTAGATTATAATTGATTAATGCACAACTAAGCTTCAAAGCTATATATATATAGATTGTCTGGATGAGTTCTCTAAAGAATTATTAGTCTGTAAAGTAAATTTTGAAGAATAATGTCGCCCACAGCGTTATGAGTTTCTAGCACGTTTGAGACCTTACTCAAAATGCTAAGCTTTCAGATAACAGTGTCCTGAAAGAGATTGTTTGAATGTCTAACCGCTGCTAAACATGATAATAGAAAAATCATCAAACGATTTATTCACCTGGCAACTGCTAATACTGATCTGCTTAATAATAAGGAAGATTTCTCAATAAAGATAAATAATTAAAAAAAAAATACATATCGTGTAGCTATGGATTAGCATGCTTACATTGCCAGTAAGAAAAACATACTTAAGTAACCTATGTTACATTAACAGAAGAAGTGCATTAATGACATACGCATCATGCATGACAACAAGAAATTGTCAAGTTGAGAAATGAAGATGGTAAAACTTAGAACATGGTTAAAACTACTGTTTATTATTTTAATATTTGCATCTGCAGCAAAAAGTGCAGGATTAGATGCTGGAAAAGCAGCTAAAAAGAGTCAGTTTCCTTATATGGTGCAACTAGCAAGAATATTGGTTGATAATTCAACAAATAGGTAGAATTTCAGAATATTTTAGTAAATTTGAAAAATATAGAATGCAATATTTTAGTGCATTTGATTACGTCTGTGGAGGGTCGCTAATTCACCTTGAATGGATTTTAACATCTGGCCAATGCTTTTCAGATAATGAAATAGAGCTGCAACAAGTTCAAAATAAATCATATATTGCTATAGTGGGAAGTGTAATTAGCGTGGATTTTAGTAAAGGTTCATCTAGACGTTTTATAGAAAGAATTATTCGCCATCCTGGTTATAAGCATGTTGTTTCTGATAATTTAGATGCTGAAAGTAATGATATAGCTTTAGCAAAAACAACGAAAATGTTTAAATTAAACAAACATATACAGACAGTTCTTTTGGCATCATCTTTAGGTGTTGCAATGCCAACAATTGGAACTTTTACCAACTGTACTGTAATGGGTTTTGGTATTGAAACTCGTGGTAGATCCTACGGTGAACAAGGTCTTTATTTGAAATATGTAGAAGTAATTATAATTCCTGCACAACTGCTTAATATTATAGAATCAGTTAGTGCACAAGTGTTTGTATCAACACCTCATCCAAATTCTAGTATAAACCGTGGTGATCTGGGAAGCCCACTTATATGCAAGAATGTTCAGTTTGGTATAGTGTCCAGTTTACTCCAGGTTGATGTGTACTATGTTGAACTGTATACACAAGTAGAAAAATATAAAAACTTTATTTTGAAATATGTACCAAAAGCTAAATTCGAGTCTTTTTTTGAAGGTGTAACACTCTTACGATCAGTAGCTATAAGACATGCTGTAGATTCAATAAGTATACATTTTAATTCAATTCATGTGTTTCTCTATTTAATGATACTACAGTAAAACATTTATGGTAAATATAATTTATGTTTGTAATTTCAAATGTTCTGTTTTACATATTTTATTGGAATAGAAGTAAGCGTAGCAAACCAATGGTTATTATTTATAAATTATTAGGTACACACCTAAGCATGAGATTTTACCAAATTTCAATATAGCAGAAAATCATGAGAAGTATTTGGGACTGTGCTTTTTCTAATCTTGTAATGGTGTACCTTATGTGTATTTCAGGATCAGTCAGTCATTCACTCTTTCTATCTATTTCTTCATTAGAATTTGGTTTACAGTTAGTAATATTACTAGTTCTGTTTTCATTTTCATCGTTTAACACATGTGGATAATAACAAATTACTTTGATTTAGTTGTTTTCTTCTAATTTAACATTAATAAATTAATGTTAAGATAATATAAGTAAACATCACCTAGTCTTAAATTCAACATATTCGATGTCTAGTGGGCAGCCACTTAAGAGGCAAAATGCAGTATTATAAAAAAAAGGTTTGATTAAAGAAGAAACTGGGGGGTTACGTTTAGATTGCCTGAAAAGTATTTAACTTATTGTAGCAATTCCTTTCTCTGCTCAAAGTTTTCTTTTAGGTTAAATATTGTAATGAGCGCGGTCAGCCCTTTGAACTTCACCGTCGAATGTTCGAGAATGCGTGTGACTCACCCGCGTGCGTCATCGACGGCGCGAAAAATCAATAGACCTTCTAGAAGAATCTACAGTATTTTCTAGAAGAATGTACGGTATATAAAAGCCGGCTGGCGCCGAAGGGAATTCAATTAGTGAACCGCGAGCAATCAGACGTGTTAGTAGTCGCAAGTGGTAATAGATAAATATCTGAGTGTGTACGAAATAAATATTGTGATTGAATATAAATAATAGTTAATAGTTTGTTTATAACTGTGTTTTGTAAATTAGTTAAGATTGAATTAGTGTGTGTTAAGTGTGAATGTTTTCTCTTTATTAATAGATGATTTAAACAGCATTTTGTTATTATTTAAAAAAAAACATTGCAATATGTTGGATACTGCATTTTGTCATTTAGTTCTGGGCGATGCATTTATTCGATTTCAATTAAATCTACCACCAAGTATTTCAGCTTAAGCAAAATTTCAGCTTTAGTATCAAGTAGTTCAGCTTTTAGCAAGTACTTAGCCGAATAATTAGGAAATATTGAATTCCTGTGCAAAAAGGCATTATGAGTCACATTTAAATAAATGATAGCATCGTATTCCCTGACTTAACATAGTCAGGAAATATGATGCTATCATAAGATTGATTGATGGGAATTTCTGTTAAACTTCATATAAACTTTTATAAACAAAACAACCTTTTTGATTTTGTCCGCCCATTAGAATGAAATTGAAGATAACTTTAATTATGGTTCTTATTAAAGAGTTATAATTATAAGATCCATTTACTTATATATTTGCATAAGCTTTGAACGTTCACAATATTACGAAATATTTTTTCTGATTCTGTAATACCCCTTGCAAAAGAAGCAGAAAAATACGATTTAAGATTTATTGATGATACAAGAAATTAGATGGGTCAAATCAGGAAAAATAGAAAAGAAAGATTATACTGTAATATACAGTGGTAGACCCACACAAGGAGAAAGTAGGACAGGTTTCATGATTTTTGGAAAGTGGAGAAAACAAATCATTAATTATTGACAGAAGCGTCAAACAAGAACAAGGTATCTCGACAGTTAGCGGAGATATAACCGAAAATGCTGGCGAGTGGGTTTCGCGAGCGGCGATCAAAAACGGGAATGGGCTCAAACGACCCAGGGGGCAATAAGACCTTTAAAGGTGGTTTCCACTTAGGAACCCGATTAGGCTGGGGGTGACAATATTACTTTAGCACGATTCTCGGGCGAAAAACAAATAACAAATTTCGAAGTTTTTCGGCTGTAACTTTTTTCTTAAGGTTTTGCCCGGCAAGGAGGAAACATTTTTAGATGGTCCGTATTTGACGTCAAGATAGTCGTTTTGGCTCATATAGTTTCCGAGTTATCGCCCCTCGAAAACGAGCGGAGACACGGAAAAACCAATAAATGCTCGTAGTAGGTCACGTGACATCGAATGCCGCCAACACATGTTCGGTTGCTCCCAAAAACCCCATCTCACCTCATCCTACACCCGCCCACGGAAGAGTGTTAGAAAAAAACTTTTCCAGTAGAAGCGATTGGGGTACTGGTACTGCGCTGTCAAAGATTCCGCTGTCAGATTTTCAGTCCGACCTAAGGCGTAAGTTTTTTGCCGCCTCAGCCTAAACGGTTTACCGGAGATGGCCAAGACTTCAAACCTGAGATGGGAACTACCCAACGCATCAATACACAAAAAGCGGTCAGGATCGACGCAAGTTTTGCGGCTTCTCGAAACCGCGAAACCTGGATTTTGATCGATCGCGTTAATCGGGGACGCAAGACAAAAATTCTTTCGGTTCCGGTATCGCTAGACCCATGTTCGCCAAACCCGCTTAAAAATTTTAAAATGGGAGATTCTCCTTATTACCTATTACTGGATATTACCCCACCACATAGGTGCGGAGCCGGCGCGTTATAATTCACGTATGTACATAGCGCCGGCTCTGTGTAAAAGTCACAGTTTACTCTTGGTCAACTCCGATAAACTATTTGACCCTACGTTAGCCCCAGGATAACACGAATTAAAATAATTCGTTCAGTAAAATTTTGAAAACACTGTTATTTCTCTGCAGACCGGCAAGAATTTCTGACGGACTGCTACCGGTCCGCGGATCGGCGGTTGGGAAACGTTGTTCAAAATCATTACAGCTATCCCCCTTTACCAGGTTTCTAGTTATATTAGATTATTGATGTATAAATGATAGATTATGCATGATAAGATTAAAAGGAAAAGGAGAAGAATTTGTAGAAGAGGCAGCAGGGAAACACACTGTACACGACAAAACAAACCATGCAAATCTATCAGTTTCATCTAACCTAACAATCAGCTCGACAAAATCTCCACATAAGTATAACCATCAAATAACATGGGTAACTCCAGAAAAAAGATATGCAACTCAGATTAAAAGAATAATTCTCTTACCTTTTATCATACATTTCTGCAAAGTTTTGATGTTCAGCTTTCACGCTAATAAACTCTTCAGGTTCGTGAGTATCCATTTTATAACAATAGATTCTTGCAAGCTTGTTGTTGACTGATAAATAGTAATCTCTATTTTCTTTCGTACCTTGGATATGTTTAACTTCTTTACAACTTCTATACAAGCCTACGCAACAAAGAATATTACAATTAACAAACTACAGATTATAATTAAAGAATCACTAACATCGTTTTCGATTGCATCGTTTCCTTCTTTTTGGTTTTAACTCTTTTGGACATAATCGTTGTTTAACTTTTCTTCCATCTCTGGTAAGGCAATATAATGGTCTTATTTGTCGTCCTTTTTTACCACATGGATGGGAGCACTAAAACGATGCAAATTATAAGCAAAATTATTAACTTATCCTTTAATATCCATATTATACCTGTCCCCAAGGTCCTACAGACCAGGAATACATGTCATTGCAATTTCTATCAGTGCAATTTGTTCTAATGTCTGGTTTGCTAGACATATCACAGTAGTTATTATGCATCATACTGTAAGGAATATCCGGTAAAGGAGTAGGATCTACATATCCCCCTTGAAGAACCTTATGGCAAGATACATTACGGTACTTAAATCCTTTCCCACAAGTTTGTGAACACTAGAATTCTTAGATTAAGAACTGAGTTTGAATTTGAAAAAGGTGCATATTTACCGGTGACCAGGCTTCTTCTACCCACACATAATCGCAATTATTCCTTTCACAGTTTCTTTGAGTTTTTGGCTTCTTTAAGTGATTGCAATACTGATCGACTACAGTTACAGCATTTACTATATCCATACATCGCACTGATCGTGTCTTTGTTCCTTTACCACATGATTTTGAACACTAAAATAAATAATATTGGATATCAAACATTTAAAAAAAAATTAAAAATATAAAAAGAGACATATTAACAATAATACATACACGTCCCCATCGACCAAATTTCCATTTAAACTGCTTGTCACGATTTTCCTTTACATTGTAATAATCTCTTCTGTTATTACCATTTATAACTACTGGATTTGGCATAGCCTCTCTGATGCAGCGATCAGTGTTACACTTTGTTGACCCATACGGTTTTGTACTTAAATCACAATGTTCATCTTCAACAATAGCACCTTGAAACAGTATTTAATATTACAACAGTACTTGGGGACAATTGTATAATTCTGCTTACCTGATGTGTTCTGACAACTAACTTGTCTATGTTGTTCGCAATCTTCATCACAACTACTCCAGCCACCAAAATTCCAAGTAGGACATAAATATGTATTGCATTCAACACTTTGAATAGGCTTCTCATTACGATCACATGCATATTCATTTTCTTCTCCAAATCCATTTCGGCAGACCACCATTCGAGATTTTGTTCCTGTTTCACATGGTTTTGTGCACTGCAATATCAACTATTAACATACTAATTCACATAAAACAAATTTTCTTACCTTACTCCACGCACCTGTGACCCATCTATATTTTAATTTCTTTGGCAGTGGTAAAATCAAGTTGTCTTCAAAGTCATTATCATATTCTGTTTTGTATGGCGATAATTCCTATATAAAAAATATCACCAACATTAAGAAGAAATTCCACTACTATTACGTACTTTTTAAAGTATCTTACCTCACACTTATCACGGAAGCAAGATTGTGAACTGTTAGGTTTTAATATGTCACTGCAATATTCTTCATCAACAACAACAGAATCAAAGGTGCGACATAACACTTCTCTTTCTTGTACACCTAAACCACAGGTCACATTACATTCACCCCATTTACCAGTTGACCAAAGAACACACGGCCGTTCAGTGCATTCTTCCTCTAATGCTGGGAGTAATTTTGGATCACATGCATTTACATTGTAACTATGACCATCAACATGACAATAATAAGGTCTGGTACGATAACCTTTCCCACATGTCACTGAACACTAAAGTGCAGAAAATAATATATATCGAATATATAGACAATATAGCAAAATAAGAAACATTACCGGTGTCCAATCATCTACTGACCATACAGGACATTTTTGATTATTACAAACTTGTTCAATAACTTTCTCAATTGCGTTGCATTGAGAATCACTAATGATCTGATTATTTTCATCTAGACATTTGGCATCTCTTCTTTGAATTCCTCCGCCACATGTTTTCGTGCACTTGAAATAGATAATGTACAGATATAAAAAATACAATAGGAAGGAAAAAGATTTACGTACCTGTGACCAATCGTCATATTCCCAATGAGTAGATTCACAATAACCCTCACATGGTTCCATTTCTGGAGGTTTTGGTAAAAGCAGGCAGTGTTTGTCATTAACAACTGTTCGATGATTATGTGTAGTTGATTGTTCTTCATTTACATCAATTCTTACACAATTATATTCAATTGAACGAAATCTATAAATTTAAAGTATTTTAAAGAAAGATGATAAATACACTAAACTCCATACATACCCTTTATCACATTGTGATGAACAATGTCCTCTTGAATGTATATTCCAGTCAAATTGGCAGTGAGTATTACAGTCTTTTTGTTGTACTAAACTATTCATATCGAGATCAGAACAATAAATATCTTGTACATGTTTAGCAGTAGTGAGATCAATACAAAGTGGCCGTATATACTGCTTTCCACTACATAGTGAACTACATTTGGTCCACTGCTGATCATAAAGTTGCCATCCATATCTGGAAATTAGAATTAAATAAAAGCAAGATCAAAATAGTTTAGTGGAATTATAAATAAATAATGGCAAACCTTGGTGCACTGTCTCTTCTAATAGTATAGCGATAACTAATATCTGGAGGTAGTTGTTTTCCAACAGACAGCACTTCCAAAACAAGATCTTTTGTCAATTTTCTATTTTTTGGAGTTTTTATGTATTCAACAACAGCTCCAGATCCACTATAAGTAACTGTCATTCCACCAAAAATAACTTCCTTTAAGGAACGGGAAATTCTAAAATCCCCATTTAAAACGTATGCACCTGTTTCGCCATCAACAAGAGCTAAAAGTAATTATAACATTTTATTAAGAACATTATGACCTTTTAGTAGGTATATATATTTTTTAAATCCAACTTTTAAAGAATTTTAAAAAAATTTGAAAACGTGAAATTATTGAGTTCTAAGGCTTACAATAAAAGTTAATTTAATAAAGAAAATATAATAAAAATAAATTTATGTTTGTGTCATTAGTTTCTTAGTAAATAATGGGAAAAAAGGTTCAGAGTAGGAAAATGATTGATACAGAACGGAATTTTGGCAAAATGGAACAAGTTCCCTAAGTTACCATCTCCATTGCACTTACACATACTAAAAACATAGCATTAGACCAGAGACCAGCAAAACCACAACAATGACTGTAGGCAATAAAATTGATGTAATGTGGGTATTTCTGCAACAAGTGTTCGATTGGTATCACCATAGAAGAAAATTATCTCTTAATTTGAAGTTTGTTTGCAACCAACGTTTGTTTGCAAGAAGTCATGCAAACATCTTGAAGAATACTCTTGTAATAAAGAACAATGTTAAGAACAGTGTAGGAAAAGCTTTGTAAAGAAAGAGTTTGACTAGATGCAATTCTAGATGAAGTAATAGCATGAATTACACTAAATATACTAGAAATTGTAATAGTTAGGGAATCGTTGCTGTATCTTTTATCATGTTATTAAGAAAGAAGAACTTATTAATTTTATCATATTGAACGAGGAACAATGTAACTATAGACACATTTCTTATTCCTCAAGTTTGATAATTATGATAAGATTAATAATTTCTGGCATGGTAAAAAATACAGCAATAGTACAGTGCAGTACAGAACTTTTGGCAGAATCTAGAATTTGCAAATTTAAAGCAAAAAAGGAGTTTGCAAAATCTTGATGCAAAAAAAGGAAATTGAGAATGCTTAGAATAAAGATGTGAGGGCAGCTATTCGTCTGAGTTCACATCATTCAATGAGAGAGCTCTAGCCTACAGCATTACTCTGTAAATAATGACATAAATGTGCGAAAGCGAATTCTCTGCAAAATATCATTCATTCACGGGCTAGTAAAATCTGATAGTTAACACATGAAATAGTCAAATTTGCAGCAGTAAAGAACTGACAACATATATTTTTAGTTGTGCAAATAAACAAAGTTTCTGGCACTGAATAGAAAAGTGTTATAAGGTGATTAAACAGTGATGAAAGATGAATATTTAGTAAAGAAATAAATCTGAATTATTGTAGCTACTGAGAAAAAAACGAAAAATCTCCATGCATATTTAGTGTCTGTTATTCCTTTACTTTGAACTCATGTCTCCTACATGACAAAGATAAACAAACGTTAAAGCCTTTTGAGAGGCAAATTCCCCCCCCCCTACATCACTGATTGTTATGTGTAGAACAGAATCTGAAAGTTATGGATCTATCTGATGTGTGTACTGGGCGACTTCAATGTTACTCCACTCAGCGAGATAATCTAGTTTCTTCTTGAAGACTTATTGGAGATGTTTCATCTAATGTAAAGCATAGATCATATAGAATTGATACATCAAGCAATGGTTCCTAATTTCCAGGTTGGTATCAAAACAAAACATATGACTTAAATTAAAGAACATTTATTGCACTTTTCTTCTATATATACAAATTATTCAATGTTCACTGTTATAAATGAAATTTGGAATATGTCTAGTTCTGAACCCCATTAACTTTTGAACGCCTTTATCAACCTTTTCACCATATTGACTCCCTCTGGATTGTAACGAATTTCTATCTTTGAAGATTCCACCACTTTGTTTAACTTCCCTTTTACAATTACTCAGAATTTTTCAATTGGTCGAAACTGTGGACAATTTGTAGAATTCATATCATAATAATTGATCAGATTTGTTGCATACTACTGCAAAACTATTTTGGAGTAGTGGCAGCAAGCTAAATCTGGCAACCGGAGAATGATGGTTGAAAATGAATGGTAGGACACGTTTCTTTCAACATTCTTCCATATAAATATCAGATGTCATTGTTGATGATATAACGAACGCTTTTATTATAAGTTCACAATTGCATATCCCTTGCCAAATTATATGTTTTTTTTTGCAAATTCCTCCACCTTAAGAAACTTAAACTTTTCCAGAATGTTTCCTATAGCATCGGCCAAGAAATTTTTTTGGCCGAGTATTGTTTGAAATCGAATTTTATGTATGTTTTGTCGTCCATTAAGAAGCAACTATAGAAACCGAGCACACGTTTTCACTTGTTAGTTCTGTTTTATAGTCCAATTAGTCTGCTTACTTGCACAATAAGTTTTGTAATCACCACGAAGATGAATTCGTCTTTCAGTACTGTGACTTTTACTGTGTTTTTGAGCTAGGCCATAATCAAAGAGCCCTTGATAACCGTTGTCTGATCTTAAAGCCTTCTTCTTTAATTCTTTATCCATCAAGCTATGCTTTTGGTTCTCTTGCACCTTCCTTTCCAAGTATAGCATTTCCTTGTAATCATTTTATGACTGATGAATGAGCAGTTCAATGACTTAGCGATCATTGATCAGGACTAGGGTTTCTGACCCGGGAAATTCCCAGAACCCAAGTCCCGGGAATTACTCTATTTTCTGTTATCTCAAGTCCCAGGAAAAATAACTCAAGACACGGGACTTTTGTTTACAAGGTATTTAATTAAAATGCTTACTTTAGAATTAAGGTTCTATTTGTGTGCTGCTTTGCACAGATGGTTTCTTAACCAGTTTTTTTTAATACTAAACAGTCTTTGCAAACACATACAAATTATTTACAAACTGTCTATAAACAATCAATAAAGATAAAGGGATTATTTTCAATAAGAAAGTACCGTTAGGTATGGTACCTCCTTACAACATTCTTTATAAATAAACTTGCAGTTTCTATTCAATTATATTCAAAAAGGGTCTTCATCTGGAATTACCTCTCTTATTTATAAACAGGTAAGGTAGTCTTCTTAAAGACCTAAACAGAATGTTTTTACTTAAAAATTCATATTGAAGTATAGTCTTAATCTCTTTAACAACCAGTCGTTTTCAATAGGTAAAGGATTCCAAGAAGATTTCGATAGTTTTTGTAATGATAATAGCATAATTAATTGCTTATAGTAGTGATATTTACTAGATTTCTGAATTTGTTTTAGCTAGCTTTTATTTACCTATTAAACTTATAAATAAAATGTTTTCTGTTTAGTTTCAAGATGAAAATAAACCAAATCGTAGTTTGGCATCATTTTAAAAATGTAGAAACGGCCCAATGCAATTATTACCCCAAACAAATTTCGTGTAAGGTTCAAATTCTAGCGGACTTATGCGGCATTTAGAATACATGCATGGGTTGCATTTAAAAAATATTAAAGAAGATATTGTTCCTTGTGCTTCAAAAAATTAAAAATCAACAATCAATTTTAAAATTCTGCAAAACAAGGAATTTGAGTGCAATGTACTATTGATTTCATAATGATCTAGGACAGCAAGGCTAATATGATGCTATTTTTTATTATTTTTTCAGTGTAAATGCATGGGATAATATAATAAAAAATAGCATCATATTAGCCTTGCTGTCCTAGATCATTATGAAACCAATAGTACGTATCTCAATAGGTCGCAGAAGATGGAATTTCTATTCGAACTATTGCTAATAATATTTATCATGTTCATATTCAGGAAAAACGTTTTAAACTAAAAAAAGGAAAAACTTACCGTCAAACAATACAACACTAAACAGGAAAGGCTTTGGCATAAAAGAGAGAAAAATAATGTTATGATCAGAGAATTTATTTATGTACTGCTGTGCTGTGTTTCATTAAACAATTGCAATCATTTTTCAATAGGAACTTCTGGGAGAAAGTGATTAGAGGATTAATTAAAGCAATTTTAAAAACAAATATTTGAATTCTTGTCTTAGGTGCCTATATAAAATTACTATCCTGGATTCCCGGGAATAGCAAAATTATCGAAACCCAGAAACCTTTTTTAAAGTATTTGTTTACAATGAATTTTTTGTTTTCAAGTTCCATCAGTTCTGAAAACTTCAAGACACATTAAGCAACCCTACCAAATTCTCTCCGGTTAAACGTCAAAATATTGTAAACAAATGATGCCAGTTAGTTTTCAATTCATGCCACTAGCGGAGCTTTTATACATTATACAGAGAAAGCGCCAGCATCGCCAGCGACTCCTGTACATAAGCGATGGTGGCCATTGTGGTAAAATGCGGATGGGGCGGAGTTTGAAATTGGCCGTTGTGGTCATGGTGGCCGTTATGGTCAAGTGCCGAGTTGAGAGATATGGTCAAATTGGCCATTGTGGCTGTGCATTCACTGTTGGTCGTTATGGTCACGGACGACGTTCTGGGAATGGCCACAACAGCCAAAATAGCGATTGGCCGTTGTGGCCTAGACCCCCAAGTTGACCTTACATTAACAACCTAATATAGATGTTAATTGCATACAGTGAGTTTAATGTAAGACTACATATTATCCATTCATTTTGTAAAAAAGATGACACTTGACTATGCTTTATTTTTATAAAAGTGTCACCACTAACAATAATTTTTTTTATTTTATGATTGTCGATATAGCCTGTGGAAGCAAATCTTTTATTTGCGTAATATTTAGACATTTACGAAAATTAAATCGCGTTGATGAGATTACTACTTCTGTCATTGTTATTGACATTAAAAAGGAAAAGATAGAAATAGTGATCTGACTAAGCTGATTCAATTTTGGTAAACGCCTATATTGTATTTGTATTGTGTAATTTCTCTACCATAAAAAAAGGGGATTAAAAGATACGCAAGGCAACATAGAGTACGATGAAAATAAGAAAAAAGAAATTTGGAAAGAACATTTCAGAAATTTATTACATGAAACAGAAGAGGAAAAAGGAAAACAAGAACACCAAGAAGTAGATGAAGAAACAGAAGAGAATGAAAACGAAATAGAAAAGCCAAACTATGAGGAAATGAGAGAAATCATACACAACATGAAAAATGGGAAAGCACCAGGAAGCGATCAAATAACAGGGGAGATGCTGAAATATGGTGGAGAAAAGCTACACTAAATAATACATGAACTAATAAAGAAAATCTGGGAGCAAGAAAACATGCCGACTGAATAGGAAATGGGAATAATAATAACAATACCAAAAAAAGGAGATCTAGAACAATGCAAAAATTATAGGGGAATTACACTGTTAAATACGATATATAAGATATTCACAACAATACTTCAAAGAAAACTAAACAAATATGCAGAAAAAGAAATCGGCGAGTACCAGATGGGATTCAGAACGGGACGATCAACAATAGATGCTTTACACGTTATACATCAAATCATGGAAAAATGTTACGAATTTAACATAGAATTACACTTACTATTTATTGATTTTGAACAAGCATTTGACAAAATTAAGAGAAGAAAACTATTACAAATATTAAAAAGAATGAATATACCAGGCAAACTAAGAAGATGCATACAGATGACTATGAAGAATTCAAGAGCGGCAGTAAAAACAAGGGAGGGACAAACAGAAACATTCAATATCAATAAAGGAGTACGACAAGGAGATGCCCTGTCAGCAACACTTTTTAGAAGAATGAATATACCAGGCAAACTAAGAAGATGCATACAGATGACTATGAAGAATTCAAGAGCGGCAGTAAAAACAAGGGAGGGACAAACAGAAACATTCAATATCAATAAAGGAGTACGACAAGGAGATGCCCTGTCAGCAACACTTTTTAACATGGCGTTAGAAGAGGCAATAAGAAATGCAAATATTCAGGGGAACATAAGAAATAACGAAGTGCAGATTATAGCCTATGCAGATGACATAGTCATCGTATCAAGATCATGAAATAAATTTAAAAAAGCATTTAGAAGATTAGAAATAGAAACAATGGAAGTAGGACTAGTAGTAAATGAAAAGAAAACGAAATACATGAAGTGTCAGAGAAGAAAAATAGATGAAATAAGAGAAGTTGAAATAGAAACGTATAGAATTGAAAAAGTAAGTTCATTCAACTACTTAGGTATACAATTAACGTATAACAATGACCGCAGTGAAGAGATAAAAGAAAGAATTCAAATGGGATATAAAACGTTCTATGCAAACCGAAATATACTGAAGAGTAAACAAATGAAAATGAAAACTAAAATACGAATATACAAGAGCCTAATTAGACCAGTGGTACTGTATGCGGCAGAAGTAATGTGTCCAACACAAGCAGAAGAAGAACAACTGCGAGTATTTGAACGGAAAATATTAAGGACGATAATAGGAGCCAAAAAATTGGAGAATGGAGAAAAAAGACAATATATAAACCATGAAATATTGAAAATAATGGAAGGAGAAGATATTGTGAAGGTACTAAAAGCGCAACGGATTAAATGGCTTGGGCATATAATGCGAGCAGAAGACTCAAGAATGATAAAAACAATAACAACATGGAAACCAAATACAAACAGACCAAGAGGAAGACCAAGAAGTAGATGGTATGAAAAAGTAACAGAAGACTTGCAAAACATGAAGATCCGATAATATATAATTTCTCTATGTAGGTACAGTTGCGGCCGAAAAATTTTCAACATTCTATTACGACTGCGTAATTTCGACTTTTTAATTCTCATAAGAGACGTCACTCTTATTTATCTGAAATGTCATCAATGGCATACAAGTCAGATTCATTCGATGCGAATATCAGAAAAATTTGCTAATTTGATAAATTTACTGTTGAAAATTTTTTGACTGCAACTGTACAATTTTTAATTTATTCACTGTGATATTAAGAAACATAACCACAGCAACCTTTACATTCGCAATGTTCAGTTTTAAATTATTCATTACATTAATTGGACGATGTTAATCAGAAAAGGACCAAGTGACATTTTTATGAAAATTGGTTTAAGGTACCAAATGCCATAACAAAATATGTAGAATGTTATTCAAGAAAAAGCCAAATGTGATCTTTCTCTGTCACATTGAAATATACTGATGAACTAACCGCCAAAGTTATCATACACATGCAAAGGTGAAACTTTAAAGTGCTTTTTCTAGTATTTTTTAGTTTGGAGCTTAGTCCCTTTCTGATTAACATGGCCCAATTACAGTCTCTATAACAACCACCATTACAAGGTTATCTGATGTCCAGTATTATATAAAGTTCACTGTATACAGAACTTTAAACTTAAATACTTTCAGTGATATTGAAATAAAATTAAATATAATGATGTAATTAAACCAACTTAACTTATGTACCACAATTGTTTGCAACATAGTTCATCCACATTAATTTTATTTTGGTGCAACAAAAGAGTTATAGGTTTATATTTACAACAATACCCAAATAAATAGTGTAATCTTGTAACCTTTTTTTACTCGCGATAAAGGTTACGCACTGGCGTGCGGCAGTTTTCATTGGTGAGCGGGATACGTGGGTCCACTGAGTATGAAGCAAAAAAAAGGCGCCATCCAGCTTTTTTAATGCACAAGATAACTTGAACAAAATAGGAAAGCGGGAGAACCTATTTCTCTTGGTAAGTATTATTTTTAAACAACTATTACTTAAACAATTTAGCATAAATTATCTTTTATTTTTTAGGTATGGTGGTTTTATTTCTCAACAATAAGAAGCACAAATTTTAAATGCATTTATTAATAGTAACACATATATACACATAATAGAAAAAAAAGATATAGAGCAAAATAAAGAAATAAAAAAATCAATGTGAACGTAGATAACTATGTAAATAAATCTAATTACTCAGATATAGTACTATTTCTGTTACATATTGTAATCTTCTAAAATGAATTAATAAATCTATTAAAAAATATGCAAAAATTTAATTAAACCTTTTCTTTAATTCAAACAATATAAATTTAATAAAAATTTGAAAATTGATACCGACGATTTATCAAAACGTAGCATTTATAAATTGGCACAAATAAAATGCAATAAAAATTGAAGTTATCACTAGAAAGCGATATCAGAAAAATTTCATGTATAAAATTATTATTACTCTATAGATTCGTAAACCTTAATATAAATTATTATCTTTAACTATAATTAGATAAATGTAAGATTTATGAAATTATTAACTTGATTCGAAGAATCAATTAAGGCAATTTTAAAAACTATAAAAAATACCAACAAAAGAAAATGTCCACTGCTATTGATGGTTAGTCTGATGTAAACCTACGGTGGTTGATACCGACTACGAATACAGTATAGCCTCGAAGATTGGCTACTGGACCTATTCAGCGTACGATAACGTCTCAGAGATGAAGGTGTGATTCAGCTCGTGCTCTAGGAAGACTGGATTCCCTTTTTTTTTTGACAAAACGGCTGCACAAATTGGTGTATATGGGTAGGCATAATGTTACAGGGTAGCCTAGATTCCCTTAACAAGGGAAATCTTCATCAATAACATTCCACAGCAATAATCAAAGGCCAAACCAAATAGTTACGGATATTCTTCACCGAGAAATTTATTTACATTCAGATGCTCATTAAAAGAGTTTCTAATGAAGAATGCTTGGTCAAAAATGTGACCAAAAACCAATCCTTTTAAGAGTGGTCTTTCTAGCACGCACAACAGAGAGCAAATCCTTCTCTTGAAAAATCAAATGCCCAAGGCCGTCATTCCCACCAAGGAACATTGATAACGATATCCAAATTTGAATAAGAAAATCCATTAAACAATAATATTCAAAGGGAAATTACTAATAATAAAAAATAAACTCAGGGAGTCTACATTTAAATATATGAAATGAACAATCCATCAATATGGAAATTATAAAGAGAGAAAATAGTAATTTTCAAAACCCACAAAATATTTAAAATAAATATTTCTAAAGGTGAGTTCATACGAGGACCCTTTCAGTAAAAGAACAAATTAAGGAAAAATAAATGTTACAATCTTACCGAGATAATTATCATCTGCACTGCTATTTTGAAAACCCTTTTGTAATATATAGATATTGGAACTTCCTTTAGGTATGCGTACCACACGTTTGTAGTTGCTACCACTAGATCTAGAACTTACATTGTAAGTACCAGAGATTTCTTCGCATTTACTATTATCACCCCCACATACGCCACATTCATCTAAAACATTGGTAAAATAAAATAATTTGCTTTTCACATCACTTCTATTTACCTAACATTGCTTGTGAGTCTAACTGGTTATCACAACCTCCAGGTCTACATATTCCATTTACACAAATATCAAAAGTATTCAAACCACATTTGGTCCCATCTACGACTTTTCTTTTAAGCATATAATATTCAGATGAATGTTTTACTCGGCAGTATAATTTACAAAGATCATCTGGATCATCTGAAAGGTAATTGAAATTCTATTAAACTATTTAATGGACTTCTTATATTAATGAACTTACTTAAACCATATTTGGGCACCCATTCAACATTATCATCCAAACCAGATACCACTTTGAAACCATCAAATTCAGCACACTGCACCTCCCTTAAAGTAAATACAAACAAAGAAATATGTTTATATTATTAACTTATTAATAGTAATAAATGAGCAATAATAAAAAAACCTGCCTAGAAATTCATTTACCTAAAATCTGGTGCATTAGAATCACAAGACTTAGAATTACACGAGGCATATTTAACGCTTGGGCCAGTGCAGTAAGCACCTCCATTTGTGGGTGCTGGAGAATCACAAGATCTTCTCGATTCCATTACACCTCCTCCACATGTTCTTGAGCAAGATCCCCACCTATAAGTTCAAAAATTATACTTAATAGTTTTGAGAAAACAAACATAATTAGATCTACTTACTCTTGCCACTCACCCCATCCACCTTGAATTGGTTGTAATAAGTGGCGATCCTGGGCTATACATTCACCATGATGACACCAACTAAAACACAAAAAAAAGTAACAAAAAACCAAAGAAGAATACCATCAATGTAATGGCATACCTCAAGTCTCCACATACGGTACCATCTGCCCAAGGCATGTGTTGAGTTTTACATCCCTCATGACCATCAACGGCACACCACAGACTTCCACACAAAGGCTTAAAAAATTTCAAAATTATTATAAAGTCAAAGTAAGAATTCAAATAATATTTTACCATGTCATACCCACAGAGTTTATAACCTTTTCCAAATTCTAGTTCACACTGTTTATCTACTTCAAAGGTTTCTCCTGGTAATATTTTTACAAATTTAGGAGTTATAAAATCATTGTTAGGTCTGTTGAAAAGACATGATGCTTTGTTTGATCTGTGAAAGAAACAACTTACATTTAATTACTAAATATTTTTGTATAAGTTTTGTTTGTTTGTAGGCAAGGAATTGGGGGAATACCATCGTTTTTATTAGCTCAAACTTTTCTAGTGCACTATATGTGCACTTGCATCTACCTTGGACAAACAAACTCAGCAGAATGTTTGATAAAGGAGCCTCAGTATTAAAAAATATGCATTAAAAAGATTATTTATTCTACTACAATCTAGATATTACTATTCAAAAAATACTAGAAAATTTTCTTGAAGAAGTTTGGAACCGTTTTTAATTTATATTCCCAGGGTAGGCACTGCATAACCTGCCTTCCTGGACAAGCCAACACTGGCTGCAGGTACTAAAAGAGTACGGTGAAGGTGCATACTCCCAAAATACCTGTCTGTTACATCATGTGCATACGTTTACAGTGCGATAATTTGAAATGGAATACATTTGGTAATTAGGCCATTTTCTACAACTCGAACTTTAAATTTCGTAACTGTCATAAATACGATGAAGCAATGAGACATTAGAAGTTTAAAACACACTCAATCGGGATTTTAGAGCTTCTAATCTATAGATCTCCGCAACTTTGTAGTATACCAACCTTTCAATGAGTACACACAGTAAGAAGAGTTTATGTTAGCCCGTAGCACTTCACAAAGTAAAGGCAGCGGTAATTAAATTGTAAGTAACATGAGAATGAATACTACTCATTCTAAAACAAGTGGCATAATATTCGATCCGCTGAGTGGACAGCGATACAGGCTGATGCAGTATGTAGGCAGTAATTCATTTTATTTGCTTTCTTTGGGGTGATAAATATACGATATAAATATTATCTCGAGAAGATTTCCGACTTAAAATTTAAAATGACTCTTTTTAATAATGTCGAGAAATTATAAATAATAAAGTGGTTAGGTGACCTATTTTGAACGATAAATTTTTTATATTATTAATTAATTAATTTTATTTAGTTAATTTATTTTTTATTGCAATATGTAAAAAACTAACCGTCTTCTTTACTCTTAAACCAATTTATCTAATAACCAGCTTTATTATAATAAAAATATTATTGTTGTTTATCTTATCACCTCAGTAAAAACAAAATTAAAGACACAGGTATAATAATTAAATGCATGCATTCAATGTCACAATTGAATCTAGACTTTGTTACATATCAACATGCACTAATAATGTACTCGCATCACCAATGTGTACCAATTGCATTACCCTTCTCCTTCACTGATCAGTTGAATGTTGAGTTCAGAATAGTGAAATATCTCTACTGCTTTTAATCCTAGTCCATCCTACTCTCTATTCCTAAAGTGAAATATGCATGGACTAAAATAAACTTTTATTGCTGTATTTTATTCGTAATAACCAAAGTTTTTCTGTTGCTTGTCTGGGTTATTTTGTCCTGGTGATCTTACTGCTACTGTTCTTTTATTATCTTTCCCTGCCGCTTCATTTGTTTCTTCTTCATCTTTCTGTTCACTGGTTGCTTGTTTGACTTTTTCTTGTTTTCTATTTCCTTTTTGCTCCTTTAATTTGTTTCTTACCATATTTCATCTATCTTTGATGCTAATTGATTAACATCCTATTCTTCTTCATTATTTATTATTCATTTGTTCTTCCATCTTCTCGCTTCATGTCCTTGTCTTCTAGCTTCTTTCATGTGGTGTAAGAGAATTTTCTTCTCATCTTTCTCCCTCTGTGTTAGGTCATTGCTTAACCAGTAATTTGTACCTTTTAGTTTCTTTGCATTTTTGAGAATTTCCAGTATCTTGTTCCACTTACTAAATTCCACCAACACTGGTCTTATTTGATTTTCTTTATATATGCCTAATCTTCTAATGTCTTGTACTTCTTTGCTTATCTATATATTTATGTTTAGTATTTCCAGCAACCTCTTAAGTTTCTCTTCTAGTTCCTAGTACTTTTCTTCATCATTATCTTCTTCGCCATAACATACTAGGTTTCTCTTTTTTATTTCCTTTTTCATGTTATGTATTTGTTTGTCCAGTTTTTTAATCTGCTCTTGCAGCTCTTCGATTGTTTTGTCTTGTTTGGTTATTTTCTCTTCACGTTTCTCCATTATTTTTATTAACTTTTTTAATTCGTTGGTATCGCCTTGTGTATTTTTCTGGTTTTTATTTATACCTTCATTCATTATCACTGACTGCTGCTGTATTCCTTTAAGTACTTGCGCGATTCCTTCCGTTACGGCTATTTAAAAAAAAACGTTTACCTTATCGCGTATTTTACTTTATCCTTAATTTAATTTCCTTTTAAGTATTTGTTAGTTTTTAGAATAGTTACTCTTCATAAAATCGCATAAAAGGCAATCGGGACGTAACTGAGTGCACTACCCTTGATTGACCGAGCACTGTATGTGATTCCGGATATCTATGACCATCTTAAACATGAGATTTGTGATGACTGATTTCCTCATTTAATTGTCAAATTATAGTCTATCCTACTCTCTATATCTTATGTAATTTATATTTCAACTCTTTACCTCTGATGGAATTAGTAACAATGGCAAAAAACCGCAGCAGAAAGACAATAGCATATTCTCGTATAATGCGTAAAGGTGTAATGCGTCACTTTTTGTGGCAAGTCTATAGTGTTTACAGATGATACAGATGAGTCACAAAAAGTCCTATACTCCGAATAAAACATGCTATTATTTCTCAAACATCATAACCAGATTCAACTAAAAAATAATTAGTTTTAATTACTTAAAAACTAGAATGATTAATTTAGCATAGCTTGGAGCACGTTATTATGGTTCCACTTTGAGAAATTTGTTTTCGGAAAATTACTTTTTTTACATCTTAACATAAAGTTCTATTTTGCAAAACAAAATCAGTAAGCAAAATAGTACTTTGCTTTCATAGTATCCACCTGGTCTTAATAGGGTGGAAAAATATCCACTTGTCTTTCTAGGGAAGAGAAAAGTGCCATTTTGTTCCCTGATTTCAGAGTGGAAAATGGAAAGAAATTCGATGAAGGTAGTATAAAAACAAAGATGAAAAAATTACTAAAATATTACTATTTTATAAAATTATTAAAAATTCTAGGAACATGATAGTTTTTATGTCCGGTCGGGCGATTATGACCTATTTAGCGGCCTGCTTTTAGAGTATAAGTTGCTAAATTAGAGCTCTATGGTTCTAAAACTTTTTAGAGCCCGCTAGAAAAATAACTACCCTTGTTCACGCCGTCTCCATAGTAATAACAGTAATTATATACCATTGCACCTATCTACTTGAAGTTTTATCGCTGCACCTACCTACTTAAAGTTTTGCACTTTTCAAATTATTTTTATTTTAAAATAAAATATTAATTTAAACTTAGGCCGGGCATAAACTAACGTATGCATTTCGGGCTTAATTAGTGTTTCAGACCCCTTTATCGTCTTAGCGCCTTCGGCTTGGCTCTGCGGGCTCTAACACACTTAATTAAGCCCTTAATACATAATATACTATTATCGCAAACCATCAATAAAGCCATGCATTACCATAGCGATTTGTGGAAGTAAACAAACACTTTATTTTACTGTACAAATTAAGCATTTTACCTGCCGCAAATATGGTTACTGTACAAATCAAGCATTTTACCTGCCGCAAATATGGTTGGAGATAAAATTTTGTATGCACCACGTCAGTAAAGTGTATTTATCGAACTCGCCTGTTATTCACCTCTCTCGCTTCGCTCGCTCGTCTCATAATCTCAGACTCGTTCGATAAAGAATCACTTTACTGACTTGGTACATAAATAACTATTATCAAATTTAATTTTTTCGCAATTTTCTTATCAAGGTAGTAGAAAAAAAATCACACGGTCACCCTCGGGAAGAAAAGTCCAATTTTCCTCCCTTGTACAAATAGCTATTACCGCAGGCTACATCAAAAGTATCCTTATTGTGATCGGTCCGCTAATCAGCAGCAGCAGCAGCAGCAGCAGAAGTACTTTTACTGCCGCCGACCACTCAATCAGGGTTAGCAAAACTACTTTTTTACTGCCGCTGACGACCGGCGGCAAAAATGTAAATCTTTAACGTTGTCTATAGTCACGATACGATCGAGTTTAAAGAAAAAGGTATTGAACTTTAAAATATAAAAATTTCAACTTAATTAACATTAATTAATAATAATTAATAAATAATTATTATTAAAAAACCAAATCAAGGTAATTATTGAATAAGCAGTCCGTTAGACCTACAGTTGCGATCACTCGCTGAGGAACGATGAAAAATAGTGATCGCCGGTTTTTCAGTTTTTTTGTACAATGTACGCTGTAATTCCACCTGATTTATGAACTGGATAATTATAATGTTAAAAAATGAAATGTTCTTGAAGAGTATATAATAAACTTACATTTACATTGTACAAAAAAACCGAAAAATTGGCGGTTATGATTTTTACATCGTTCCTTAGCGAGTGATCTTAACTTACGTATATGCATCAGTAAAAGTTACAGTTACTAAAAGTATTATGGTAAATTTAAAACACCGAAATACCGAGCGACAAGGGATTTTGGTTAAGAAACTTCACAACATAATATCAGGTAACATAAACAACACTTCCCATTAACTATAACCTAACATTATAATATTCTACCTTTATACGTTAACGCCGCGATTTTTCTTTAGATTCCCATTATCTGAGTTATTCTCTACATCATGCATCGGCAATCATTTTTGGTTGCGGGTCAAAATCTACCAAAATGTGACTATTAAGAAGACGTTTCAGGTCAATGGGTATTTTTATTTCGAACAATGTCGCTGTATTCCGCCTATGTTCATTTCTGCAACTTTGTAATTAATCCGAAATGTTAATCTTATTATTTATAGATTCTCAAAGTGTTCGTTTCATCTTTATGTTTTATAATTTATTTTTATATATTATACTTTATTTGCACTCGAGTGGGTCACTTGAAATTATCAGATGGGTCACTTGGTGACCCGCGGGTCATAGGTTGCCGACACCTGCTCTACATCCTAATATAATTGGTTCACCTAGGTTCATAGCAGACTGCATAACAAATAGTTAATGAATACATAGAGATGTAATAAGAAACAAATTGATGTCGCACAGATAAGTAAAAAAGATATGAATGTACAATGTACATAAGTTCTTAAAACTAACGACTATTAAGAACTTAATCATAACTAAGTACATTTCAGGTACTTATTTATTTGCGTATGCAGAAAAAAGAGAGTTGTCCTGAAAAGAAGTACCGTCATGCCATAATAAGTACGGATGGCCACTGTAGATAGCTGTCTGTTGTTACATAACGTAATGGAAAAACTCTTAAATTACTGCCACTTATCAAAAGTCATACTATCTGCAGTAACCATCACGTTTTATAAGCAAAAACCAATCGAAAAGAAAGCAATATATTATACAGACAACAAATGGATAAAAAGATGTAAATCTTGAACTACAATGTTCTCCACCCAAAACCCTAAAGCAGAATGAGACCTTTTAGAAAAATAAATCATTCGTAACAGAAAGTAATCCCATTCATTATTGGTACAATTGCGCAATTAATTAGCCAATCTACACATAAAATCAAACTACTTTTTATACAATTCGATTGAAATATTGTGACATTGTGCGACATTTTTTTTTGTTAAAATACAGTTACTTGAAAGTTGATGAATTACCAATTCTCATTCGTCTCTTTAATTTTCCAAGAAATACTCGATATTTATTGCTATATATCCTTTTAATTCCTGGAAGGTTAGTTACTGGTATTTTCTCTGGAGATCTGTACTAAACCAGAATTGGCAAATTACATCTATTAATGTTTGTATAGTTTATACAACCACTTAGGTATCATACCTTAAAAAGGATATTTGTTAACAAGACGAGAATTTTAAACATTGATTTTCTAATTAATTACATCAGAACATTGTAAAAATGTGGGTTAATTGGCTTCCATTTAAAGATCTTAAAATCGTATAAATATTATTACAAGACCAGGTGTTTGTCGGTTAAGTTTTTATATTGTATGTGCTTTCCTGGTATTTCATTAATGATTCTTTCAGTAATGATTGAATGAATCCTTGCAGCAGTTTATTGTTAAGAATCGGCAACTCTTAAGTTCTTTTCTAGGTTCTTAAATCTAAAACTATTAATAAGAACAATGGTCATTTGAAGATTACATTCAATTGGTAATTACTCAATAGAAAATCATCCAAAGAAGAATTTAATGCCATTTAGGTTATGCAGACCATTCTTTAAATGCGCCATATCTCAAAGATATAAAACATCGAAACTAATTATTCTAATCAATATAGTTTAAGTTCCAGATTTTATCATTAATTTCGTATGACTATGACAACGACCACTTGAGTTTGGACAGTTTGAATTAAACTGAAATAGATTTTATTCCAACATAATGCAACAAAATTCAAATCTACGGCAGTCGAATTGTCCTTCTATACGGAGTTGAGATTTGTTATTTCAAGATCGGAATAATTCTGTATTATAGAACGTAAAGGTTTGCAAAATGGAGAGAAACGATAGTGGGTCACAAATATTGACACAGTTAATGGGTTAGCTTACGGTTCCGGATGGGTACGAAGAGATTATATTATACAGAATATCAAATGGTTTTTTTCTTGTTCTTGATCATTTTGACAATTTCAAAAAATGAATAAATAAGATACTTAACAACTTCCAATCTTTCAGGTGCTTTCTAATTTTTTAACCCTTTATCACAGCATAAAGATATAATATCCATACACTCGCGTGTCGGCACTTTGAAGTCGTAAGCTAGCTTCGAATATCACATCCACAAACGATAGTTCGCCAAGGCTTGTCGATCACCATCGTCTGCGTATGCAGTAGTAAACGGAAAGTAGGGACGTATTAGATAAAATTATTTATTAATTACCCAAAACAAAACGGGCATAGCCCAATTACATTGTATGGGGATTCTTATGAATACAATTATTATTATACAAGTACAGTTACAATTACAATTTCAATTACAATTACTATTATTATTACACAATTATTACAATAATAATGAGCTAATATCTATTACAATTAAAAAATTTACTCTTTAACAGGTTGGGATGAGTTGAGACATATATATGCATTTATTGTTAAGTGATAATATGTTTAATTGCGTTAGGGGTAGTATGGAATATATCAATGTCATATTTCTCAGTAACTGAATTTACAATTTGTGCCATTCTTATCAAAGGAGAATTACCTCGTATGTTGGTCCTATATTGAGGAATATGCAGAATGTTTCGAGGTCGCGATCTGTATGCTGGCACGTACAAATGAAATTATATTCATGTGGCAAGTAAGTTTTGTTAAAACTGAAAACTCTTGTTATAATGGTAGTAAAAGAGGAAATAGAATTGTAAGAGTGTGTAAGAAGTGTAAGAACAAAATTAATTGATGCCTTTGACTATTAGTTGGTA
Source organism: Agrypnus murinus (assembly GCA_929113105.1). Taxonomy (NCBI): domain Eukaryota; kingdom Metazoa; phylum Arthropoda; class Insecta; order Coleoptera; family Elateridae; genus Agrypnus; species Agrypnus murinus. Next base: position 61,967,926 of record OV816025.1, read on the forward strand.
TTAACTTAAATAGGTATATGCATAATTCACCATTTACAAAATTAAAGCTTTCTTGTTAAAAAATTCTTTATTATGATAATTTTGATTATATTATGATAATTTTGTATTTTGAGGACTGACTGCCAATAAAACATATTATCAATGTAGAAATTTTAAATATAATTTTTTTTATTAGTGAGAAGTTATTAGTTCAAAGTTATTGATCTGAAAATAAAAGAGTACATTTATATTTGTGAACGTGTACAATTTATTTTTATTTTATGATTATAGATTTTCTTATTTAATTTGTTGAATATTTAAAAGTTTATTACTTAGAATTTTTTTATATAATATCCAACGAAAACTGTTTTAATGTAAACAACAAAATGTACCGTTTCAGTTCGAGCGGAAATTACAGAAATAGTCCTTTCACAACCTTCATTTCATATGAAACGGGGCCATACACAACACACAACTAAAGTTATATGGCTCTGGCATAGCTGATGTGTTCGCCTGCGCGTATCAAGCATAACTGCTGTCTACGTCTCAAATTACAGCTTTCAATATTTGCGAGAGTGAGCCTACTGGTTGTTATTATACTGTCCCTTTACAACACTTTTTAATAGATACATATTAAGTTGGTAAAGTATATCTTTACAAGACAAGTAAAAAGCAAATGCCGCGAGGCTTGGAGATTTTTAGCAACGAAACAGTTATACTATTTCATTCACAATCATATTACAATATGTACATCTCTGTCATTGTAAAAACCTTGGAAAGTAAGCTAATTGCTATAGCAACAGTAAAGTGGTTAAACATTTTCTTTACATATCTGTAAAACCGACCAGTAAAGTCTTGACCAACATTTATTTGTAAATAATTTAAAACAAGACGTTTTAACTGATTTAAATTTAGGTTTTTATAAATGTATGATTTTAATTTGACCATTACTACAGATCATGCTTTCTCTGTCCCAATAGGGCGACAGTTTGCTGTAGTCTGCACTGCCAGCCTTGCCTGACTGATTAGATATAGTTGCTCTAATAATAAATCTTAATCAGCGTCATCTATCGACCAGAAGCAAATTTTAGTAAGGTTTCATTGTTCACTGCGAGATGGCAATGTATGGTCTCGGAATTTTCAAATTGGAAATTAATTAATTCCAGCGTATGTTTATTTATTTATTTTTGGGCGAGGAATCAGGATGGCGGAGCATCCTTCGTGCCTCATGGCACCGATTACTATGATCATTTGGCCGACCCTACTAGAATTTAGCCGAATCTGGGGGAATTCCACCCCCAGTAGGGATCTTTATCGTGCCAAACATCGCATTGACACGGGACCTACAGTGTTACTTCCTATCCGAAAAGAAGGCATGTTTTAAATTTTTCTCCGCTATGAAAAATTACCAGTTCGGCCGGGGATCGAACCTGCGATCTTTGGATTATGAAGCAAACATGCAAACCACTAATCCACCGAGACTGGCTCCAGCGTATGTATTTATTAAATAAAAAAAAATAAGAAATAAAACCAATATAAAATAAAATTTTTTGTATGAATTAAACATACTACTTTTTCTCCAACCGCTTTTAACTAGTAAACTGCGTGAGACGATTGGTTAGAACAAACCTTACCTTTTATTTACTGCAATTTTAATACAGATTAAAAAGAGACAATTTTAAGAAATTAATTTAATATTTTAATATTATCAAAAAAAAAGATAAATGATTACAAACATGTAAAGGAAATTGTTAACCACTTTTCTGTTGCTATAGCAATAACTTACTTACTAGTTTTGTACAATGACAGAAATGTACAGGGTGGCCCATGTAAAATGATCCTGTACCTTATCTTGGAAACTGTAAGAGTTACGAAAAAAAAATTATATATCAAAGTTGGTCGGTGTCAATGAAATTTTAATTTTATAATAGTTTTGTATATACACGGTGTGTCATATGCTGTGGCTGTTATCAATTTTTTATTTATTATCAAATTTAATTTTTCTATTTTTTATGGAAAATCCAAGTTAAAAAAACAAATTAACAAGTAAAACCTAGGGTTCCTAAATATGAACTGAGCTGTGTGTTATTTAGAGTTAAGTCACGCTTGTCAAATTTTCCTAGTGACATTTCATATTTTGAAGATATTTACCAGAAGGTTGGCAATCATGAAAATTGGTTTAATAAATTAAACTGTCAGTATGACATTTATATAAATTTTGAAATTTGGTACAATTAATAATTTATTAAAAACTGTCGTAAAATTGTATATATTTTAGTAGTTTTAGAAATTCTCTACAAACAATAAATAAATGATAATGTGCACATTAAAAAATTTTACATGCATAAAAATAAACATGACAGCATAACCTAAAATTTATACCTGACAGCTGCTGAATGTTGTCACTAAAGTAAAGAGAAAAAAAGTATCTCTGTTTCAGACAGCTTAGTTTTGGCATAGAAAGAGATAAATTCTGACATCCGTGTCCTAACTCTAAAATAACACAGTTGAAGTTTTCATTTAGGAACTCTACTAAAACCTAGTGCAAGTTACATTCTTCTATTCTAACTTCTGCTATTCGGTCCTAGAAGATAACATGTAATTTGATACCTATTTTCCTGTGTTATCTATAACGTTCGGACCCTTAAAGACTTCTGGACTTTATAATTTTAGGATTTTTTATCCAAAAACTAACTTGTAATTTGATACTTATTTTCCTTTGCAATTTGTAGGTATTTACAGTTTAATCTTTTTTACAGCCAGTTAAGATCCTATTGCCCTACTCCTCCCCAACAAATTCTTTGTTTTTGATGTACTGCCACACAGAAGCACAGACATAATTATTATAAGTTACCTAGTGATTATTATTATTCGAAGAAATTTCGTAAACGACGCCACGCGAGACGTGCGCTGACAAACAGCGTTGTCTTAATTTGCACATTAAGAATTCTTTATCTTTATTGTGAAAATATGATACTCGAATAAATAAGATCACAACATTTCAAATCTTGCATATTTGAAACACTGGAAATTGAGAGACTGTAAAGTTAAAAACTATAAAACATAACCACTGATATACAAGTATAAGTATTAAAATATTAAGTTCCTGGGATTGTGAAAGTGAAAAGATATATATGTACTCGCCATTGGAAATTCCTCGGAGTATGACCTCGATGAGTTAGAATTATTTTCAATGCTGATTACAAAGATAACAAGTTTAATTAATATGTCAACGGGAACTTACTTTTTCTAAACTTGAATTATAATGGAGGCCTATAGGAAAAATGAGTTTTTTGGCATCTCCACCCAAGTGGGTGGAGGTGACCGAAACTTGAATCACAACTAATTAATTTGCTTTGGCAAGCAACGAGAATATTCTTAAAACCGGCCCCAAAGTTTTCGTCGTACAAGAAACTTACCTTTTCGTTGACAAAAGGATTATATTTCGCACAATTCTCTCGTCACTTATCAACATAATAATGTTCTTTTCTTTGCCGCAGCTTCCCTACAATTTATCCATCTCGATCGCCTGCTTCGTTACCATCTTCTACGTGTATGATTATTGTCAACAGCGTACCTCCTAGCTAGACAAATATCATACATGTGAGAGCACGTGTACAATTTAGAGTAGTCCTCAGCCCATTGCCGCATGGCAGCACGACTCTAACAAGTAACTGGTTCCTTGCTCACCCTGGACCACAATGATGTGGAAGTATATGGCAAGGCTACATACTATGTAGCCTGTCTACATCTTACTGTACATGTACATGTTACAAACAAATTGCAATTGCGATGAAATCCAATACGGCATCGGGAGTGAGGAAGATGAGGGAATTTTATCAATGGTAGACCAGATTCTCAAGAGCATAGACAATGAGTTAGAAGATAACATTGAGGATGAAGACTATAATGAAAACGTCATCATCCGGCTCGGAATGTTAAAAAGGAAAAAAATAAAATTAGCGCGAACATAGATAACCACGTTTTTTCTCCGCTGTACTCATTAAATATTAAGGTGCAATTCCACTGATGCAACACTAAAGTCCGTTTGCGGCAACCTGTCGCAGGACGTCGACAAACCATAAGTGACGCTATTGGTGGGCGCACACGTGGTCTCATCAACGCTTAAACTACTTTACCTACATGCGGAAACACGTATATGCAATCAGTTCTCGTTAACGTTTGTACTGTGCATTTGTTTCGTAAGAGTGTTTTTGTAATTGAGCTATTAGAGATTATACGGCAACATCGCGATACTTATAAATCATATTACATTGAAAGAATTTCCCAAAAGCATCAAATTACAATTTTACGCCAACCTCCATACCATTGTAATTCAAACTTGATAGAAAAAGTTTGGGACCAAATTAAAGGATTTGTTGCAGTAAATAATACTACATTTAAGCTAAAGGATGTAGAAAATTTATTAAAGTAAGGAATCGCTAACGTAAGCGCAGAAGATTGGGAAATATGTGTCAGGCACGCCCAAAAAATTGAACAGGAAATGTGGAACCTTGACCATATAATTGATGTTCTTGTGGAAAACGTAATTTTTACTGTAAATACAGGGGCGTCGTCCGATTCAGACATCAATTATACATCAGAAGACTCTGATAGTGATGCCTGATAAGTTGATTTGTTAAAAAAAAACTTCTTAGTTTGCTGATGTAATTTTTTCGGTTCGCAGAATAAAACGATTATTTGCCGCGGACGCTGATCAAAGATTGCTCTTTCTAGAGTAAACACCTCTTTTAAACTAAGCTTTGTTATGTTTAAATAGCGAGTGGTGAGTCTGATTTAATTGTGGTGTATTTAATTTTCGTCAGTATCATTTTCCATTCCATATTACGCTGAAACCGTAAGAGCGAGTTAAGCATACACAGTACGCAAACGCGCATCATTGTAAATGAAGCTTCAAGGATCAGCTAACTTCAAGTATATTTACGTCTTGCGACAGGTTACCGCAAACGGACTTAGACGACATGTCACATGTCACACATGTCGTATTTACATTGCTTCATGTTGCTTCAGTTGAAAGACTCAACGTAGCATGCGTCATTGCCGCATGCCACATGTTGCTTAAATGTTGTCTCAGTGGAATTGTGCCTTTTAAGGTGCGTACAGACCGCCGCGCCAAACTGCGCCAAACATTTGCGAACGTTGCAGACATAGTCAGTTAGGACGGCGAACCGCGCACAAACGTGATACTTCGCGCTCACGCAAACAGGTTCGACTTACTGTCGGTACATCAAAAGAAATTTGTTGCTGCAACAAATCTAATTAGGACGTATTTTGTTCGTGCATGTGGTGCACAGTTTTATTATTATTTTAAGCTATTTCTTTAGAACGCTTGTCGCCGAAGAACAATTTAGCTAATTGCATTATTAATTTATTATAAATAATAACTATAACAATGAATGATTGAAACGTCTTCTACGTCTTCCTCGTTCATGACAGATTGGGAATAATAATTAGAATGCAATATAAGTAATAGCAAGTTGCTTTAATAATAAAACTGGAACCTGTACAAACACGAACAAATTTGTATCTGTTGCAGCAGTGTGGACGTCTTTAGCGCACGTTGCTCGAAAACATTTGCGAACGTTTGGCACGGCGGTCTGTACGCACCTTTTAGACTTACAAAAAAACGTGTTTATACAAGAAATGTTGGGAATTTTAGCCTCTTCTAGTTTATCACACAGTTTAGTTAGTTTATCACAGACATTTTTTCGTAGTATCAACTGTTGAGTAATTATTTTCAAAAAACCCATTCTTTGTATCATCCATCAAAGATGGTGGCTCGCGTCTCCACCCTCAAAGTCGAAAACTTGAATTTTTCAACAGGGTCCCGACCTAAACAACATACTATATCAAAATCTATTCTGAATGTGAAATTCCGTGAATGTGAAACTCCTTTAGGACGTGCAAAAAATAGCGTATATACTATTTTGTCCCTACTGACTGGCCTAAAAAAACAGAATCTTTAAAATGTAAGATATACGTCGTACAATACAAATTTAGCATTTACTCGTTTTGTTCCTTTAATGCATAATTACTACCTAATTTGGCTCAACTTCAATCCCGTCATCACTGTCTCATACAATGAAATAAAAAAGGGATGAAAGTTGTTGTAAAGATTATTTTATGTAACTAAACGTAGGATATACTACCTTTCTGAGCCCGCTAACAATCCTACCTAAAGTAAAAAAATACAATCTATCCAGGCAAAATGATGTAATATATAGTATGAGCAAAAAGTAGCTCCATCAAAGGTGCTTTTGGAATTTTGAACTCATGTGTATTGTAACACCAAAAAATTATATCAAATTAATAACAACTGTAACTATCAAAGGACTCGGATTATTTTGTATAATTTTGTGGTGTTATAATACACATGAGTTCGAGATCAAAGGCACCTTTGATGGAGTTATTTTTTGTTCATACTATATTTATAAGAAATAATGTACAAGGGAGGAAGTATAAGATAAGTACATAGCTACTGCAAAATAAAGAATATGTTTGTAAGCAGAGTTACCTTCAAATTGTACTAGGATTATTCTCCATTGTCGATTGTTTTAAAATGTTTCTGTTTTTCAAACATGTGCCCTAAAGTATACTGACAAATAATAACAGTATATTTTGAAAAAAAACATTCTAGCTCGCCTTTCCTACATTGTTGTATTAGTCGTAAGAATTCTTAAGGTCAACTTAAATGTTACAGTATCATAAAAATCATTGCCGCCTACGCCCATAGAATCTAGATCTATTTTAATGAAAATGTAAGTGTATCTTTGTTGCAGAATTTGAAAATATTAACTTAACTAGTAGGAGGTGGGAGTAGTTATCAACTCGCGCTTCAGTCGAGAGCTTTGTGTTCTAAAAAATCCAGTTTGGACAATTTTACTCTGACTTGTTCGTATGTTAAGCCTCTCAATTCGTGCACTGACTGAACCTATTCTTTCTTGCAAAGAAACTTTTCATTGCCTACAACAAAAACAAAATATACTTACGTTTTCAATAAAATGTAATGAGACATTATGGACACTCAGTATTTTTACACGCCTTATACTTAATTTCCTACAAAATTGAGCTACGATATGAACGTTCAATATCTCAAATCGCAAAATATCTTTCTATGCTGGATATTCTTCATTGCAAAGATATAATCTTAGGGCAAACTTGCCCAATTTCGCAGTATCTTTCGTATATTGATTTACCAACTAAGGAATATAAGGTTCTTCTAGTTGTTTTTAGAACTGCGACCAACCTCTATCAGTCATTTTTTGATTGCTCTCAATTGATTTAATTCCAAACACGTGTTTATTTCATCAACTGCATTTTTAAGATGCAAAATAAGGCAAGTGTGCCCTATTTGAATTTTCTAGGGAAGTTGATAAATACACAAAAATTAACAATGACTAAGCATAGATTAAAGAATGAGCCTATTTTCTGAATACTTAAAACCATACACAAGTAGATATCACGAAGAATAAGACTGCTGATGTAAGCAGTAAGCACATTTAGTTATTGTAAATCTTTAAACTATTGCTGTGTAAATAGAAAGAGAACACAATATTACTTACTGTAAAAACTCAGTTATAAAATATTTAGAACAATGGCTCCACAACCAAGGCTTTGTATCGTTCTGTAAAACCTTACTCATGATATTGGCTGCTTTTCCTTTTCCCATCTTTTGGCATCTGGTATCATCATCATGAGGCATACTACAGTAAAAGAAACAATACATTTACTAATATTACATACCTGTAACAATAACAACTTACCTCAACACGTGACCCAATTCATGTGCAATAATATAAGAAGTGGATAACCCTTTGTCTTTTACTATTGCACAACTTGATGTTGGTGAACACATTGAACCTACCTCAGCAACACCTAATGTGTTACAAGGTTCTGCTGTTGAATTCTTACATATGGAATCCCTAAAACAAAACATCAAGATATTATTTTTAAAAATTTCTTCTATTTTCGATATAGTGGCAGCTTTCATTTGTTACTTTATTAAGTGTACGTTAGGTGTTTCAAAGTATTTGTTATTTATGGATTAACATGAAACTAGATTTGTAGAAACCAACAGTTTTAGTAGCAAGAATTTTCAAATTTCTATAATAATAATGACGCAAAAGTAGAAAAAATAGTATGTTATACTATTATACGATATGCAATAGTTTTTTTAGTGTCTTCAAATCTTCCCTGAGCACATACACACACGAAGATTCTCCTAGCCGTTATCACCTTTATAAAAGTGCGCTTTTCGCAATGAAACATTTCGTAAAGTTGTAGTTTAAAGAAGAAAATTTATTAATGGGATCTTTAGCTCTTAGTGGTTTGGCAATTTGAAGGACGTTGAAGTTTACTTAGTTACCAGCTAAATATCCGAGTGGTAAGTTAAAATATCTTTAACCTTTAAAATACTCTAAATACCTATAATTACATTATTAATTATTGTTACACGACGCAATTGTTCAGAATAAACCTTACATTTCAATTACTAGACCTGCCAGCTATTTCAATGTTTTTTTGTAATCTGTTAATTACTTACTTTAATTATGGCTCTCACTAATTAGACGGGTAATTACTATATTATAAGTATCGTCTAGGTAAGTGCAGGTTTTGAATGTTCACATACAGGGAGTAATTAATATAACTACAAACCTCGTAATGGGGTGTTATGATTTAGAACATATTTTCTTTATAAACGCGGTCGATTCATGCTAGTTTTCGAGAATTTCACATTTTATATTTTAAGTACACTCCTTGTACTCACATTACATTAAAAATACTTTTTAAAGATATAAAGAATACTTATTTTATTTTTAAAGATAAATTTTGCCTAACACTTATGTCAATATTAGTAACTCCATGAACTGATTTCATAAAAAAACAAAACATTAAAAATTCTTACCATCGAAGGAAAGAAACTAAAATATGACACGGTATTGAAGAATCAATCACCAATATACAAAATATGAGGAGTCAATCATATGATAACTGAGTAACAAAAGTCGATCTTCTAAGGTAGATTTTAAATATTGATCCAAGGGCTACGTTTATAGTACCATGTGCTGCTCACGCATTATAGTGATAAATGATAATATGGTATAGCAAGAATAACCGATTAAATTGTCAGCTTTATTGACTTGATGTCTCAATGTATACTTAAATTGATAAAAAAGTTTTTTTTATCAATTTACTATGCGAAAATACTGCGTTGTGAAAGTATAGGGTTAAAAGCCGTCTATCTCATCTTTGAAATTAGAATGTAATGGAATTTGCGACACCCTTATCGAATTATCAAAAATTAATTCTCAAAGCCAAAACGCGATTGTCGGCAAAAAATACAGTGCTATGTTCGCCGAGGAAAACCAAAACTCTTAAATTCGCATGTTTCGTTAAATGGTATGATTTGCTAACAAACGTGAATCTTAGCTAAATGTTACAAAATCCTGCACAAAATATTATGTAAAGAAGCATCGATAAAGCATTTAAAGATTATTTTCCTACGACCCCATAGGAAACCTAACAATATCGCACAATAAGGTAGTCTTGAAAGTTGGCAATATCAATCATCCTCTAAAAACAATTGATAAATGAGGTTTGCGTGCGATATGATTAGTTTCCGCATACAAATGTCATTAGTTTTCGCACACTAATGTCACTACACATCGCACAATTTAGATTATTCCATATTTTATTAAACATTTATCTTTTCAATGACCTTTTTTACTAAATATTAACTAATAATAAAACATTAAGAGCCGACAAAGCAAGGGCAGCAGGCAACTAAGGACTGCAAATGATTTTCTGTCAGTGATATTCAAGTTTTTCGTCTACATGCTGGATACTTCAAAAAGGAACACCAAAAGTTAAACAGTAACGTAAAATATTAATAAATTAAAATAAGAATATGTTAGAATACTTGAAATAATGAATGGAAACGAAAATAACACCAGATTATTTCACTAATTTATTATTAAATTAATATAATGATAAATAATTATAGCATATAGATGGAATGCAGACCAAGTCTGCTTGAGTAGACGTAGGGTACTGGCTATGTCAATTGTCAAGAAGGCATCATGTGTAATCCGACATGCGTGTTGTCGAGTTCAAGCTATTTAAAAGAGGGGTGTTAGGTTCGTATGTCATATATCCGTCTGCTGCTGTTGTCGTAATTCGGTAAATGTAAACAGAAATAAATATAAAAGAAATTCTATATCACGTATTTATTAACAAACCATTGCAATAAATGTTATAAATGAAAGAAATTTAAAATTTACTTAAAAAATTGTTACTCTATAATAATTTCGCTTTGTTGTAATTTAAGTTGAAAATCGAGATAAATCATGAAAAATTATTGTTTTTTTTTGGATCGTAGGAAAAACAGTGTACATAACTTGCTAGAAAGTGTCTTTCGCACACTCGTGTGATATCTGCACTCGGTTGGCGCCTCGTCCGTCTACATTCACACTCGTGCGAAATATATCACTTTCCATGCTCGTTATGTAATATATTATTATTAACCCCGCTACGAGGGTCGTTTTCTAAACTTGGAGGCGTGCGTAAAAAAACGTGTCTAAAACTAATACTTTAATATATATTATGTAATTAGGAGATCAAGCGATACTTTAAATCCGAGAAGATGTATTATAACGCCGAGGCGCCAGCCGAGGCGTTATAACATCTTCTCGGATTTAAAGAAGCTTGATCTCCGTATTGCATAAGTTGTTTTATTTTATTTCGTATCCAATACTACTAAAGTTAATGATTTGTATGTGTGTCCGAGCCCAATTCTCGCGTTCTATAAGGGCTAGAGAGATGGGCTTGGGCTCATTCGACGCGTAATTTGCCGAGGATAATGCACGACCGATTTTTTAAATTAGGTTATGTTTTAAAAAAAATTTAAATTAGGTTATGTTTTAAAAAATCGATAAATGCTGATTCTATCGTACTATTTAGTGCTATTGAGTGCTATTTGGTACTAATATGTGCTCTATCGATAGGGAATAGATTGGAGATTTATGTAGGTCATGTAAATACTGACCTACTTAAAAAAAAATCGATAAATGCTATTTCTATCATACTTAAGTGCTTAGGCCCGTAGGGCACATTATCCTAGTTTCAATCCTAATTTTTCCCTTTTAAAATTCATCCGAATTTATTGTATAATGAAGCAAGTTGCCTTGTCTGTGTCATCATACGCGTAATCAAGGAGATAAAAAGCAGCATGTCACGTGTGGCTGTTATGCAACATCAAATGATTTTTACGTTGCCAACAACAACGGAGATCAAGAACGTCTTGAACTCCGGTGTCATTGACAATGGAGATCAAGTTATACTTTATTTTACTAATTGTAGTATATAAACAATTGTTTGAAATACGAAATGAAATAATATACTATTATCCAACACCTCTTTTAAATATCAGGTTTACTGGGGCCATTTTAAATAAGGAAAGTGACTACTATTTTGTGACACAATAACACACATTACCCCTAGCAACTGAGTTATTTTTGAAACACTCAATTCTTCAAACAATAGTTATTTGTCCAACTAGAGAGGAAAGCAGGTTTTTTACTTGAGCTCGAGTTGTGCTTCTCGAGCGTCAGCGAGTGAGGCATTTAAGCCAGGATAAAAAGCGCTTTCCTCTCGTGTTCGACACAGCATCTTTTCCACGATATGTCCCAAAAGGATTGTCTCCAACAAACATTTACGCATGTTCGACTACGGCCCTTTTTAATTTATATTCAGATATTGGGTTAAGAAGATAAGAACACACAAAGTGAACGCATAAAAGAATGGTATTAGATTTCAATGGAAATTTGGGTGCTGTGTGAGTGAGAGAGAGGGAGATAGAAACGGAGGCAGGTAGACAGAAGGAATGAGGGCGGAAGCAGAGAGACATTGGGAGGGAGGTAGGAAGAGTGAGAAAGTGAGGGGGGTAAAAGGGGTAGAAAGAAAGAGGGGAAAGGAGAGAAAATGAGAAAGAAACAGTTGGTGGGTGAGACGAGAGGGAGGGTTTATCTTGGGAAAATGGCGAGAGAAAGACGTGCTACTTAATATATAGCATGCGCAATCAAAACTGATGTCTTGATGCATTTATTTTACGCCAAAATGATCTCTTTTCAATACGAAATATGTGATACACTAAGAACGTAGACAGTGTCATGTTGATGATCTTAGCGATAAGAGCAGAAGATTATACCAGTTAAAAGTTTAAATATGCTGTATGAAGGAAATATTATAGAAGATGTGAAAGCGGTGACATAATTTATTGACTGTTTCGCCTGTTATAATAGCACCCAAAATTTCCCTAAATCTAATTCCACCCTTTGCTAATCTTCAACTATAAAAGCAAACTTTATTCTACAAATATACAATGAATTACATTACGAATTGAATTACGAAAATCTGCTTCTCGATAGATTTACTGCCACGAACTTGCAACTTCCATTTTTCCTCTCTAGATAGGGAAAATTAATCTCTCTCACTATTTTGCACTTTACCTCACTAGAGAGTAAAATGAATTTTCCTCACTAGAGAGGAAAAATGAATTTTTCTCACTATTTTGCAAAAGGAAAATCGAGTTTTCTGGGTATGGAGTGGAAAAAGTCTTTTGTTTCACTCCACAAAAACACGTATTTTTACCACCACAAGTTGAATATTTTATATTCAGTTTTTTTAATTTCGATAGTAACAGAAATATCAATTTTTTAGTTATTAATTATTATAAAGAGCAGTTATTTAAAATAGGCTACTTTTAATCTAAAAGAAGGAACGTCAAACATAAATTATTATTTACAAAATAAGTCAAAGCGTGACAATATTAAACCCACAAATATAAATGAGATGTGTATAATTCACAGGAGACACTCTAGGACAGCTGTTTCGATCTTTTGTATTATATTTTTTGATTTATAAATTATTATTTTCACTTGTAATTACACGAGTGCTTCGAAATTATCGATTTGTAATACGAACGTTGATTAGCAACCACGAGTGTCATTTTTTGACGTTTTAATTTCCCGACGTGCAACGGAGGGAAATTTGTCAAAAAATGACACGAGTGTTGCGTTTTAATCAACTTGAGTATTACAACAGATAATTTCAGAAGCACGAGCATGTAATTCGGTAAGATTATTTCATGATACAGTTGTTTATTTAAGCATCTACTTATTAACATAAAGATTAGTATTTGACATGAAAGTAAAAGATGGGACACATGTGACACTAGTTTTCAGCGTTGTCACGAAGATAAAAACAGTCGAAAAGGACAATAAAAAATTATCGAATTATCGCTGTAATCCAAAAAATAAAGCCTTGCGATTGGTCAAAAACGAAGTAGAATGAAATAATCAGTTTTAATACCACGAGAGCAAACGAAAATAATCGATTATACCTACCGAGCGACGAGACGTATTCTGCGAAACACCACGACAGCGTAGCTGGAGTGGTGTTTTAAGGAATACGTCGTGTCGCGAGGTAGGTATAAGATTATTTTCGGTTGCTCTAGTGGTATTCGATACGATTATATAACAAATAAAATTTAGAATCAACTATTATTTTTATTGGTATTAATATGCTTTTTTGACAGATTAATTTAATTTATTGCATGCACAGGTATGTCGATATTATTCAAAATAATTGTTACTCTGACAACGATTGCTTGAACCAATAGTGTTGCAGGCTTGGAAATACCGAAACGATTATACAACGTCGTGAAGCGTATATTCACTTATCTATATGTGGTAACTAGGATAATTCGCAACTACTATTGGCTAATTTTATTATGAGTTGTATAATCATTGTAAAACCAAGAAATGTCAAACTATTAGCAACTACTGTTGTTTTCATAGACAACTACTATTACATGTACTTACTATCATAATGAAATAAGTAGTTTTGATAAATTCCCGGAAATTTATTTTGAAAAATTTCCGTGGAAATATTTCCGAAAACTTTTCCGGAAACTGATTAAAATGGCAAATGTCAAGAAAAGTTAACGAAATTCAGTTTAAGTGATATATAAGTGAATCAATAAATGCCTGAAAATTGGAAGATCTTTTATTTAAAAAAAAGAAAAATCAAAAATTAATTCCAAGGAAAAATGAAAAATAAATAATAAATAATTATAAAACTAAATAGGGCACACTAACGATTCTCATGAAATTAACCTTTATCACTGTTGATGGATGAATGATGATAATAGTTTTATTTTATTAATTTTTAATTTTAATAATGTTAGTATTTTGAACTAAAAATTAAAATGAGGTTATAAACTACAAAAATTGAAACTGTAAGCGTATATTAATTCTTAGTTAAGGCGGAAATTTATTGGAAATTTATGAACGTTTCATTCTCAAGATATTTCCATAATGAAAATAATTTCTCATGGCAATCCTAGAATTAAGTAACACTTAATGTATAAAATCTTCATTAAATTATGTTTTTATGAAATATAATGAGGTGTTACATAAAACGTTGTATGTACTCAGTAAGATTAACCAGCTCGAGCCTGATTATTACTCTTGTTTAATAAGTAAGCTTTGATAAGCGTGGCAATGACAAAAAATAAATCAGTCCGTACGTCTCAAGGCCCGTCGGTGCATACCACCAATTGGATCTACGTTAAATAAGCCACTGAACATAAACTTAGTCACCAAAAACAAAATTACCATCTTTAGATATATTTTGAAACGCCTATATAGTATTTATTTATCATTACAACACAATCAACACATAATAAGTCCGATTCCAATAAAACCTACATGTCGTAAAGGAACGATGCGATACAAGAACCCACGCTATAATCTAATAAAGATTCAAACAATAAACAATTCTTACCTACACCATTTACACGTGCAATATCTGTTTCAAGTATAACTTTAGAAATCTCTGAATACATATAAAAACTCGACTTTTATGAAAGTCCAATAACCAGAAAACATTAAGATCAATTACACTCCCCTGAATTTATGATTCACCAAAGCAAAAGTTAACAAAATCGATTTTATAAAAATAAATCTTCAAACGAATTATGTCAAAACTTTATGGTTACTTTCAGTTTTACGCAAACAAATATCTGTAAAATTTTGAACTTTGTATATATTTTGTTGTATACTACGTTCGTTGAAGTAGATGTTAAACATGTTTTATATCTTCATTACTACTATGTAATCCGTTTTCTAAATAAAATTACTCAGAAATGTCCATTTTTAGTTTCCCTAATTATTCAAACGAAAAATAATTCTTCAAGTTCTTACCTTGTCAAAAGCAAAGCCACGTCGTGTTGATCCTTCATGTTATACTGGGCTTGCCAATCACAAAACTTTTTCACCATTTCTGCAAATATTCAAAATAGATTATTATCGTAAGCATTAGAAGATTAAAGTAGAAGATACCTTCAGAAGTAGTGCTTGTAAATTCTGTATCTTTCAATATCCAGATTTTTACTACTGCCAGGGAAATTGGATTGCCAATGGTTGCATCTTTGTAGAGTAGAGCTACCTAGAAATTACTAGTTGTTACAAACGAAAAATTAATATTTTTTTGTTCTTATTTAAGGATAATAATGTTTTATTTAGTTGATATTTCTAAATATTTAAAATGCTAAAACATTAATAGGAAACTACTTATGTATTTATTATAATTATTTATAGACCTAGACCTTTAAATAAGCTCCTTCCATTTAAATTTGTAACCTTCTTGTTTATAAACACGGTTAAAGTAATTTAAATTTAAATAAACCGCCACAAGGTGACGTATACTATAATTTGTTATGAATATCAATTTGATGTAATGCAAATGTGATGGTTTCTGTACAAAGAATAGTGTTTAGAGTATATCTGCTTTTATTTTCCCAAGTAATAATTACAAATATATTTTTACAGAAATAATAAACCAGCAATGGTAGTATAAATAGTATTCAACAATATTATTTAATCAAGAACATCTCAAAATCTGTATAGTACTCATAGGCGCTGACATTTTAAAATTTTAATGGGGACTGGCCAGTTGAGTTTTACCAACCGTACTAAACACGGTCTGCTATTAATTAAACTTCTATAAACAATAACAATACAACGTAAAAATTCAAAATACTCAAATTGAATTTAGGGATTAACCTGTGCTTTTAAACAATCGTTCGTAAGATACCCCTAAAATTATTAAAATAGAAGCCAAAACATTTATTTAGTTCATTTTTTAAAGAAAATTATTTAGATTAGTGCAACTTAAAATAAGTGTGGTGCGTTCATGAGCCTACATGATACAATACTTTAGTTAGCCGGAGCAGGGTAATAATAACCCCAGTACTTATCCTCCCAGGTTCGATTCCACTGGCAGATTACTTCTACTTTTTATATATTTTTACAAAATATAAAATTCAAAATGATAGTTTTCTTTTCGATAATATTCATTTTGCACATAATTTTAATAAATTGTAATTCTGATTTACGGTATTGCACACAATAAAATAAAATACATTTTAAGTAGAAACGGTGATCTTTTTGCATTGATAAACTAAATAGGTTAGTATTTAATTAACGAAAATTATTGAATTATAACTTGAGATATCTTATTATATTAAGTAGGTCAGTAAAATGCATCAGAAAATGCGAGAATTGTAATAAGCAGTAAAACAAAACATTTATAATTAGCAAAACTATCAGTCACATGAAAAATACACAAAAACCAAAACTATGCAATTTATTAAAATTATGCAGAAAAACATCTTCGAAGAGAAAGATTGCATTTTAAATTGTGTTTTGTAAAAATAACAAATTTTAAAAACTGTCAGCTGAAATCGAACTTGGGGCGACAATAACTTAGGGTTATTATCATATTATTAACTTCATTTACTTGGGGAGACTTTACAATCTATTTTTTTAAAAGCACATGTCAATCCTTATATTCGATTTTCAAATGAAACATACGGTTTTAAAAACAGAAAATATATTCTTACAGGAACACAGAAAACTAATTCTTAAGCAATGTTTTTTGGCAACTTTTTAATATGCTTAATGCAGAAAAGAATCTTTCAGCTCTACATGTAGGTCATCAAAGATTTATTGAATTCTAAATATGTTTCGCTTTTTTGCAAAAAATACCAAAAAATACACCAGTTAGATAAGTCCCATATTTATATTTTCAATTTATATTCAATATAGCCTTGGTAGTGTAGAGACTAGCGTGCTGGTCTCGCACCCAAGTGATCCGGGGTCGACTTCCGGTACCGGCAGATCTGGTTAAGATTTTCTGCAGTTTTCCTTAGCTATAACACAAATATGGGATTTGTGCTATACCATCTCTTAAGTCCGCTGCAGACGCATATTGGGCCTGAGTAATAGTGATAATCGCCCCTCCCTCTTGCACAACCTTCATAGCTTCTGGGGCCTGGTAATAGGTAATAGCAATTGTTATTAATTTAGAATTTTTATTACCTAAAATATATTAACCATGGTAATGAGGGTTCAGCCCTCACTAAATTATTTTAATAAGGGTTACAGCTTTCAGACCACCACACAGTCGGAGCCTATGATAGTACTACAATATGCAGTGGCATATTTAAGGGGGGATCCAGCCTTGCATCTCTTTGCTAAATTTTCAGGTTGTTCGATTGATTCGTATTATTTTATTTAGCGAAATATAGCGTTATATTTTTCTTTTTAGGGAGTACTAGGCGAATGAATCTACTAGAATAGTTTTCGGATCTCATGACTCGCGAAATTCGCACAGGCAGCTACTTTAGTATCAGTAGATAGAGTAGAAACTACCAGTTGCGGTCGCTGCATACGTAAACCCCGTAAACATAAACGAAAATGATAGCGATATACCAGTTTGTCGTGACTTGCGTCTAGCCGTAGCAGGGCAACAAGTGCGCCGGACCAACATTCTGCCCTAACATTCGTATACTCGTAACGGTCAGTGTAGCAGTAACCTAAAAACACAAGCAAAAAGTTTTTATTAAAAAAATAGTTATTTATTTATAAAATTGTGATTGATAACAGTGTTGCAGTGAACAGCAGTCATGAATAAGTGTAGTGAGTGCAACAAATCATTTGGAAGGCTGACAGACTTACGAAAGCACGCTAAAAAGTTTCATAATGACAAATCTGTTCAAATTGCTCCATTAAAAAATGAAGAAACGCAATACAAATTCACTTGCCATTGTGGAAAACATTTTAATCACAACAAAAATTACAATGCCCATCAGAGAACACATCATGCTGTCAATGAAACTAGTTCTAATGTTTCTGCAGCTAAAGTGAAAAAATGTCCATTGTGTCCATTTCAAAATCAGTTCAACAGTGAATTATTCTATAAACATTTTCAGACCGTTCATGACATACATGTGTTAGTTCGGAAATTGGAGTTTTCTACCTTGGGAGACTTTGAAAAGTGGAAGAGTCTTTTTGAAAAAGAATCAAAGTCCAAATTTATTAAAAAACGGGGGAACGCATCTGGGAAATCATTCACAGAAATGAATTATTACTGTCACAGATCAGGTATTTTTAAATCAGAGGGTAAAGGACTTCGTTGTGTTAAAACTCAAGGAAGCAATAAAATAAATGGATACTGCCCTGCTAAGATAAAAATGTTAAATAGAAATGATAAATGCCAAGTTACACTCATAGACACACATGTAGGGCATGCAGATAATGATTTAGGACATTTATCACTAACTGCATCTGAAAGGCAAAACATTGCTGTTAAAATAGCGGCTAAAATTCCATTTTCATCAATAATAGATGAAGTACGAGACCACTTAACAAGTGACTCATTAAACAGACTTGATTTATTAAGCAAAAAGGACCTATACAATATAGAAGCTGCTTTTAATTTAAAATCAAGTGCTGTTCGACATCAACATGATGCTGTTAGTGTTGATGCCTGGGTCCAAGAAATGAGAGAAGGTAAAACAATAATTGTTTTAAAACATTAAAAATTAATTAGATGATACTTGAGAAAATTATAAATAATAATACATACAAACATGTTTATATTTTTAGGTAACTCATGTGTACTATTTTACAAACCTCAAGATGTCATATTTTCGGAATATCCTGAATTGAAGATGTCAGATTTTGTTCTATGTATAATGAACGATGGTCAGTCTCATGTTCTTCAAAAATTTGGCAATGACTGCATATGCATTGATGGGACCCACGGATTAAACAAGTATCATTTTGAAGTACATACACTACTTGTTTTGGATGATCTAAGACAAGGTTTTCCATGTGCATTCCTCATCTCAAACCGCTCCGATGAAGAAGTATTAAAATTATTTTTTCAAGTCATCAAAGATCATATCAGTGTCACACTCAAACCAAGGGTCTTTATGTCAGATATGGCGGAATCTTATTACAACGCATGGATAAAAGTTATGGATAGAGCAGATCATAGGTAAATGTTTTTTTTTTGATTGTATGAACTCTCATTATTATTATTTTAATAAATATTTAGATTGTTTTGCACCTGGCATGTACTGCGGGCCTGGAGTAAAAATTTATTTTACATTTCCTCAAAAAATAAACAGGTTTGAAAATTGTATTAAAAATTTTTGCCTTAATTTAATATATTAATATTTCAGCAAAAAATAAATGCCCAATTGAGGATAATGTTGGAAGAAAGTGACTCCAGAGCATTTGAACGAATGCTCCATAATTTTATTGTTGAAACTGCAAGTGACCCAGAAACAGTTACTTTTTCAAATTATTTCAAAAGCCATTATTCACACAACTCTACTCTATGGGCATACTGTCATAGACTGCACTGTGGGTTGAACACAAACATGCACCTCGAGCGTATGCATAGGACTATTAAATATGTGTACTGTAGGGGCCAAAATGTGAAACGTCTCGATAAAACCATCAGTTGTCTGATGACATTCGTGCGAGATAAGCTTTATGACAGAATTATTATGTTGCATAAAGGGAGAATAAGTAGCAAGTTAGCGGATCTTAGATCACGTCATAAGATTAGTATGACATTGACAAATACCATTTGCGAGAATGGTGAAAACACTTGGGAAGTGCAATCAACAAGAAACGCTGAAGTTTACACTATAAAGAAAGAAAAAAACAATTGTGATTGTTCCTTGAAGTGCTCGGATTGCAATAATTGCATCCACCAATATTCCTGTAGTTGCCTTGATTCTGCGGTAAAGTGGAACATGTGCAAACACATCCATTTATTATGCACATATTTAAACGCAAAACATAGAGATTCCACCATAGACCCAGGTAAACAATAATTATTATTTTTGCCTATTTTTTTTTTCATTTGCATAAAAAATTAAGAGATGACTCACTGATCAACCCCTAACAAGGGGCATTTGAATAATGGTTGATCAATGATCAGTGTTTCATTTCATGTTTGATTTTATGCAACTGGTCTTTATTCTTTGTCTTTGTTGTGATCTAGGTATTAATCTATTAAACTTTTTTTTATTGTGCCTATAGCCAACGCAACACTCTAGGGGGTGACCAAATGAGGTGTGCATTTGATAATTACCTATGTATGTAATTTAATTTAGGTGTTTATGGTGAGGAATTTTGAGGTGGTGGCGGCTAATTGTATTATTGTTCACAAAATTATTACAAAACCTATCATAGTTTTCAATAGTAAGATCCCGAGACTATGTCAAATTGCCGATAATTCTTTATAAATTACCCAAGTACAGCGAACGAGGGGAATTTGAAAAAATTATCAGGCAATTTGACATAGTCGAGGGGTCTTTAGCTGACTATTTCCCTCACAAAATTTAAGACCATCAAATCGCTTCATTTTTCAAAAATCATCCAATTCGCGTCGAATTACGCGCTAATTTTTTCCCTAGCGGTATTAGGGAGTTATCGCACTTCATACGCTAAAATTACGGTAACGCTAACTGTATTAAATACACTACATGATTGGCTAATTCATCGTCATTGCTAAGCGATAATGGCTTTAGCGTATACGGTATCTTTAGCGTACGATGTGCGATAACTCCCTATTATCAAAAATTATCGCTAAATGATCAAGACTCTTTCTATAATTTTTGAAATGCACTCACAAAAACCAACAAATGAATGTTTTTAACATTGCAGTTAATCGGGAAATAGTCAATAACATTTAATTTTGTTTATGTCCGACCGGGCGTAAGTGGCATCATTAAAGCTTTCAATAGCGGGCGTAAGGAATACTTATTACGGCCCGTTGTTATGAATATTGATGCATTCTCTATAGAAACATGACCAGAGGTGACATTAATGTCATCAATGACATTTTTTGTAGGTTACAAAATATATAATGAAAATTTTCGGTTTAATAGAGAATTTCCGGTCGGACATAAAGTTTTGTATGTACCACGGGCGTAATTAGTGTTTGTGGCCCTTAGCGTGTTATGGCCCTCGACTCCCAATGTCACGCCGCGGGCCACAAACGCCTTCATTACGCCAGTAATACATAAATAACTATTATTATATATCAGGTTTTTTTTTTTAATTTTATGTCTAGTCATCTCTGAGAAATATGAATATTAACAAGTCATAACCAACTATAGATACAAAATTTTAAAAATCACCTGGTTGGATTTGCAAAGATAGAATTACTTAACTAATATGAGTGTATTTTTTTTTAATTAGATGATGGGGAACACACTTTAACGATCCATTGTGATTTGAAACAAACAGAATCAGAGGATCTAGTTAAAGCATTGAATGCTGGTACCGCAAACATCGGAAAAAATGACCAATTGCTGAATGAAAGGAAAGAAAAAATGAGAAGCCATTTAAATAATATTCTTGATAAAATTAAAACAAACTCAGAAATGGAAGCTTTTGAAAGATTGGTTTTGCCCATTGAAGCAACAGTTTCAGCGGTATCACGAGCATCTGGTTCTTCATTGGGGACAAATTCTGACCGTGAAAAACGTATTCCTGGAAATAAAAAAATTATTCCGCAAAGGCGACTGTATTCCACTAAGAAAAAATCAAGCAAAACAACTCCCAAGAAACTGGCACATGAAGATCGCATTAAACTATCTCTAGCTTTGTTAAATAATGATAATAATAATACTGTCCTGATCAATCAATAAAGTTTGTAAACTTAGCCGAAATGATTATCATTATTACAATTATAATGAAATTAAATTGTGCCGTTCGCACCGCTTTCGGCCGTGATTCACTTATCAGCTAACCCTACTTCTCAAAAGAATAAGTAATGGAATCTGTTCTGTGAAGCATTTCTTAAATTGAAAGTGTAGGTCTAGATATCATATGTATAGTAATAAATTTATTTTTGAGTGGTGGGCTGTCACTTTATTTTTAACTGAAAGCAGTGGCAACGGGCATAACTCAATTTCTCCTTAATTCATTGGCATGGGTGTGCACAACAAATAGTTTTGAGCTTCGTACCCGAGTAAATCAAAAGCAAAAAATTCGTGTTATTCATTCAGTTCAGGCGGTACAATTTGATCATAGATGCACGTTCCATTGGTCCGGCGCATTAGTTGCCCTGCTACGGCTAGACGCAAGTTTTGTCGTGTGCCCCGAGTTTGACGTATGCAGCAACTACCACTGGAAACTACCCAGCATTTTTAAATGAATTACTAAAAAGACCGTCCCAAAAACGTTATGCTGAATCTCATAAGAGTAGCAGATTTGCAATTTTGTTTTAATAACAAGTTTGAAACTTTATAAAGCGTGTCAATTACAAAATAAATCAAGATTGTTTCTTAACAAAACAACTGCCAATTTTAATAAGGCGTTTTACATTAATTAAATGACATTCTGAATAAATTTGTTTCAATAAATATTTTTCACATACGAGTATAGTTCGTAAAATGAAAGATTTTGCATTTCGCATTAGTGAGCATCAGGGGATTTCCCTTCTCGGACACCCTACCGTCTTTGTATTTCTATGACCAAGTAGACAGTAAACAATAATAAAGGACAAATCCATCAGTCAGATAAACAAGTTTATGCTAATCCGAAAAGCAAAATCTCTCATTTTACGGACTGTATAGGTGTAAAATTATTATTAAAGAAAATTATAAAAAAATGTATTTAAATTTGAACAATTTTAGTTAAATATAATGCAGTAATTAAAATAAAATTATTTTCTACTAGTGAAACCCTATACAAGTTGAAATTTTTGCTAGAATTAAATGTTTAATTACTTTTTCAACGGCTGTCAAAAAATTGACATTTTTTTTTAATATCAGTATGCAAAATGCCGCATTGGTTTTGTTTACTTGACAACGTGCACGAAATATTTTTCGCTTTAGAGCGAAAGATATTTCGTGCATTTATGCTTATTTGAGCTATATCGTTTCCGTAGCAACAACGAAACTGTTCACTTTACGCTAAAATAAAATATTTTTATGATTTTTTTTCAACTTTTTCGGTTATTTCAATAACGCTGAAGAAAAAACGTGTGCAATTCGTACTCGAAATGACTTTTGGTGGTCTCGAATGAGATTTTCAGATTTTGAGAGTCGTCAAAGACTTTCGTTCTTGACCACCAAAGTAGCATTTCGTGCACAGAAATAACTATTGTTTTTAACTTTAAACCCACCTAATAGGATATTGGTATTGGTCAATTAATCCATCAGAACAAAAGGTACATCCATGAAGAAGAGTACAAAAATATTTTTATTTGCACTTATTTTTACACTTTATATTTTTCTTTATATTTCTTAAATTGACAAGAAAAAAATATAAATGATGCGGACAAACACAGAGGAAAACACGAAGAAGTAACTGTAGCCGAAAACCGTGAACGATGGACAGTATTAATAAAAATGACGATATTTCTTACTTAGTAACAATCTACCATGAAGTGTATGACCACTTTTGCATTTCTGCACATGTTTTCTCGCGTGCCATGAGATCCTGAAACTACAGGGTGATCCAAATTGATTGAAGACGGTTTGAATTTACCGCCATGTTAAATTATTGTCACATTGGCAACTGGAATACTTTTCTGTTTCTTTTATTTTACAGCGGCGTCTCAAGAATAATATAGCTTATAAACTTCGTTAATTTTAAATAATAAGTTTACTTGATAATAAAATGGTCTAACAAACCGTAGTTCTGAAAAAAACTGTTCTGTAAAATAAGAAAACAAGCGAAATAAAGCAAAAATTCAATGAAAACCCGGAACAACGTAGCAAAGCACAACAATGTAAACGACAAGGTGACGAGTTGACTTTGCACCTTTACACATCACATTTCAATAGTGCTACACTAACAACGTGAAATACATTAAAACCTAAGGGGCGAAATTCAAACCGTCTTCACTCAATTTTGATCTCACTGTACTCTAATTACAGATACTATACATATTGCAGTATATATAGTATACGTTTATTTACTGTTCATCATACAGACAAACTTCCTGCACTTCTTTTTATCTCTTGCCAATTATAGTCTTGCTCTTTGTTGTGTTACGTCACGATCTTCCAATATTTTCTCCGCGCTTTTGTTCCATGACTTAATGGGTCTTTCTCTCTTTCTCGTCAGTCGTCACTGGTATCTTTACCTGACATATTCTCTTCACCGGTTGGTCATTTCTCAACGGCTTTCAAGTGTTTCATTTCCAGAAATTGTATTCTGTCTTTCATTTTTTTACTGCGTACCCAACCTTCGCAACCGTAAATTAGGACTGGTCTAAATATAACTTTGTATACACTCATTCTGGTTTTCCTAGATATTTCTTTTTTCCATACGAGGATGTTCCTTAATAAGTGGTACAGCTTTGATGCATTCTATATTCTGGTGGCTATCCACCACTCGCTATCCTTCTACAGCCACGACATTAGTTTTGTTGATATTGATCTTTAGATTTTTGTTTGATAGCGTTTCTTTCCATTATTTCAAGTTAAATCTCAACTTATTTTCGCTCTTTGCAAATATGACCAAGTCATCAGGGAATGCACATTTCCTCTGTCCTACATAAGAATATTGCTTTGGTTTTTGTTCTTGTTTCTTTAATAGCATCATCATCCATTATTATGTTAAACAATATTGAGCTTAATATACCTCCTTGTCTCAATCTCACGTTCACAATACATTTTTGTAATTCATTGTTGTGTGCTCTGACCAGACCCGGATTAATCTGCTGGGCGCCCTGAAGCTCTTCTACGACTGGCTCCTTCTGATGATATATCATTAAACTTCGGTAACGTTAGCTATTCGGAAAGCGTAAATAAACAGTGGTCAAGTGACCGCTCAAAACTACGTTCACATAATGATGCGTTACCGCTTAGAGTACGTATACTCTAAGCGGTAACGCATTTGAATGCATTGAACTAGAATGTATTCTAGCGTGCGAAATCCAAAACGATGTGAAATTGTTCAACGCCACAATTAAATAGACACGTTTCGTATCATTACCAATAACAAAACCGAGTTTAAAGGAAATGTTTGACGTGGACGCTCACTATAACTAATAAATGAAAGTTCAAGACCGAAATAGGGATTATTATTAAAAATGTTTTCCAAGCTATGTATTTAACTGGTAAAATAAAAAAGACATAAAAACAATTCTCATCAGCGTTAACCCAAGTTTCGTCAGTAAAAAATATCGATCAACTTTCTTCGCAATATTTTTTTAATCGGCGCAGGAGAACCATCTGTTTCGGTCAAGAAGCATCGCATTCCTGCATCTACGAGCGTATTTCAATTTTAGTTTTTCCTTTAAAGCTTTTTCTTTTTAAAGAAACATTTTTGAAGTTTTCGGCCATTTTTGAATTTTTAGAGTCACAACACTTACGCAATAAAAATAAATGCAACAGACCGTGTAAGATGAACATTAGTACTGGACATTTATCCGATTTCCGCGCTTAAGTAAACGGCATTAGTTATTCAACACGCCCGCCAATAGCGCTCGTTGTATTTGGTTTGTTTACGCTTTCCGAATAACTAAGTCAACCGTTAGATGAATAAAAATATAGATATCAAAATCAACAATCATTTTGTGTGTTATTTATATTTAGATATGTTTATATCAATTTTCTAAGCACTATTAATATAAATTTAAACCCAAATTAATTTACGCAATCATTTTTTACGTGATTTTTTTTGGCAAATGTATCTATACAATTTTGAAATTCTAAAGAATCAGTTATTTCTGATTCAATGCATAAAATTGATAGGGCATTTAATGTCTCTTGACCTTCTGACCCTCTGACGATCTAAGATAATTTTTTACCATTTTGAGAATTGAAAATGAACGCTCTCCAGAGCAGTTTGTTGTAGTCATTACGAATACTTCCGGCGGTCTAGTCCCAGACCTTTCTAAGAATCTACGATTATGCGAACCATGTCTGGCGCTGGGGCCACCAAAAACGTGGCGCCTGAACCCGAGCTTCGTAGGCTTCAGTATTAATCCTGGCCTAGGTCTGACCACGTTTCTGTGTGTTTATCTATTCTTAGTATGACTCGTTGTAGCTTTCCTGTTACTGCTATGTGTTCTAAGCTTTATGTTATTATATTTCTTGCGACCTTGTCAAATGCTTTTTTTAGATTTAAGAAAGCATAGACATTGTGTTTCTCATATTCTCGAGTACGCTCTTGTAGCTGTTTTATAGTAAAGATGTGGTCCTAGATACATCTCCTTTTCTGAATCAGCTTTGTGCATGTTCCATGTTTGGTTATATTTATTCCCTTAATCTTTGTTCGAATATTCCCTACCAAACTTTTGAAGCTATGCTTAACAGCGTAATGCCACGATAGTTTGTTTATGTTCCCTTCGTTCCAACATTGATTACATATACATTGGTTATAAAGCTCAGTTCATTTCTTCCTAGGTTCTGCAATATCTCTCCTGCAATTTGGTTATATCCTGCAGATTTTCCTTTTTTTAACTTTTTTTTATTGCTTGCATTGCCTCTTCTTTACTTATATCCTGTCCCTGAAGCAATTCATTTTCTATTTTGTGCCATGTTGTATGGCACTAACTGCTCATAGTTTTTTCTGGGTTTAGCAGATTTTTAAAATACTCCTTCCATCTTTCTATTATATGTTATTTTTCGCTTAGCATTTTTTCTTTCAGATTCCTTATTTGTACTATTGTTTGTTTAGTGGTGTTTTCCGGTTCTTATATTTTTTATAACAATTTTTGGTTGGCGTAGTAGTCTTCTTCCATTTCATTTCCGAGCTTTTTCCAAGATTTTTTTGTTTTGTTTCTTTGACTCAGCAGCGTGCAGTGCATATGAAACAGTGGAAGCAGTCGCGATACGACGTATGCGCTATTACGCTCGTACGCAATGTGTACGAGCATGATAGCGCATACGTCATATCGGCACTGCTTCCACTGTTTCGTATGCACGGCACGCTGCTGCTTTGACTACTTCTTTAACTTTGTTATTCTGTGCTTTATATTCCTTGTAACTTTCATTTGTTCCTTTCTCGATGTACTTTTTCCATCTGCGTTTCTTCTCTTTTATTTGCTCTCTTATTTCGTCGCTCCACCAATCCGTCTTGTTATTCTCCACATGTTGTCTTGGCCGTTCTATTATTATGGTTTTAAATGTTCGCCATATTTGTTCGAGTTCCATGTTTTCTATTGATAATTCTTCAAACTTCGCCTCTACTAGTCTTTTAAACCCCTGAGATATTTTTTTATTGTTCAGTTTATAGCTTTTGATTGTTTCTTTTATTGGTATTGGTAGATTTTCTATTTCTTTAACAAAAATATTATAGTATAATTTGTTTGGGCATCATCAATACTAAGATTTGTTATATTATGACAGACTTGTTGTGGTCTACGCGCCGCTTTTTGTATTCACAGAGAGAAAAGAAATCTTTCGATGTCCGCTAAGTGGCTAAGAAGTGGCTTAAAAGAATTTACCAATAATCTTATGTACGCCTACTTAAATTTATTCTGGTAGCATTGCATGGTTTCTTGAGCCACTTGCACTTCCTGGTAGGCACGGTCCTACCGGTAATCCACAAACGAATCAGTAAAAGATTTATAAATAATACTAAGTGTGTTCATCATTATGATGAATTGGATATCCTAAGCCTCGTACAGATAGTTCCATCAATGAGCGAATATCAAGTCTAAGAAGTTATTCAACAATTCTGGAATAAACTTTATATTCCAGAGTATGCTATTTTTTATTTTCTTTTATATTTAACCCACAAATATGAATTTTATCTATTTATTAGTACACTACTAATAAAACCAAATAAATACATAATGTATACAAGAAAATATACTTTGATATGTATCAACTGTTGATAAAACTAGAAATGGCATTGCTGCTATGTTTGTAGTAAGCATCAAGTATTTTTTACTCAAACCAAATTTGGTTTAAACCATTTCAGAATGTAACTCTTATAAGATATACCGATAAGGATAATTGTGCTTTTGTAATATGTATTCTTGAATAGTAGGTGCTTACTTCAAGATAATACTTAATAAATATTCGTGCACATAAAAAGGAGATGATCATCTTTAAGATAAGAAAATAAAATTTATATTATGCACCTAAAAGAATGAGTAATAAAATTGCACGCCACAAGGCAGGTCCTCTTTTGTTTACTTTTTCTTTTACATAAGAATTCTAAACGTACATTAATGGGTATGTAAAAGAAATAAATCTGGTAAGGCGAGAATGAGAATAATTATACGTACATGCGACATGAGTGTCAAAATATAATGTATCAAGTCATCATCCGTATTATGATACTGTGTCATTTTCTTATCAGCTACCACCATCGTCTCAATGTGATACTCTTGATTGCCTGTTCTTTTACGCCTCGAAGCAAATTCACTGGGCTTATCTGTCCACGGAACGTCGCGTGTAGATCTTCGCTTTTCATACATTAATTCCGTATAATCTTCCATGTCAAGAGATGTATCTAAGTAATCAAAACGAAGTTCCCTCTTGGTTATTAAATGTTCATGATGTTCTGAGAAATCGTCGGTTATTATCCTTGAGTGTTCTGTAAGAAAAAGAAATACATTCATTTAGATAATATATACATAACACATAAAATTGTATTTACATACTTGCTACATTTGAATAGTTACACACTCCAAGGTAAGTTATAAAGGAATGCTTTATTATTATTATTGTCTACCCTTATAATGTTATAATCCAATAAAGATTCAAATGAGCTGTATTAAAAATCTACTCAATGCATTTTATGCAAATTGTAATATTATATGAGAGAAAAATTAGGATTAAATAATTAATATCACTGTTAGATGTACTGGGTGTACACAATACTAAATTATTAAAAGGTACTATTGATTTCATAATGATCTAGGACAGGGGTCTCTAAACTACGGCCCGCGGACCACATCCGGCCCGCGATATGATTTTATCCAGCCCGCTGAAGAACTGTGAGGAAATGCGCCAATTAGGCTAATTTTCCAATAAGAATCCGCAAAGAAACCATGAGGTGTTGACATATTTGAAACGTATATGTCATGACATGTATGTATGACATGATTGAAATGTATTAATTAAAATAGTATTTAAATATACCATAGCTATGTACACCTATTCGAAAATTGATATTATGTTCATATTAATATTGTTATTCGGTATTATATTCATACCGAATCGTAATTTCATACTTCACGGTATTTCTTCTTACTTGTTCGGCGTTTTGAGCGACAGAGAGTGTTAACCGCGGGGTTGTACACAGCTCTGACGCTATGAGTTTAGTTGAGGGTGAAAGTTGTAAATGTGGAAAATAACATTGTCCAACAAATTGTAGGCAAAGCACAATGTTTCAGTCGGTATTCTCTCGTGCTGGATGAATCAACTGATGTTTGTATACCTCGCAACTCTTAGTATTTTTTCGTGACGTCGATGATGAACTTAACCTGTCACACAGGCATTACCCTAACTCCACAGCTTGCATGCAACTACAACAGGACAGGATATCTTCACAGAAATACAATACAAACTAATACAATATAATTTGAACTGAAATCGTCTGCAGTGCGATGGAGGAAAAAACATGTCTGGTATAAAAACGGGTTTGGTTGGACAAATCAGAAAAGCTTGTGAAGTTACAGTATCAAAACCAATGTTTCTTCACTGTGTTATCCACCAACAAGCAATTTGTAGAAAACACGTTGATATCAACTGTGTATTGAAACCTGTGTGAAAACTGTGTATTGAAACCTGTTGTTTCTATGGTAAATTGCATTCGCTCTCATGCACTTAATCATGACCAGTTTCGGTCTTTTCTCGAGGAATGTGATTTTGAGTATGTTGACTTGATATATTATACTGAAGTTCGACGACTTAGCTGTGAAAAGGTTCTTTCGCGCTTCTTTCAGCTCAAAAATAAAATCATTATGAATCACTTTTATCAGCTACCGAGTGGCTTTGTAAACCGGCATTTTCTGCGGATCTGGTGAACCATATGAACACTTTGAATTTAAAGTTGCAGGGTGAAGATAACTTAGTTTGTGATTTGTTTGCTCATATCAAGGCATTCAGAGCAGAGTTGAAACTTCTGGATAGCCAGGTAAAACATTGTAATTTTGATCATTTGCCATGCTGTGCAGAATTGTACAAAGAGGGTAAAGCATAATTTCCTCCCTCGTTCAAAAATTCAATTTGAAACAAGAATTTCAGAAGCGATTTGCTGATCTGGATGCCTGTTCAATGAGCATTAGACTGTTTCAAAATCCATTTGACTGTGACGTTACTGATGTCCCAAGTAATATTCAAATGGAAATTATTGATCTTCAAGAAAATGATCATATTAAAGACAAATACAAGGCAGGAAACTTGATCGACTTTTATAATTTTTTAACTCTGATGAGTTTTCAAGTTTGAAGAAATTTGCTTGTAAATTTATCCCCATTTTTTGGGACGATGTATCTCTGCGAACAAACCTTTTTGCGGATGAATTATATTACATCAAAATACATGACAAATTTATCTGATGAACATTTGAAGTCGCTACTTGTAATTAATGTTTTAAAATTTGAACCTCAGTTTAATGAGATTTTAAAAACACAAAAACAGTTCCATATTCACATTGATGGCTTTAATTTGCCTTCCGTTTTGTTTGTCGTCAATAAAATACTCGTAGTATCTGAAATATGTTTTTCAATAAAACTCATGTGCCTATAGGTATTTGTCTTTTTTTCATTACGGCCCGCTGAAAAGTGCTGAAGTACTCAATATGGCCTTGGGGCGAAAAGTTTGGAGGCCCCTGATCTAGAACAACAAGGCTAATATGATGCTATTTTACTCTTTGTTTTCCGTGTAAATACATAGGATAAAATAATAAAAAATCGCATCATATTAACCTTGCTGTCCTAGATCATCATGAAACTTCAGTACATATTAACAATTCAAAATATCTTTTTCAGAATATTACACTAATCGTCAAAGATAGAAAATTTCTTATTTTTTAGCGAACTGTAGCTTTTATTATAAAGCTACATAAAATATAAACATGCATAATGCATATCTATTTTGTAATGATTTTTTCTAAGAAAGTATGCACACAACTTTGAACAGAACCTGTCTTCTGACAAGAAAACTGTCATTGAAAGTTTAGATTTTTCAATTATGCAAAGATTTTCTACACTCATTTTCCACAAGATAATAAAAACATAAAAAAGTAGTATGCAACAAATCAAAGCCAACTAAAGCTTACGAGCCTATGTCTAGATGTGCAGTGTGGCCTAGTTGTGACGTCACGCTATGTGCCGATAGTTAACCATAACCTCTTATGCATTTATTGGGGGCTTTATTTTTTGTTATCTTTAGGCGCATTTATTGCTTATTCATCTTTTCGTCTAAAGCACGACTCTTAAAAAGGTTCCAATACAAGAACAATAACAGCGTTTCGGAGTAATTGTCTTAAAAAATGGGTTACTTTTTTAACAGTTTATCTTCGAGGTTAAGCTTTAGTTGGCTCTGATACAATAAGTCAGTTTGTGTTTAACGTGCAAAATTCGTTATAATTCAAAGGTTAGATATCTTAAAGAACTCTGATGACCCTGTAAGAATTATACTCTCAAAGACTTCTAATCCCGGAACTTATAAACATGATATAGGTTATCGCAGAAGGAAAAACGTCCCCGAGTTTGTGAACCAACTTGTAGTATTTGGAATAATATCTTTTGAAATCTATACTACATCCTCAACGTAAGAAAGGAGGAAGATGGAGGGTTTCGCATGCAAAAGATTTTGACCACTTTTCCAGAAACATTTCTAGGTCAAAAGTGCAAAGTTTTATTATGTTTCGTCTACATGAATAACTGAGATTTCAAAGTTTCTAAGAAAGATGCTGCATCTCAATTAAATATTCGAACGAAAGCGATTGTAACCTGTTCGAGAATTCAGTACGGTCCACTTGAAACCCTTATCTTGATCTAAATGAAAACAGTTTTTTCTATTTCTGCCCACTAGAATTGGGACATTCGGATCAATTTGCTAATTCAGATCAAGGAATTCATTTAACGATGTGATCAGTTCACTTAAACCCGTAGTATCTCCGATACAAATGTTCGGAATTGTTCAAACTAAACTAATACATAATAATGGCTTACATAATGGGATACGATCATAATCCCGACAATCATAATCCCGACAATCATAAACCCGACAAGTCAAAATCCCGACAAGTCAAAATCCCGACAAGTCAAAATCCCGACAAATTAAAATCCCGACAAATTAAAATCCCGACAAATCAAAATCCCGACAAATAAAAATCTTAAAAAATTTAGCAATATAAAGTTAAATTAAATTATTTGTTAATTAATAATAAATCTGATTGTTAAAAGTTAAATTAAATTATTTGTTAATTAATAATAAATCTGATTGTTAATATTAGACCTTTATTATTTTACCTTATTAATATACATATATTATCAATACTATTATTTATCTCAGAATATATGAATAATATAGAAATTAGTTTAATTTGTCGGGGGGATTCTTATTTGTCGGGATTTTGATTTGTCGGGATTTTGATTTGTCGGGATTTTAATTTGTCGGGATTTTAATTTGTCGGGATTTTAATTTGTCGGGATTTTGACTTGTCGGGATTTTGACTTGTCGGGATTATGATTGTCGGGATTATGATTGTCGGGATTTCGAACCAAACCCTTACATAATACATAATAACACAAATAAATGGCTTACCAGCTGCGATTTCAATATAATCTTACCTAAATGCAGTTCAACTATTATTCAGGTGCTATTGGGTATGGAAGCATGTATACTATGCTTCAATACTGTAGTTCCATTGGTGTGCTGACCCATTCTGCTTTGTCTGTGCCATTCAGATGGATTTCAACAAACAAACTACTATTGACAAAATGGCGACCGAATTGAATTCCATAATTCAGTTATACCAACCCATAACTACAGGTATGTACCCCCCCTATATTACAGTGTCTAAAATGAAATTCAGTTTCTAATTCAGCGGAAGTAGCGCCTAAAATTTATAGATGAGCATCGTGTCTAATAATCAGTAAAGCCTAGGATCCGGCGAGGCGTGGGCATCAATAGTTTCTATTATACTATTAGCAATGGTGCTGAGTCTCTCAAACATTGGGATCGGGTTCTGTAGAATGCGGTTCTATGTCTTCTTCTGTCTAAGTAATGAGTATTATTATTTCTACGCTGGACTTTTTAAAATCTTGTATTTCACGATTACATTGCTTTGATTAAACATCTTATAAAACGAACGCCGTAATTATTGATCGTAAAATCACTGTAATTGGTTGTCTTTAATTAGTACAAGTCTGGAATTTCTGATTATCAAAAAATGTAAAAATACAAGTCACGTACATTTTTAGTTAAAGATTACCTTCGTGATGTTTCGTTTTTAGGACATATTAAATTATATAGCCTTTAGAAAAGAAATACAAAATACAAAACCTGTAGGTTGTTAATGTTCTCATGATGTAATAATAATAAGACAAGATCATTGTTATCAACACCCATTAAAATTATATGTTTGTTAAACCACAAATATGCTTCTACTTAAATGTACCTCAATTATACCGCCATCATTTTTGTTAAATAGTGTTACAGGCTATAAATCAAACATTCATAGACATCAAATTGAATATAATCGTAATATTATTGTTATTACAAACAAGAAAGTTCATTGTTGTTTTTAAAAACGCATTCAAGGGAGTAATAATTTTTAATGCAAGAAAATTCCTCCCACATAAGAAAAAATTATTACCCCACAAAAACCGCAGTTTGCAATAACTGTAAAGCATGCATGATATTTGAATAATAAGAATTGCAGATTTACGGGTTTTTGTCCGTACTTTCCATAAAAACAATGATCCATAAAAGATGAAAGATGTTAATAGAACAAAAGACATGGTTGAACATTGAAAAAGTACTCAATATGATTATGTACATAATTTTTTTCTTTATTGTCTGGCTGTTTGTTAAAACGAGTACCAATGTAATGCAATACAGGTGTTGGGCTCCAGGCGATTATTTATAAAACAATTCCTAAACTCAATGTCAGCTTCATTGAAGAAGCTGAAGATAATCACTGTTGGCCTCTTGACGTTTAATAACAAGATCGAGCTTTAAAACTAAAAGCTTACAGCTACAGTTATCTACAGTAATAATCGTTTTTATAATAGAAACAATCAAAAAGAGACTTTATCGTTTCTAGCCCGACTTCATGAAACTCTATAATCATTGTTTTTATGTATTTCAATCAAAGAGATATGGGATATGGATACTTTCAGGTTTGGAAATTGGAATATGAATTTACATAAAATTGATGTTGTTGCCTTCTTAATAATAGATTTTCAGAAGTGATTCAGCAAAAGACTATTTATGTAAATATATGTTTCATTTATTATAATCGTAATCATCATTAACATATTTTATGTAAAGAAGGTACCAAAAATGAAAAGAATAATCGGCATTCCTTTACTAACATTAGTTTATTGCAAAGTTGATAGCTACTCCAACAATATTACTTATTCTTATCCGTGATTCTCATCAATTTCTTTAACTTCCTTAGGGATTATGAATTACTAATTTCATCTTCAACTTTTAAAGTAGATAATAATTGTTAAATTCCAAAGATTCCTTCTTTCAAAATGAAAAACGATAAGTATAAGTATATAAGTGTATATGTCTAGTAACATTGTTTATGATAGTTTTCAAATAATTAGCTTTTCAGTATTGGATAAATTTCATTTTATTATGTGCAAAGCTGATGAAAATTGGGTTGCATACTGTAAAGATTTCTAGACTGCAAATTATACCAAAGACTGACTATAAAAATTATGGTTTTACATTAAAAACCTACAATTATTGTTGTCCACCAATAATGAACTGAACCAACCTAATAGATGTTTGGTACTTATCCAGGCAGTCTCTACATCTCGTACTGGAACGGACCAAGCTGTTTCCCTCCATAGGGGAAGATTGAATCCCTTCGTACAGTTTTTAGAATTTTTCTTCATAAACCTTATATTAAATGCCTTTACACCATTCTATGGCATTCGGTGATATATATGTATAGTATGTAGGTATACATAGCAGCAAAAAAATATGCAAATAAAATAATCAAAACTGTCTCCAAAAGCAGAAAATTGTAAAGATCTACCCTTCGAGGGAGCTACCTCAGGGCCAGATCAAGCTTTTAGGGGGCAAGAGACCTTATTAGATTTGGGGACCGCCAATACCGTACATCCTTTATCAAAATTAAATTTTATACTCTGTAAGATGGTAATGAGACATTATGTGTCCAACGTTGATTTAACAGAAAAACTACGTGTGTATACTGAAGTGAAGCAAAAAGAAAGCATTCAATCAAGTAAACCAAAATATGAATTAAATACAACATTCGTGAAAGTACGAGATGACGCTAAGCCAACCCAAGTTAGAGAAAACCAACGATGTTATAATTGTGGTACAACGGGACATTTATCTGCAAACTGTTTATCTAAACGCAGAGGGTTTAAGTGTTTTAAATGTAATCAGTTTGGTCATCGCGTCGTTTGAGTGTCGCGCTAGTGTAATAAACAATGAAAGAAATATGAACATTAATTCAGCTGACGTCACGGAAATACAATCAGTAAATTTTATCAATGGAATATCTTATGGTAAAGTAGTTAGCATACAAGATTACAATCTCGAAGCTTCAATTGACACAGGGAGCCATGTAAACCTCATCAAAGAAGAATTATACAAGAAGCTCAACTTGTTCGAGCTTCTAGGTTCCAAAATTATGTTGAGTGGTTTCGGAAAAAGTGTTGTGGAAACATTAGGCTGTTTTGAGGCTAATATTGAAATAGACAAGCAAGAATTTACTTCAAAAGTTCATGTAGTGCCTAATAGATCTATGAAAATGAACTGTGTCATAGGGAAGGAGTTGCTGCAACAAGCTCAAGTTGAAATAGATGGAAACAACATCACGTTCAAAAGAAAAGGATATGGTTCTGAAATGATGGACCTAAAGAATATAAATAAAGACGGTGTTGAATTAGATATTGGCAGCACTGCCACAGGACAACAAAAAGAAGAAGGAAAAGTAGATTTAGTCGAGAAAAGACGATTAGTTTGCGAGGTAGCAGAAAAAGAAGCAGAGTTAGAAAGACTTAAAATTGAAGAACGAAGATTAAAACTAGACTCTCAACGAAGAGAAGATCAGCAGAAACAGTTTATAGAAATGCAGCATGCAGCAGAAGAAAAACGTCAAAGAGAAATTATTAGAAAGGCTGAAAGACGAGAAAAAGTAAGACGAGAAGAAAAAGAACAAATGTTAGAGCCAGAACGTCAACGAGGAGAAGAAGAGCAACAGAGGCAGTTAATAGAAATGCAGCGTGCAGCAGAAGAAGAACATCTAAGAGAAGCCATTAGAGAGGCTCAAAGACGAGAAACGGAAGAACAACGATTAAAGTTATTAACAGAAGACGCAGAAAGAAAAACTAGAGAAAAAGTTGAAAGCCAGAGAACCGAACTTCAAGATAAATTTGAAGAAGAAAGAGACCTGTTAGTGTTACCGAGAATTCAGCAGTTACAAGGTATAAATGCAGTTTACGAAAAGCGTCACTTTGGTGTTACCAAAACAGAAGTTCTAAGGCAAAAGTACTTTGAACCAAAAGTGCTAATCAAGAGTGAAAAATGCATTTCAAGTTGTGTACTGTGCATGCTTTCTAATAGAAAGATGGACAGACAAGAAGTGTCTTTAAGTCCAATAGCAAAGCAGGAGATACCTCTTCATACCGATCATATGGATTGGTTAGGACTGTTAGAACCCACGAGTAAGCAAGGTATATACAGAAGAATTGGTAAAGAAGCGAAGCGTCAAATACTAATGATTCAAGAAGAAACTCCCAAAACCTACAAATTCAGACGGCGTCCAGTCACTGTTTATAAAGTTGGTAGGCTTGTGACTATGCAAAGAACTCAGCTTGGACCAGGTTTTCCTCGAGGAACCTACGATGTCATCAAGAGAGTGTATATAGAGAAAATCGCGGTGGAAGTTATTGCATAGCAGAAAAAAAAGAAAACAAAAAGCAAAAAGTAATGTCTACACAGAGGAAATATGAAGTTCTGTGGAGAAGAAAGACATGCATAATGCATATGTTAAGTATCTGCAGTTTCTAACTGCAGACAGTAAAGAAGGGCACAATATTATCCATATAGGCAATCTTTGATATAGGTCAGAAATACAAGAAATAAAAATGGGAAATATTTACATTGAGAACAGAAAATGATATACACGAACATAAACATTCAGCATTTAAAATTTGGAGATAATTAAATACTGACTAAAGATACAAAGCTAATATAAGAGCGATTGAAACAAATACGGTGCTTTTACTTAAGCCTTATCGATTGTATGGTCTAGCGCTAAGAGTACTGATCAAACTGTAATTGAAGTTAAACAAAGTTGGTTCGGGTCAGAAGTTGGGTGGATGACCCCTATAGTGGTACGACGATCACAACCGGTCGTGCTTTGGAGAGCACGTGTTAGCGAATTTGGTCTGACTAAAGTCAGAGGCGCTAGCGCGACCAGAAATCTGGCAGTCAGGCTTCACCACTGACATAATATACATACATAAGTCTTGTCGGAGTGGAGTAGATTCCAAACTAGAAAAACAAAAAATTAAGAGCGACCACCTAATGGTACAATAGATGTAGATCCATAAAAATAAAAGAATTGAACAAAAGTCTACAAAAAGACCAAACATAAAATGGCTACAAGGGAGGACAAAAGAGACAAGGTATTAATAAAATACATACTAGAGCTTTCTAGAGCTTTTAAATTTCTGCTGACAAGAACTGCTGCAAATACAAAGTAACTATACTTATTGGCAGCTGGCAGGTCACAGTAATCAAGCTAATCTTGAGAAAACGTAACTGCAAATACCGCGACAGTTATCGAGGAATTAGATTATTTAACAGTTCTTACACAATGTATTCTAAAAGTATTACACAAAGATAGCAGAAAACATCAATATACAGAAAAAGAATATGTTTGGAATGGTAGGTCAACCACAGATAATATAATTAGCAGTAGTATTAAATAAAAAAGTAATTAAAGAATGTCGAACAAACGTATATACTTTTCGTACCAAGCGAAAGCTTTTTTAGCTTTTGATTTTTACGATTTTATCGATACATTATTCTTGATTAATATTTCAAGCGCCTATCAACCTTGTCTATCAACTAAGTCAACTTAACTTATGTGATTTACAATTAATTTTTTGGTTTCCCTGTTTTGTTCTCAGTTATTTTAATAAATCAATCATTAAAGAAGCCTATTCTATTTTTTAAAATCACAAAAATACTAAGTCAAGCACGCTTTTTCTAATTCCTATTCAATGATTTTTATTTTATGAGTAATAAAAAATGCTATCACCTAGCTTTCGGGAATTTGCGATAACATTGCTAACTAATAGCAATTCTCGAAACGAAGCGGGTGTAGTAAATATTCCTGCGGGATTTTAAACCGCATCGTTCAACGAATCTGCACAGCTTAAAACTGCAATCCCCAAAGATAATTTGGCTAAGCTGTTTTGCTCTATTCCCAAGCTGTATGGTTCTTTAATCTTTCGCATAGTTTAGACCTATCCCCTCTAATATTGATCTTATCTTCCTAAAGACAAGTGGATTTTTCAATTGTAGCTATATAAGAAAACTTAGTATGTACGTTGTAAAGCAAGAGAAATAAATGTATTAAAAAATGAGATTCTTTAAAGATTTTACGACGCAAAAAAAACTTATGAATAAAGATCCGCTAGTTTTTGATTGATACATACATATATAGGATAATATTTAACATTAAACATAATAATCTATTATAAATGGCATATTTATCAATTTTTTTAACTGTTATCCAGATTGGCGGTGTCGTTCTGTGCTTTATCAACCTGTCTAAAATAATCTAAAACACAACATGGATGTTTCGCAAATCTATAGTATCCATTCACACTAATTATTTTTCTGGGCACTAAAAATCTACTTGGCATTTCTTTAATTCAATAATATTTGTATTAAGAGAAGTTGTAGTTTTTTGTTATCTCTTCTAAGGTTATATTATTAGTGCAATGTAGTTTTATAATGGATCATTTTTCAAACTTTTTTGGTACTACTGCCTATTGAATCTCATATCCCTCTACATTATATTGTTCTACCTACTTTTAGTATTTAAATGCATTTAAATTCACCATCTATGCAGAAAAAAACAATTCAAGCATTAAACCAAAACGTAGCAATTCGATACACTTCCCAAATCAATCAGTTTCGATTTTTTACGTCTAACCAAGATTATTTGGTTGAGTTGAATGGAACGAATAAGCTTGTATGCAAATTTCTCCTCATTTGAACTAATGATGAATCACGACTATTTTTTGCAAAGCAAATATTGTTTAATCCAAGGCTGAATTAACTTTCAACAACCTTTACCGAGTTAATGACTGCGGTCTAGACAACGTACTCGATGATTTTGATTATTCTGCATGCGTATGCACTAGAGAATTGTGTAGTATGTACTTAGTTATATACTACCGGCTGAAAAACTATAATTTGCGTTTTATGTAATCTAAATATGATAAAGAATAATACGTTGATGTAATAAAACAGGCTTTTCTATATCATTTTGGTAGGTGATGCTTTTTTGCTGAAGCAGATCTAGGCTTATAGTGGCTAATTGTTTTTGTAGAACACGTAAACGGAAGGATTTGTAGATATTTTTAATATTTAATATTTTTAATAAATTTAATGTTTTTGGTGTTTGGCAAATAGTAGTTTAACAAAATGAAACTTTACAAGATGTGCATAGATTTTTTGATAATGTAATGTTTATGGAACGAGTCATTCGGCTATTGTGCTTCTAAAGATTTTACATGCTACTCGTCCAGTAGTTTATCCAGCATATCCGAAAGATCGATCCGGCTGGTCTACGGTGGAGATACCTATATTCACTGATATACATATGTAGATCAACTGAGCATATACATCC
This sequence comes from Agrypnus murinus, assembly GCA_929113105.1. NCBI lineage: Eukaryota > Metazoa > Arthropoda > Insecta > Coleoptera > Elateridae > Agrypnus > Agrypnus murinus. Next base: position 62,008,365 of record OV816025.1, read on the forward strand.
AGAGACGACAAGAGATCCGCTTAGAATTCGGAAGAAAATCTCCTGCTCTGGAATCGATTGCATGGAAGCGTTTGATTTAGTCCTTGATACCTTTAATGAGAACAGCCTGGAAGAAAAGTGAAGCAGCTTTGCAAAACTCTTGCATGCACTACATACGCAATTTCAAATAATCCATTTTAAATAATTTGCTCGCCTGGAATAGTGAGTAAATCCCGAAAAATATTTAATAAAAGCTTAGAAGTTCATACTGACATTGAGTATTCAGATAATTTTGCATATGCTACATTTTTTTAGTATAATGTGCAACTGTATACACGAGTAGCCATTAGATAAGTAGAACTGCACCAAGGCATACCTTGTCGAAAACTGAGTTAATAACGACTAATGTTCTTGTCTGATGACTTGTCTAAAAGTATCAACTCTTCAAGCAGTCGTCAAAGAAGATGCTGTTAGAGTAGGTACCGTAAGTGCAAACTTAGTACTATATGAGAAGTTATGTCACGGACACTTTCTAGCAGTTGCAGCGTGACGTCACTGGTGACATGTATAACCAGTTATCTCGTATCTATAATAATTTGGTGATACACAATATTTTCAATAAAGAATCTAACATCATAAGTAAAACGCGTTGTAATATTATGTATTTCATATTTATTTTTTACTAATCAAAAATGAATTCGAACTTAAGTATAATTTAATAATTTAGAAAACGAGCGTTTCAATACATAATAGCTAATTCAAATACTGTTCTTATGAAATCATCTGTATCTCTAATAAGATTTTTATTTATTTATTATTCATTTCTTATGTATATTTCTTTATCATTTTAAAGAACTCGTCACTTTAATATAAGTAACAGTATTTTAATTTAAAACGATTACACATGCGTAATTCGGCTATATTTTTATTTGCTACTTACCTGAAAGTATTAAGGCACAAAAATGTATAACGCACTTAATTTGTTCGAGCTAAATCGTTGAATTAGAAAAAAATATTACCGTGTTAATGCAACTAATGCAGGATATATTCGGTAGTAAAGATCACCAACGTCGTCACGTAGCCGTCTTGCAGTTCCCCTTCCATTACTCTTTTTCGTGCCGGCGTTTAACAAGCGTTGTATAGGGCAGTGAGAAAACTTCCCATATACTAACTTTGCTGTAAGTTTACACAAAACTGAAATACTTTGATATTTGAAAAAATCTTAAAGTGTGATTAACGGGTTGGCTTAAAGTAATGATAATTTTTATAACATAGTAGGCTAAAAAAAATAACTACAGCAGAGCGCCGCTATTCCGAACTAATTGGGACCGAACACTGTTGGGTTTAGCGGGAATTCGGAATAGGCGGATTCCATGAATAATATCAACGTATATTGACTTGTTAAGGTGTAGATTAAGTGCGGGAACATCTGCTACTGTCAGCTCTATACAGCGTTGATCGGCTCGTGGTGAACAAACGTACGAATCTACGTTTTTTCACAAACGTCTTTTTAATTTCTCCTGTTTTTAAGTTAAAAAAATCGGTATTTTTCTGAACTCTGTTGTTCGGAATAGGCGGATTTTCGAAATAGCGGGGTTCGGAATAGCGGAGCTCTACTTATTATTATTATTACTTTAAAAGATGCTGCAACTACCTCTGGATTAGTTAGGTTGTTTGTTTGTAGGCAAAGATGGCACCAGTTACTATGATCATTTGGCAGGTCCTACTAGAATCTAGCTGCATCTGAGGGAATTCTACTTCTCTTAGTACGGATGTTTATCGTGCCAAACACCGCATTGTCATGGGGATCTGCTAGAGAGCTTCAGAGAAACGAGTAGATCTCCAGTCCTAAACGGCAATCAAGAGAAAAAGATGGCAGAAAGTGTTGGAAACAGAATTGGTGTTTCTCACTGTAAACTGGCAGCAATTCTCTCAGGGCTGTATTCGCATTATCTTGTAAAGGTGTTAAGAAGGGCATTATGAAATCTCAAGTATTATACAAGACAGCATGCTTCAAAATACACAACTAAACGGCTTAAAGGTCTCACAAAAGTATAGAAAACAAAAGATGAAATTAATTCTCAGGATGTCGAGAGCTACTCTGCTTTTTTGCGATGGCGGTCGCTTCAACATGAATGTTGAAAATAACGTACGTACGTAGGTACCAACGGCACTAACGCACCTTAGCCTGTTAGGTTCTCCTGGATATGCTGAGCAAGGTTCGAACTAAACTACGAAGAAGAATGACCTTTGCCTACATTGTAACTATGCGAATCCATTCTTAAGATATGTAAAGTAGTTATTGACTAGAGTTGTTACTGTGTTTCGTTGAATTAATAATACTTTAAGTCCAACCGTTAAATCTTAAAAGCTTTTGCCCTGAAAATTGCAAATCTTAATCACTGATTAGAACTACCTTAGAACTTGTCTTGTACAAAGAGTGAAATTTAAAAACTGTTAATAGTAGCATTTCCTCTAACACAGCTTAATAGTACCATCTTCTACCTAGGAAGACGATAATAAGGATATACGAGATAAAAAGCCTCAGAATCTATTCTTTAATGAGCCATTACTAATTACTTCTTCATCATTTGGTTGTAAAAAGCTAATACCGACTCAATAGATATAAAACATGCAGAGAAGTGACTTTGTTGTTAACCACATAATATATAAAAGAAGCTTTAGCAAGATCAAAATAAACTTGAACATGCTTTACTATGCAGATTGATATGATAACTCGCCACTGGTTTGTAATAATTATAGTTCTTATTCCCACATTTCGTATTCTATAGTGCGTTGCCTAAGGCTTCAAAATATAGCGAAGATCTTTTATAAAAAGGTTTAATTTTTTATGTAAAAGACGTTTGTACCAAATGGTTTGTCTTGTTTCCTGATGCTTTTCTATTACTACCTATATTTCTTATCGAGGTATTTGTAAAAGTCATAAAAATACTTGAGACTTAAGCAGTTGGTTTGGTTCTTTCTTATAGACAAGGTCATCGTTAGAGTGGTGTTAGATAATCATTTGTTAGAATACACAAAAAAGTGATGTCAGATTACTATTGATTAAATCAGTTGTTTCATTTTCCTTCACGGATTATTTTTAGGCACACTTCAGACATTACTTAAGTCATTCTTTTAGACGACGTCTGTTTCCTAAACACGCATCTGTTCCATCAATACTAATTTTCCGAAAATGCTAAATCTATTTTTACGAGCTACAAACGATGGCAATAAAAAAATAATGCCAACAATTTTAATGATTTTAAAAGACAAAATTTCTAAAGGAAAAAAGTCTGGCAGAAGTTAAAACTGAGAGAAATGTGTCTTCAGTCTACTTCTCGCGTGGTCCAGTCTTGATTTACTTCTTTTTTATGCGGCACTAGCTGGTTTAAACAGCGGATCACTTAATATGTATTTATGCATACTTCATTTCTACAAAAGCAAGTCTTGTTTGCTCGTGTGTTTGCACGCGGAGCCCAGCAGTCTAGAGACATTTGCAACATACTTCCAAGTCGGCATGAGCTTTCTTTAAGGATACTTTTGACTATCTAACAATAGATAAAACACCTGATTATTTATACGATTTAACTAGAAATGTCAATAAACGATACAAATAAAGTTCTGACCACAGACCGGTAAGAGGTTAGTGTTGACCATATCTTTAGGTTTTATTACGAGTCCTGAAAGTCCTTTTGTCCAAGCTAAACAATAGTGGAGTAGCCCTGTACTTCAAGTCTTTACAATTGATTTGTAAAGCAAAATTTTATTTATCCTTTTACAAGTTGAGATTCTGCAATTATATATATAATCCCAGGATGTTACATCTCTGGCGGTGGGGGTGAAACTTAGGTTTTGCTGACGCCAAATGTGACGTTACACAATATCAATTTTTATCTTAAAGTGTCTTTTCACACAATTTTATTTTATTCTTGAATTTCAGTGAAATCTTAAGGAAATCAATTTGATTTTATAAGGTAAAAAATAGGAAAGATTCCTATACACAGATTCGAATTAATCTAAACAAATTCTTGATCAGTAAACCAAGAAGACGAGGATGCTTCTAACAAAGAATATATGGTAATTAATCGATTAGGGGTAGTTCAGAGTTGTTGCGTGGATGATCCAGTTTTTTGACGCCCACGTTCGTGAATAATATCAATATGTGAAAATTGATGTGTACAAGCAGGGCGTAGCTAGAAATTTATTTCCGGGGGGGTTCTGGGAGAATTTATTTTCGGGGGGAAGCAGAATAGAAAAATAATTTTATTTTGTTGTCATCTCACTAGTATTAAGTTTAGTTTCGGGGGGGGGTTCAGACCCCCTAACCCCATCCCCTTGAATACGGCCTTGGAGTACAAGGGTGCGGTTTTCTAAGACCGCAAAAAAGGTTACTACTTTATTAGGTTGTTTTTAATCAAAAGCATTCCTCAATTGATGCATTAAAGAAGAGCGGTATGTCTGTGTCAGTAAAATCTCAAAAGATTACCTGATCTCCCGTTGAAATAGTGTCACCTTTGCTTTCTTGCTATACAGGGTGGCAGCAGATACGACGCGTTAATTTTAAGGGCCGATAGAAGACGTCAAAAAGAACAAAGAAGTCTCATACAACTTTGTTCTAGAACGTACTACTTTTTCAGAAAAAAACTAATAAAGTTTAACATTATTTTGTCGCATTAATAATAGTACTTTAATTATGGGGCTTTGTCGGCAGATGCATCTCATCTATCACAACAACAGATCTTAATAATATTTTATCGTATTGCATGTCGTTTTCGCGTAAAATTGAATTCTTCTTACAATTAAAAGTTCATTTTACTCAATTAAGAAACGTGACAACCCTGCAAAGTTTGTAATAAAATCTGTCCGACAAAAATGCTGATGTAGGATGTAGTTTGCTGAACTTGGAATAAAGCACGTTTTGTTTACAGCCTTACAATTTAATGAATAATATTTGGGCTAATGCCTGATCACAGATGTGTAAATAATACTCTTTTAGAGTGAGATAATATTGAGTTTGTAGTTCGTTGAACTTAAAATAATTTGTCAATAAAGCACAATAACAGCTTTAATAGTATTTTAAAGAGAAGATTTATCTTGTTTTGGCAACATTAATAAAATCTTTAATTTTATGGTAATTAGGTGCCTTAATCATAATTTATTTTACAAGATAGTATTTTTTAATAAAAATACTGTCTTATTTTTACAGTTGGTTTGTTATGAAGCAGCGTGTTTTTAAGCACGTACAAATATTGTTTACGGAAGAAGTGCTGATTACAATTTTCGTAGAATTAGTCACCCGACTAATCTGCTTCGGATGTTTATTATTGTTAAACAATGGCTGTCATCACCAGTTTGTTTGTTTGATTTTCTAAAACAACGTCAAGCCTCAGCTGTAGAATGCGATTATACTTAAGCAAAGTTGCCAGATATGGCAATTGTTTTTTCTAAATTACTTGAAAGCTAAATCAACATAGAAAAAATTTATTAAGACTTTTTTGATGTCTTCTATCACCCCTTAAAATTAACGCGCCGTAACTGCTTCAACCCTGTATACCCCGAATACACCATTTCATTTTCTCTATTCTCGAAACATTCTTCCTTAACAACAATGAAACTAATAATTTCTTCCTTTTGAACTGCCAAATTTAGATTTAGTGTCCCCTTTGCATTAACATTATTCGTACCCTGTTCTATGTTTTAGTATGTTTATACTGTTTTTTGAAAGAGCACATCTTGCTGCTAATTCTTTTCTATTTACTATTATTATTTCTGGCTACGTAGGACACTCTCAATTCGCTTCGTCAGCTCCGCCATTCGCTCGCTTCGCCCGTGTCGTCCGCTTCGCCACATTGGTCTCCACGCTAGACAACGTGGTAGTGTTTACTTTGCGATTGGAGGCGGCCTTACATTTAATAGTAATTTAAGTAATTCGGCGAGAAACTATATGTTTGCGTACGAGTGTGTTGCAACTCAACGAATAACATGAGCATTTGCAACGGAGTTTCTGGGTGATCCACGAATTCTTTTGTGCCGACTTCTGCAGAAATTTCTTAGATAAAATTATCTTTAAATAACGTGTGCTATTAGGATTTTTTTGTTTTCATGTTGATAACAACCAACAACAAAAATGTTTGAATTTAAAATTTCATATCTCTGTTTGACTTTTGAATTTAGTAAAAATTGTTACCAAACATAAAATTTCTAGTTTTATACATATTAGGTTGAGTCGAAAGTTTCTGCCACTTTGTGGCTAATTTTGTTTTGAAGTGTTTAACACAAGAGCCATATTCAATTTGCATTATTTACGTATGTCATTTTAAAGATAATTTAAGGCAGATTTAGATTCTATATTTGCGTTCAACGTCATTTTTACAGCGACTTTTAAGACAGTGAGTGTAGAAGTGTAGGCTATTGCAGGCAAAATAGCAAAGGCGCTGTTATACATTATAAATAAGTTGAATTTGTTAATGTTTTAAAACTTGATATATTTTTAAATCGATTTATTTAATGTTTAAACAAGCTAAGTTTGGTTCAAAGACAATTTCGTAAAAAAACTTCTTCCGCTTTCGGGGGCCCCCTATGTTCGGGGGCCCAGGGTGGTAGCTACGGCCTTGTTCGCGAGATATAGAGGTTTATTTTTTTAGTTTTATATGTACACTTGCTTTCAAAACTTTCGTGTACACACTCAAAATCAAGTAACAATAATATTGCAAAATTGTAGCTGTGTGAATGGGTAATTTTAAAATTAGGTTAAAAATGACACAAAGTAACTTTTACAAAACAAATACCTAATTCGGCAGTAATTAGTGTTTGAAGATAACAAATTTATTTAAAACGAATATAACAATAAATACAAATATGTTAAATAATGTTTTAATATCTCGTCATGGCCCCATTAGCGTCTAGCACCGCATTCAATCTCCTGGGCATGGATCCTATAAGGTTTCGCCAATAATTTCGGTCTTCGCTCAACTCTTCCCATGCATCTTGAATAACCTCCCATAATTCTTCAGCATTTGCAGGTCTAAAGTTCCTTTTATAAATTTTCTTGACAATGAAACCCCAAACATTTTCTATGGGGTTCAAATCGGGACTATAGGAAGGCCAAGGTAATACTTCAATGTTATTATTTTGATACCACTGTGTTATTATCCGAGCGGTGTGGATAGGGCAATTGTCCTGTTGAAATATGAAACCATTAGGATACAATTGTTCCACAGATGGAAGCATGACATTTTCCAACATGTCAAGGTAAACTGCTACATTAAACCGACCATCAATGCGCCAGGCTACCCCTGGGCCGAGAATACTTATCCAAGCCCAAACGTTGACAGAGAATCGTCCAGACTTGTCTCGTGCTGACACATATCGTTCAGAAAATCTTGAATTTGCCGGTCGATATACTCGCACACGACCATCGTTGCACGATTTAAATATTTCTTCGTCAGAAAATATTACAGTGTTCCAAAAATTTAGAGGTCGGTATATATAATTCAGACAAAATAGTATCCGGGACTGCTTCTTTTCTTCTGTTAATATATTTTTCTTTGCGCTTGCAAAATTTCTAATTTCTGCATTTTTCACACGACGGCACGCTGTCACCCACGATCCAGGGAAGTTGGTCTCAAAAACTGCTTGTCTGGCCGTATTAAAAGGGTTCCCCCCTAGGTTATTCAAAAGGGCTTCATCTTGCTCCGCACTTGAAATTTTGGGTCTTCCCGAACACGGTCTTCGAGCCACGGTCCTTTCTTGTGCCCACCTCTTCTTTACTCGAAGAACCGTGCTTTTATCTATCCCATAATGAGTAGCAACTCTTCGTATGGTCCAACCCTCTTCTAACTTGGATAGTATTAAAACTTTATCTTGCTCTCTTAGTCGAGGCATTTTGACATGATTTTGACTTTTCAAAAATTTAAACGTCAAAGTTGATTAATTACAACCCTGATTTAATACAGCGAAAAATAGGTGTACGCGAAAGTTTTGAAAGCAAGTGTACATGCTTATATTCAAATGCTATTTACTCAACTTTTGTATTAGCTAGGAAAGTAGAGTTTGTTGAGGAAAGAGAATGAAATGGACTATCTACGGTAATTTTTGTTCGTTTTTCAAACATTTGTAACATAGTATATTATCTGAGTTTTTAACAAATTTCGACTTTTCTCAAAAAATCGGTTCCATTAATTGTTTTCAAAAAAATTAATTAACTAAAAATTAACTATTGTATGCAATGTTCTTATAACTTCTTTAAAATTTCAATTTGGTATCTCTATGGAATCAGAAGTTATGAATTTTCTTCTATAGTCGTGCGAATAAAATATTCTAAAACGACATGCACTTGTATTAAGAACAGCGAATGTGCTCTCAAAATCTGTTCCATTAATTTTCTCCAAAAAATCAGAACTATTGCACGATATGTCCTTATCATTGTAATAAAATCTCAACTTGGTATCTCAATAGAATCGGAAGTTGAGACATTTTTTCTATAGTCGTGCGTATACATTGTACACACTGCAACAAGAATTACCCGATGTCTACGGGACGCAGTTGCGAGCCACCTGTGTGAGTGGGAGTCACCTGTATCTAAAGGTACCTGACCTGACCTGACGAATCTTAAATTTTTAAAGTTTAGAATACTAGATTTATTAAATTTACCACAACATATACTAGCAATTATATATAACCGGTAAATGGCAATTATACATAATTACCTACCGGTAATTATGTATAATTTAATCTAACTTTTTATTATCAATCTAACTTTATTGTATTTATTAATTTAGTCTTTATTCTAACATATAGCAAATACTTATGAAGTATTTACTGTCTCCAGCCTTACTTTGTGGAACCCCATAATCATGAAATATAATATAAATACAAAGATTAGTTAAAGTTTCACAAGTTTTATTAATATCTTAACCTGACAATATTGTTTCGACACTTTGTGTCATTATCAAAGGTAGTTTGATACCTTTGATAATGACACAAAGTGTCGAAACAATATTGTCAGGTTAAGATATTAATAAAACTTGTGAAACTTTAACTAATCTTTGTATTTATATTATATTTCATACTTATGAAGTAATTTTATAATGTTATAGATACCAAAGATTGTATAGATAAATACATTAGTGTTATCCATCAACACTAATGAAAAGTAAATAAAACCTGCTACAGCAACTTACCTTTGGTTTCACATAATTCTGGATTAAGGTCATGAATTTCATTATTACTAGAAGACTCGGTTTTATGTTCTATTTTCTTGATTCGATGTAGAATGCTTGTTATAGAATTATTATGAAATGTTTCCGCAGGTTCAATATAGTAACTTCCCTCCGCAGTTCTGATGTAGCCAGTCTGAAATATAAAGAAAAAAATGTAATAAATTATCACCCATAAAACTACATACTACATAAAAAAGTACGATTAGAAATCTTGATCTCCAAAATGATTTGCATATTATAGTAGCTTCTAAATATAAATAATACATTTTTCATTATAGAAAACAAATGTTGTAATTTAATATATTTTTTCAAAGTATTTTTTACAAGACACATACCGTAATATTTTATTTTTAGAAATGGTTTCTCAGATCTAAAGTAGTACACCATTAGTTTTCTAATATAAAGGTAAAACAAGGGGTTTAGGTTAGGTCTTGTCGTTTTTGGAATAAATATATAAATCTCAAGAACTGTTAAATATATTGAAACAAAATATATTCATAGAAAAGGCTGAATATATTTAAGATGTTATCTTCATCAGACAATAGGTCATCTAAAACACCTCGACCATTCTGGAATAGTATAAAAAAGTTCTTGATCATTCTGAACCAACTTGCCCGATTCATAAAAAAAGCACACACAAAACTGCTATGTCATTCGATTTCGATTAGTTCTATATAGACAGGTGCTTTAATAAGGAAATCAATATTAGAGACGTTATTGACAAAGATTTGCATATCAAGATTCTTTATAAAATAGAATATGATTGTACAGAAGATATTAATGTCAAAGTAAAGAAAATAAGAGTGCCAACAATGACTCTCAACTGCTTTTGAGGTTGTCTGTTTTTCTACTGTACAATTTTACATTGTTGCCTCTTAAAGTATTCATTGTGCAATCGTTGCAATGCAGTGCTCAAAAAAGTGCAGTGCGTCTTTCGCTAACTATTGCAGAATTTATCTGAATGTATGCGTAGTAGTCAAAGCTTCTCTAGTAGTCCAAACCTTCTCTTACTTCTGAATAAGATTGTATACATTTTTGGCGCCTTCTGGACTTTTTGGTTTGATTCATTTTTTGCATATGTGGATCAATAAGAGTCCCACGTTTTTGTGAAGAAGTGATTGGCTCAGACATCGCTTTTTTTGAAATGTTTTAATTTTTTTTATTCATAGCAATAAGCTAGATACGCAAAAAGCTATGTAGAGCAGATGCATTGTAAATAAATGAAATGAGAGAGAGAGAGAGTTAAGCGTACCCCATATCCAGTATAAGGCAGAAATGAACAGGTGGTATAGTTTCAAAGACACATACCCCCTTGATGAATTTTTGATCAATTTTAAAGAAGTATGGCTTTGCAACATTTCTCAAGAATTACAATCTCAGACAATCAAATAACTGTTTCGGTTGTATGCTTTACCAATAAGAGCTGACAGAATTGATTTTAAAAAAACATTCCTTCCATGAATAACGTTTTTATAGACGTTTCAATAAAGAAATTCCAAGATTACTCAAAATACCGTTAAACAGTTAATGCCTATTACAGTCTGACGTGTCATACGTGATTGCGGTATTAAAGAAAATTCTCTGGAAGCTTACGATTTGATAAGAAAAGGTACGAGAGACTATTAATCTGTTGACATGCATGTATATAATGCATCTGTATGCATACTTAATCTGCATTTCCTATATCTATCCTTTATTAAAACTATTGTTTGAGAGTTCTTGAAATTTGAAAATAACAGGAATAAAAAGAAGTGGATCATAAAATGAATACAGTTCTACAATAATGCTTGATACTGATCGCCAGTAAGTAATGGAGAAAATCATTATTTTCTTATTTTATTTTTTCATCATATATTCCAGATATGTACTTTATATTTTCTTGGTATATTCAGATCTGAGTGGAATGTTTAATTAGAGACAATGTTTTCTATGAAGAACTACACATATATACGTATTGGTTATATGTACAATTCTACATATAGTACATTTTTTGGTAGACCTGAAACTGAAATATGTGTTTAACTGTATAACTAGGGTTGCCACCTTTTGAAAACCACAAAACCGGCCCATGGTTTTTTGAGTTTCGCCGATGCAATAATCCCAAATCACTCTATTCTATAAGTCATATTTGGTGGTGCTGCGGTAAATGTTAAAGTAAATACCAAAAATTCAGCAGTCAATGAGGGAGTGATAAAGGTGGGTTAGGTGAAAATGCAATTACAAATACACTAGTAAAAGATATATTCAAACAAAAATAAAATTTCCATAAATGTAACATAAAAATATAGGTACTTCTAACAAAGGATAAAACAAGTAGATTTTTTTTATAAATTATAAAAACAAAATGAAACAAACGTACAGTACTTAAGAACTTTTAGGGCTAAAATTTAAAAGTGTACTTTTTATTAGACTTTGCGACCTTCATTAATTCATTATTTTTTTTCACGTTTTCAAAAAATTCATGACAAGAATTTTTAGTATTAGATCTTATGCATAATTCGGCTTTTACCATTTCTGGAGATAGCCTATTTCTGTCATCTGTCCACAATTGGTTCATTAAGCTAAATATTCGCTCTACGTATGCGTTACTACATGGAATGGATAAAATAATTTTGACAATATTTTGCAAAACAGGAGCATTTATATTTAAAAAAAAACTGCTCCATTTTTTGACAGTGGTGAGTGACAGCGCTGCTGCTGCCTGGCACGAATCTGCAGCTGTGCGGAAGTGTTGGTAGATTCTCTTGAAGGAATGTGCACCTGCTTGCAAATCGTGTAGGTTGGCTCGCATATACGGAGTAAGTAGGCGGATAAGTTGCATGCCAACTAATGCAGTTGTGGGCGAAGCGAGCGCGCTTCTTAGAAGACCTCGCAGCTGACCGTGCACATGGCTCCAAGTTGTCGGTGGCGAGACCGCAGCTGCTTAAGTTAAGCAGCTGCGGTCTCGCGTGGGCAACTGAGTGTGGCCTTGCACGCTATATTGTACAAACGGAAGAGAAGTTGAGTTTTGTATATAATATTTAATCGTAAATATTGCTGTTTGTGACAGAAGCATAGCTTAAATCATGTTTTACGCAGTGAAATGTTCTTGCTATTTCCACTGCAACTATTAATTCTGTTTGTTTAGAGTCTTTTGTCGGGAAAAATTTAGTCATTACGTTGGACATTTTTTGTGTTTTAATTATTTATTTATGCTTAGCTCCGATTGCGTGAGCTCTGACCGCTTTAATTCCATCATATTTGACAGTAAATGAAATATGACACAATGAACATTTTGCTGAAGCATCATCACTACCTCGCACGAACCAATCTTCAAAGTTCTTATTTTGCAACCATTCTTTGTTGAATTTACAGTTTCTAACACGTGCTTTCTTTGGCGCCGGTGCCCTATCTTCTAAAGTTACAGTTACAGGTACAGCTGTCGAAGTAGATGCTTCGCAGTCACTATCGAAATCACAATCACTTGCACTCATTGTTCGTGTAGTTAAGGTGCTATATTCTCGTTAGCACTAACACTAGCAACTTACAAAACCCTAAGAAAAAATGTAAACGTAGTTACACAAAGAAAAAATGTCATAATTCTGTCATAAATAGTAAATACTGTCCTAATTCATGCGTTGCACGCTGCACGTGTTTTAATTTAAGAATTTACGTTTCTGCGTGCTGACTGCTGCCACGCAATACGCAAGCAAAATGACAAAACCACGTGTTCAGCTCACGATCGCGAAAAACCGGCCCATTGCCCGGCACCCGGCAGACACTAAAGAAAACCGGCCAGGCCGGGCCAAAACCGGTCAGGTGGCAACCCTATAGTATAACAAAGAATCTACCGTAAACATTGGCTTCTCAAATACCTTCATACAGAATGAAAAACTGCCGATTTTGGTTTTTAATTACTAGTGTTGGATCTATTGAAATGGCTGTTAAAATTAACTACGAACATGTTTTCATTATCGACTTTACTTCAAATAACTAGTCGACCAGGGTAGAGCAAATATTTACATGTTTAGCCTTCTTAAGACACAGTTAGAAGTGATGTCGAAGTGATAATTTCCCATAGCAGCAGAAAAGTATAGAATAGCCTGCCTTCTTATCACATGACAAAGAAAAAATATAAGCTGTTAAAATAAATTGAGCTTTTACAGATTTTCATTGTTTCTTTATCAAATCAATTCCGCTCCCCAAAAGGATGTTGAACACACGACACCTTGACGTTTTTCGCAGCGGAACGAGGTTCGTGTTTTGTCGTGTTTTACACGTGCACGAGAGTGGGCTATTAGTAGTGTAATCGCACCTTCATTTCTAGTACTAGACTTCAAGGCAAATTTTGTGCACCACGCAAAATGAGATGAAGAATTTAGGCATTTAAATATTTCACGTCGAAACATATAGGATCACGTAGACGAGACGAATTGAAAAACTAAAAGTGGTTTTTGTAAAAGTTTGATCTAGGCAGATATTGTGTATGAAGCAGCTTTTCCATTTGAAATAATAAACCTGGAGTAATTAGTTTCAGTGATTTTTCAGTTCAGATGGTCATTTTCAGCTCAGAATCAGTCCCCTCTTGTTGTAACTCTCCCGGCAACCAACGACCGTGGTTTTTAATACCTGACAGAGCTTCTCTTCCACACACAACAGTGACGGCAGTATGTCGGACAAGGTCTTCTTGAAAGAGCATCTGTATTTCAATTGCCGCTGCCTGCCCAGCATTCCGTGTCTAAATTATATTCTTGTAATCATTCCATCCACCTTGCGTCCAGACCTTCGGAAATATGGAACTGAAGAGCCATTTCGACGCAGCATGGTCCACCATCAACATAAACTTCTGTCCTTACAGGTATTTATAAGTGTCCACGGACTTCACGACAGCTAATTTATTTCCTAGTCATGCAATAGTTTCTTTCGGCTTTCGACAAGACCTTGCTAAAGTGTCTCTTGCCTACCCTGTATCTGAGAAAGTATACTCCCAATGGCCAGATTGCTTGCGTCTGCGTCGAGTGTGAATTTCCCATTTGTCCGTGAGTAGCTTAATATTGGTGGTGTTGCCAGGCCATGCTTTAACTGTTAGAAAGTTGTTTCGCACTCTCCAATGCTGTCTCGCGATACTCAACCAGTGCTTTTCCCACCAATATGCCATTATGAATCTTCTCATCACATTTCCGAAATCAGGTACAGTTGCGATCATTCGCTAAGGGACGATGAAAAAATAGTGATCGCTGGTTTTTCAGTTTTTTGTACAATGTACGATGTAACTCGACCTGGTTTATGAACTGGGCAATTATAAAATTCAAAACTGAAATATTCTTGCATACCATAAATTAAATTTACATTTACATTGTACAAAAAACTACAAAATATGCGGTTATGATTTTTACATCGTTCCTTAGCGAATGATCGCAACTGTACATACTACTTCAAAACGGAAAGTATCCGGATCTTCGTCATGTTATCATCGGCATTTTAAGCCGGGCTATCAACGTACTTTTCTTACCACTTTCCCTTCCCAATTCCCTTTCCTATAGTTCTCTCTCCAAATCTGTCGCTTTAAATTCGTTCAACGATTTTGTTGCCTTGAAATTGTCTCATAACACTAAGTATATCTTTACAGCACTTTATTTATTCACAAGAAGTTATTTATTTTCTAATCCCACTTCTGACACCACTCTCCCTTATACTCTTATTGTATATTATTATTTTTCTTATTGTTTTCTTATATATTAGAACTCAAGATTTAATGTGAATCCAAGACTACTTACGTAACAATAACAATATCTAACGTCTAGACGAATTAAAAACTGATCGATAACGAACTTGAACTCATTTATTTAAACTCTACAAGATTATTTATTTTAAACGCACGATTATTAATAATTACTAAAGACTATTTATTTTTACTACGCCACTTCCAATTGTCGATTTCCTTTCTCGTGCTGTTGCCGTGTTTTCGACGGTAATAAAGTTGACATTCTAGTCCAATAAGTAGATTTTAATAATATTACACAACGTAGCTGGTGATTGGTTGCTACCTATAACAGCAGCCAATCACCATTCCACAGTTAGTGAGTAAAAAGCCTTTTCTATCCACAAGTGAGTAAACTTAAACTTTAATTGTTTAGAAACATCAATATAGAGCCCTTCTATTGTTAAATTTAAGATCGAAAACAACTAATTTTCTTTTGGTTGGATGCAGAAAAAAATAGTTATGCTTGTTCTATAGTAAATATTACTAATAAGGCTTGTAAAAAAATGGTATTTAGGTTATTGTATTTTAGGGTATTTACAAGAAAAATATTTGATGTAACACACCCGAAGAAATCGATGAAATAAATACATAAGTAATTAACTAATCAGTAGGTATAATCATATCCAGACAGATATACATCTATCTTATCTGTACTAGTTAAGACAGACCGTTAGTATTATAAACCGTATTATTACTAATTAGAAGTTAGTGAATGCGGGTTCCACCGGCCGGACGTGGACTATGGTGCGCTCACTACCTGCAATGCGCTCTTTAAAAATCTCCGCTGTCAAAACTATTAAAATGTCCCGTTTACTATTTTGCATTTAAATACAGAAATGTTCAAAGAATTTTCTGCAATTTTAAAATATTTCGTTTAGAAAAAAATAAAAAAAAACAAAAATTATTAAGCGGTCCAAAAAGCCGGTCTTCTTGTGGGAAACATTATAGAAAAATTGTTTGTTGTAGGATAATTTTTCCAGACATTTATATTGCTCATGGAATGACCCTGAATGCAATTAATTCGTAGAGTGGCCCTCATAGTTCGGTTGGTTAGAGTTTTGACGGATAGAGCTCGAAGACCAGGGTTCGATTGACAGTAACGATAGATCGTAAAGATTATGGTCTATTACAATCACAAGCACACCACTCTATCTTAAACGGCGTCGTCTAAGCGCACATTGTATTTGACTTACGCCAATAGGTATTTTGGTAACGATGTTACCTTTTTCTCGGCGTAATAGGTGATAATTTCTCTATGTCATTTGCATCTATAATATGATTTAATGTAAAACATTGGTGAATAGTTAAATTAACTATATTAACAAAGTTAATATTTATTTTGCATATCACTGACAGTATGAAGATTTCACTCTCAAAGACTCAATCGTCCAGAAGCAATGGCGTGGGGATCCCCAATCCTCTTGTAAATACTTTTATGTCAAGGGTAAGCAATTAAAATGTGATAATTGTCTTTTCATGTTTTCCTAAATTCGACGCTGCGTTATTTTACGCTTTCTGGACCCAGGGACGAACCCATGGGGGGGTGGGAGGGGAAGCTCCCCCCTCAAAGTTGATAATTCTGAGCGAGAGTTGGCAATTTCACAATTTGAGAAAAATGAGAAGATAAGAAAATGTGTCCAAAACAATTTATTTTTTTTAATTTAATCTAATTGCCATGCATACACGTTGGAGAGTTTTAAATAAACATAAGATTTGTGTAAAATACTAATTTTGCTTCATATAATGTTAGGTACAAATAAAAATATTTTCTTACTAGTAGTTGGTATTCTCATCGTAATAAGTTGGCAATTTTAAGGTTACCCCCCTCCAAAAAAACTCTTTAGGTTCGTCCCTGTCTGGACCACACCGCATGCATAAGTTGTTCCTAATGATTCGTTCAACCGTCCATCCACACCCTCGGACGTAAAAGCCGTCGTGCACTGTAAAGGACGATTGAGTATTGAATGTGTTACTTATAGCTAGGGTTACCTTTGATTTGTAAAAATCGGAAATCTTTAGAATAAATTAGCAGAAGAGAAATGGATTTTTAACAAATTAAAGTTTTTTTTACGCGGTACACAGGATGCGAAAACTATTTCAGGAAATGGGGAAATTGCTTTTCATGTACCTACTAGAGATCACTTCCGGCATTAATTAATTTATAAATACTAGATACAAAGGCTAATTAATTACTTAAATATTTGTTAGTTGGACGATAAATAAAATATTCTTAAAAAGTCAGAAACGTATTGCTTATATAAAAAAGTTTTAAATTAATATATCTTGAAGAAATTTCTCGATATGAATGTATGGAATTAAAATGAGTTAAAGTTTTATAACTTTTTATAACACAACAGACGATCAAGACTAGAAAATTGGTTAATTATAACGAGCTTTTAGTGTCCCAATGCTGGCCTGGTTATTTTTATAGCCTTTTAATGGCTCGATTTAAATTTTTATTGATATCAACTTCCTCGTACGCTCAATTTACTTTTGGATTTTAAGCAAAAAGGAAAATCAACAACCAGATCCCATTTTTCTTATCTATTTTTAAATCATTCAAATTAGGAAAGTGTAAATGTCTTTGCTCTTCCTGTTACATTAAAAGAAAAAACGAGAAAATAAAAGAGGCACGGATCAATGTTGCATAATAATTTCTGCACGTGTCGTTTCACGCCTTTAAAGCTATAAGGTTTTGACATCATCTTGCCGAAAATAATTTCAGAAATCGCCGTTACTGAGTTCACTTCAATACTAATCTCAAGGTTGAGTAATTTTACATGCGGGAGAGACCGTGCCTCTTGCCGTCTTTAATTTGCCATTGCGAACACGTAAAATTTTGATTATTATCTATGCCGGGAGGAAGATTCGAGATTTTCTTTTTCGAACTTTTCTTTCTCCTTTTGTCGTAAAACTGAAATTATTCATAAAAAATCGTTGCACTTTATGCAGGACCGGATTATGACAAAAAAGCTTTACATAATTGGCACCAGTATATGTATTATTATTTACCTGCATGCCTGTTGTTTTCTTAGCTTACCAATGTTATAATATAATAAGAACAATAAAAAATGACTTTATTTTCAAAGTAGCTAATACGAATAGAGAACACTAAATAATACAGAGAAGTTTGTAAATGGGCGAAGTTCAGCATCGTATAATTGCTGCTCTTCCACTTAACCCAAAATATAATTAAGGTTTATAATAATGTAGTAATGTAATAACAATAACAATAATAATGTTAATAAACTTTAATTTACTTTTTAATATGTAGGAAGCCTAGTAAAGAGAATATACCATGGTCTTGGCTATCTTCCATCAAAGCAATGACAAGTTTGTATAAGAAAATCTTGTGAGACATACAGTGTGTTTCACTTCACAGCTTGACACCCTTCTGCAGTGGCAGATTTATCACTTGAGAGGCCCAGGCGCAATTCAATTTTGACCCCCTCACAAAATATCAAAATATTTTCGGTACCACTACACCGTGCATTCTACGCGCATAGCATGAGCTCTAGATTTGGTGTTGCGGTTTTAATCATTTTGGTTGGGCAATTATTTCATACATATTTTAACTAATGCTTAAGTGAAAAAAATGACACAACTACCATCCCTACCACATCTAACATTAATACACGAAAACAACAAATCTCCAAACCAACAACCAAACACCGCGCCGCGCCGATATGATATAAATTCATAGTCCCTAAAGGCATTTACGAAAATTCAACCGACCCAAACCGGCTTACACCAGAGAGAGTCGTTCGAAAAAGTAAACCAATGTATCAAACCACGTTCGAAAATTGAATCGGACCGGTATTTACTGGTTTCATTATTCGTGGACTGGTCGTTGAAGTCGGGACATGCGGTAGGTGCATCGATAATCCATAAACATAATCTCTAAGCACAAAACAGGTGCAAGAGCATTCGTTTTTATACAATTCGGTAAATGCACCGTATAGTTACCGTTTTGTACCGGAACGAACCGACCGGTTTAATTTTCGTAAATGCCTACTGTAACCTACAGACAGGCGTGCAAAACCGAAGCTACGATGCATGAGCGCATGCTCTTGCATAGAAACGCAGTACGAATGACAGCTCCGATAAAGCCTCGCCTAAAACACTCACTCGCACTGACTGCGCAAACAAATCTATTAGGCTATAACTATATAATTAGATTGATTTGACTTTTAAGCTGTAGATTAAATCACTCATTTCTGTCTAAATCTTGAGATAATTAGAATATTTGTCATTCTTGCCGTTTGGACTAAAATATTCTAAAGAATGGGAAAACCCCCTATAAGATTCCCGGCCCATCTACAATGTTCGAGATATATGACACATCGGCAGGAGGCTAGACGAGGTCAATACACGAGTATGTTCCAGCGTTTTCTAAAACGTTTATATGGGAGATATAAATCGTCGTCACGGATAGAAGGGAATCAATTAGTGTTCAACCGGTGAATTGAATAAATGTGCTTTGTGTAATTAGTAGTCAAATATTAGTGAATCAATAAATGTTTAATAAATATTGTAATAATAAATAAATAGTCCTCAAATAAGTTTGTAAATATCTAGCATTTAAGTTCGTTAACAGTTTATAATTATAGTGTTCAATAATTAGTTAAGATTAAATTAGTGTATGTAAATAATATTTATCTTGTTGATAGACGATTAAACAGCATTTTTGGTATTATTTTAAAAAGAATGTTACAATATATATACAACATCATATCTATAACAGTCTATACTTGCCTAATGATTAAAACTTTTTTCCCACGATGTTTGTTTTTGTTAAAAAATAAATAGGGCTGTCCTGGGACCTGGTTCACAGATGATGAGTTCTAGCAGTTATTAATATTATTATTAATATTATTATTAGATTACTTTCTCGAAGATTGACAAACCACAAACTAATTTGGCTGGTATTATCCAGTGGAGCAGTCGGGTTTTAGAAAAGGATTTAGCACAGTAGACCATCTATAGACAATAATAAATTTAATAGAAAAATGTACAGTGCACAAATTGACATAGTCACCGAAAAGATCAAGGTAGAAGAAGGAGTAAGGAAATGTTACATCTACAAAACTATTTACATTAGCGATGAGATATCTTTAAAAACATGCCCTGGCAAGACCAAGAGAAGGGCATTAACATCGATGGAAAATTACTAAACACTCTCCGTTTCGCAAATTATATCGTCCTTATCAGTAGTGACATCAATGAACTAAACAGCATGTTAAATTAATTACATCAAGCCTCTAAACAAACCTGTCTTAAAATAAACCCATCGAAAACTAAAATACTAACCCGAGGCAACGCCCAAATAACCATTGAAAACCACGATACAAATAATGTCGAAGAATATGCGTATCTGGGATACAACATCAAAGTAAATCAAACTGCCAAAATAACGAAAAGAACTTCTAAAACAAAGCTGAGTGGCGTGTGGCAAACTAGGATATATCGTCGGATATAAGGTCGCAGAATATATCCATAAACCTGAAAAGAAAGGTAAATAATACATGCTTCCAACCTGAAACTACATACGGCCTAGAAACCTTAACACTTACGAAAAGAAGTGTGAAAGACTCAAAACAACTTAGAGAGCAATAGAACGTGCAAAGCTGGGAATCAGTATAAGAGACCCAGTAAAAAACGAATATATCAGGAAAAAAACTCACAAACATAATCCAAAGAACATCTCAATCAAAATTGAGATGGGCAGGCCGTATTGAAAGACAAGACCCAGTCAAATGGACACTCAGTACGAACTGTCGGGAGAGCCCAGACGCTTTGACGAAACAATATCCAAGGAACAGCTGGGAGAAATTGGATATAAACAGCCAGAAAACGATCAACATGGAGGAGACTAGATGAGGTCTACATCCAGAAGTGGATATCTAAATAGGCTAAAGAAGAAGACGACTTGATCTTGGCTGCTTTTTTATATAGATTTTAAATAGACAACAAAAAAAAGGTAAAAAGATTACAACATATAGTTGACATAAACCTGCTATTCAATTTGTCTTTATATATTTTTACAACTGTACCTAACCACCATTGAGAGTGTGTCAGTAAGCAGTAATTTAAGTGTGTAGGAGAATAGAAGATTTCATTATAATGACCCAGTTATTTAAAGTTTCCTGGGATGTTTAATGTTCAGAGCTAATTTTTTTTAACTTGAGCTCACACTTAAGGCAATCATTAAAAATTGGGATTGATCGTTTAAAGTAAACGTTCACAGGGAGAAATGTTTGTACATTTTGTGCATAATTGTCGAGAAAATTAAAACAAATTGGGTCTAAAACGCTGACAGGAACAATTTGTGCGATGTAATTGCATTGGTTTGTGCAAAACAAATTGTAATGTTTATCCAAACAACTTATTATTTATATCTCCACACCAAATAGGTAACTACCTAGAACAATTTGTTTAATGAATCTTCTACATTTTGTAGCATAGTTTTGCACAATGCTGTATTAAACACTTGCGATTCTCATGTTGAGTTTTTGCACAATGTTGTTGGAAACACTTATGAATATTGGAGTAATGTGTCTATAGTAGTTTAGTGCTTATTTGCACAATATTGTGCTTATTTTTCTTTAACCTTTAATATTGCTGAAAGAAACGCTAAACACTGGGTGATTTAATGATACAAATTGTGCATAATTCTATCAAAAAGTTATATGTATATTTAATTTAAACGCACAAATACAAAGAGAATACATTCATATAAAGAAGAAATACAAATTAAACAAAAGACCTAACTGAAATAAACGATTTACTATTTAAATTACTAACAAACCATGGCATATAATAGTGCAAATTTCAAGTTGAAAACATGGACTTTCATCTGATTCTATACATCATCCTCAAAAGCATAACAATGGAGTAGGCAATACTTTATTATTTTATTTTCTCAATAATGCCATACACTGGAAGAGCATCGGTCGGTCCCTTTTCGAATTAATGGAAAATTTGGTTTGTAAAACGTTCCTAAAAGTGGTTGACCCAAGAAGACGAGAAAACTCAGCACCCATTTACGTCTGGAAAATGAATGTATAAATAAGTTATTTATTACATAGCACTTGCACTAAAATAAATGGATAAATTCAATCCGTCCCCAATCACAATAATAATGATTTAAAATATAGGGTAAAAATTAAAAATACTTACATTAATTAATTTTTTATTCACCTACGTTACATCCATAGTCTGCAACTACTATCATGAATCTACTAAACAAATATGTTCCATTTCCACTTAGCACAGCGTTTATTGCAGTTTGTTTATGCCTGGAGTCTGCTCTGAGAGCGAATAGATGCAATTGGTCAGTCCCACATTAAAAATAACCTTGACAGGTTTCGCTCAAATTGTTTTACAGTTTCCAATTTTATTTGCATTTTTTCTGCATATACAATTTAAAAAGCTGCACAAACTGTGCATGATTACAGTTAAACAGCTTGTATCAAAAGATACAACAAGATTGTGGAAAAACGCAGCACAATATTGTGAACTATTAATTTCTTCAGTTACTTCAATTTGCTTTGCACAATTTGTTAAAGTAAATCTCACAACCTCTTCAAACAATCGTATTAAGTAAGAATACGCAACGCTTTAAAACAATTGAACCCAATTGTACAAAAAGATCGTACAATCACAACTAACCAACGTTGTGCAAAAGTACGCTATAGCATTTTTCTCTGTGTTGAAGATAACTAAACCTCAAAAGACAGTTTGTCATCACTTCCGATGGCCAAAGAAAAACAGTTCAGTACGCGTATTTCGCTGCTTGATAAGAGATTAAAGAAGCAGAACAGCTTTTCTATAGAGATAATTAAAAGATAATCAAGTGCCTCTGCTTTGGGCCCCTTTTGAGTCCAGAACCAAGATCTTAGGAGAAAGTATGTATCGACTTTTCTTGCAGATCGAATATCCATATTATACATTTTAGAGCCGAACCAAACATAAATAGTACAAAGAAGAAAAATGAATCATGCAATGAAGCAAATTACTGTTGAAAAGAAATTATAGTTAAACTTTCTTTTTCTACATAATTTGCACAGTTTTTTTGTAATTCCAAACATATCTTCATATCTACTCCTGTTATGAGTCTTTGCATGTTAGAGACATGCGCTGCTCGTTGAAATCGAAATTTTGTAATTTCTTACAGTAGTGTCGTCACGTAGTACCCAATTCTCAACAAATCTTATTTCTATTGACATCGTTTTTTATGGCAATCTAACATGTCTACAGTAAGAAATAACACATAATTGGACACAAACACGTTCGAAACTTCAAATTATCGAAAATGAGAAATTAATTTGCAGGACAAAACATTGAAAAACTTAACTATAATAGCCAGTCAGTTTCTAGAGATGCCAATTTCAGACGGGTCCAAAGTAGTTGCCAAACTAAATGTTCGTGTGTTATAAATGCATAATTCTTTTTGCAAAGCTTATTATCTGATTCTGATTAATACGGCTCTGATTTCGTGTTACATGTTTACATCTCCTTCCATTTATTCCTAAAACCAAGACAGATCTAGACTTGAAATATTGTGAGTTCGATCACGAAGTTCGTGCTTGGAAAGAAAAGATTATTAAATTTAGCTCGCAAAACGATCTGACAACTGCTCGTAATTGTGCTTCCACTATTTTTAAACTCCGTAGGATTCCAATTTATTGGCGCAAATTTTTCATAAAAATGAAGATTTTAACTTGTTCATGTTGAACATTTGAAGCCAAAACAATGTCATTCATCCAAATAAAAAGAAGGAAAAACTGAATTTAGCTATACGGAAGCTGAGATTACGTAGGTAGAAAGGAGATATATTCTAACTCCATTTCATGTGAATCACACACGCACACGAACACAGGGACAGCAGGAAAATATTTATCTTCAATGTCTAGGTCTTCGCGATAATAAATAAAGCGGTCGTGACTTATCTGATTCGCTCATTTTACTCTTTTCCACGCTTCGAAAAAATGAATTCTAAATATCAAAAATTAAACTTTACACATTAATCATCTTGCAACTCACACTTATGACAGACAAATACTAATGAGCACTGAATGTAGAGAAGATTTTTTGGTTGTTAGTTAAGAAAGGAAACGGTTAAGACGTTTTTTTCTGCTTCCCTGAAGTGTAAAATAAGTCATTACAGTATCTTTTCATGTAATTTTGCTTCATTCAGTTCGCGTCAAAAAATAGTTCTTTCAAATAAAAACAAGTTAAACTGTTGGTTAGAAAAGACATGTTGAAGTGAACAACAAATAAAAACTGTCACTACTTTTTGCATTTTAATGATAATGGTATTGAAACTATTTTGAGGGCTTTGACCCGAACAATTCTTAGTTATATTCCCTACAAAAATCTACCTGTTAAGATAACTTGTTGATCACAACTAGTAAGTCTATGACAAAATTAAAAGATACTAATACCAAGAGATTCTATTACTTTCGTCTTCAAATAAATGCCCATCTTTGTAATAAAGAAGTGTAATCGGATGCCAGAAGACAGAATAGATTAGCAGGTAGCAATTTACAGCTAAATAATTACATACAATACTAATTTGTTAATGTTATAAGTAAATGGCCATCTAAACGAATCGTTCCTCGAGTAAGAACCAAATAAGGCAGTGAAAATAACTATTTATTCTTAAAAATCTTTATTTACAATAAAAAATGCTAATAAATTATAATTCAATTCTATAGTCAGCCAAATCGTCGTTCTACTGAATAGTAAGTTATTATGTTGTATTAGAAGAGCAGAGCAGAGTTTTGCCACAGTAAAAATCAACTAGATCGCCACGAAGATGCTGACCAATGTGGTCAGTCAGGGGTAGATAGTTGTCACCAGACAGGGACAGGTGTTAATATGTGGCGTCAAGGTTCGGAGAATAGGGTGGTTGTGGTAAAAGTTGCTACCAATCTCCTATAATGTTCCAGTCGCGTGTAGTCTAGCGTTGTTATGGTGAAAGATATTTTCATGGATATAGAGTAAAAGAGAATCTTTTTTGAGCATTTCATCTTGAAGGTGCTCCAGCTACTGACAGTACAAAGCAGCAGTAGCTGAATGCGCCATTTCACCTTCTTGTATAGGACTTGCTTTTCATTTCCAGTAACCATACGTTGAAGAAATCCTTCAACAGTCTAGCAAGCAAGGCGGGAAACAGAAAGCCATTCTGTCTTCTTTGTTTCTTTGAGAGAGTGCGTGAGGCATTTAGGCTTTTAGCTTAATGGCAAATTCTAGGACGTGAATTATTTTTCCTCTGTGGTACTGTTAACACATATGCATTATAAATACCCTCCGGTGTGCTTCACTCGGCCCAAGATCTACTTCGTACAACAAACACTGCCTGAGATGCATTTTAAGGGTACAAGACACTATTGGACACTTTGCCGACCGTGGACATTATTCCGACCGCAACCGGTGGTACACTTTACCAACTATACACTAACAAATAACTAACCTGACCTAATGGGCACCATACACGGTCGCCCGCGACCACGTCGCCGACATCATCGGCGACATGGTCCGGATGATGAGGCAATGTTTAGATTTACCGTAATTTAATGCATCAACAAGTTGAGCTTCGAAATGGTTTGTATATTAAAATGTGGTAAGTATGGTATTTCTTTAAAACGTGTATATCGAAATGAAAGAAATCATTATTGAGATCATAATAAAATGTCTACTAATATCTCTTTCTTTAATTAGAAATATTTAGTATTATGCAGTCAATAATGTCTTTCATTGTGATAAAAACGTTTTAACGAATCCAACTTGTTTATGCAATAAATTACGGCAAATTTAAACATTGCGTCATTATCAGGATCGCGTCCTCGACGTCGTCGCGGACGATCGTGTATGGCGGGTTTAAGATCATATTGTAGAAGACATCACAGAGATCATATTTGCGAAAACCATTTCAAAATCGATCAACAGGGTAATCAGTTTCAGCTTCGGAACTTTACATTAACATCCCCATAAGAATTGTAACTATGGAGGGCTCTTAAGAGTCGGCGTAGTTTTTACGGTCGGCAAAGTGTCCACCGCTTATGACCAGCGCTGTGTCTACGGCCGACGAAGTGTTGCATATATTTATGCATTTTAAGGGATCGGCGTAGTGTCCATGGTCGGCAAAGCATACACCGCTTGCGATAGGCAGTATCCAGCAGCAAATTTGGTGGCTGGACACTACGCCGACTGGAGGTTTTGGACACTTAAAATAAATTTTGCTAGTGGACACTTTGCCGACCGTAGACATTACGATGACACAGCACCGGTCACAAGCGCTGGACGCTTTGCCGACCGCGGACACTATGCTGACCCTTAAGTGCCGTCCGTCGTAGTTACAATTCTTATAGAGTGGTGTTGACGTAAATTCCGAAGGTAAAACTAATAAACCTATTGGTCGATTTTTATAGGATTTTCACAAACATGATCTCTACAATACCGGGTGGGGCAATAGTGTGGGGAAGTCCGATAGCTCCTAAACGGTAACAGCTAGAAAAATCGTTCTAATACGGATGTAAACAGTGGATAGAGGCGCATCTAGAGAAATTATTTTCAAATATACAGGGTGTTGCAGAAAAGTGTGGCACGCTTAAAGTTAGTTTTTTTTAAAATAGAATGCCCCAAATATTTTGCATATTTAACACCTCTCTTGGCAGGTCTAATCATGTCTAAAATTCTAGCGCCATCTAATGACCGGTTTAGAAGTTATAAATTTTTGTTCAAAGAAATTGAGTTTTACATTATCCCACTTAACAGTTTACCGCTTTCACGGCCGCAACTGTGAAGACGAATTTAAGTAGGAATTTTGTTGCAGGGGCTTGTAGGGTGCTCTTCTTTAAAAGAAAATGGACCCATCATGTACAGGGTGTTCAAAATTAATTTTTAAATTTAGAGAACTTCAAAGCTAAAAATTCACAACTTGGAATGGATCACCCTGTATATTTTGTACCTTTGTGATGCAGAATTAAATAACGAACATTTTTTGTATGTACGTCCCTATAGATATCTGTAACCACTATTGATTTACTGAGAAAAAACTGCAAGAAGTACACAATTAAAAACAATTATTTATTTAGTTGTCAAGTGTGTTGGTTGTTTTTGTTCAACAAAACATTAAAGCATCTAGCAATTGTTGTGCACGTATGCAAAACGTACATTTCTCGCAGTTATCGACCGTCAGTGTTTAGTTCTAGTAGGTGTTTTAATTTTTCAAAATGAATTTTAGTAATGAAGAACTTGTAGACATGACTTTTGATTTGGGCGAGTCGGAAAGAAATTGTTTGCTTGCCCGCAGAATTTACCACCAACGGTATCCTGAACGGAGGCTCCCTAAAGTTCACAGCTTTCAAAACCTGCTCGATAGATTTGTGAGGACCGGCAATGGACAGTATGAAAAAGTGAACGAATTAACAATGTTGTGAAAGAAGAAAATGAGTTATCTGTTGTGCTGGCAATGATTGAGAATCCCCATGTTAGTCAGAGAGAAGCGAGTTCATCTGTAGGAATAAGTGGACGTTCTGTTGGTCGAATCTTAAAGAAAAATAAGTTTCATACATATCACATTCAAATGCACCAGGAATTAACTGATGACGATTTTCTAAAACGTTTATAGTTTTGTAATTGGGCCATACGTAAAATGCAAGACGATGCTACATTCTTCAACAATGTTTTGTTCACTGATGAGGCAACGTTTCATAAAAATGGATTTGTTAACAGGCACAATTTCCATTATTATGCTACAGAAAATCCCCACTTTTTCAAATAACTTGATAACCAGCACAGATGGTCCATAAACGGTTGGAGGGGAATTATTGGAGAACATGTAATAGGGCTACATTTTTTTGATGGTACATTAACTGGAGCTATTTATCTCCATTTTTTGGAGAACTATCTGCCACAATTATTGGAGAACCTTCTTCAAAGGATCCGAAATGGGATGTGGCTTCAGCAAGACGGTGCTCCACCGCATTATTTACATGCAGTAAGAGACCACCTAAATAATATCTACCCACATCGATGGATTGGAAGGAATGGACCCCACTAAATCGCCTGCGAGATCTCCTGATCTTACAAACATGGATTTCTTTTTATGGGGATATGTGAAAGAAATTGTTTATACAGAGACACCAACCACAATCCAAAATATGGATAGAATAATACATGCTTTTAGAAGTATCACGCCGGCAATGTTAAGAAACGTACAAAGATCGTCCCAAAGCCGCATCGAAATGTGTGTCCATGCAAATGGGCAACATATGGAGCATTTATAGTTTTTTTGTTTTGTTTTATTTGAAAAATCTTGATTTTTTAAATAAATAATTTTTTAATTGTGTACTTCTTGCAGTTTTTTCTCAATAAATCAAAAGTGGTTACAGATAGCTATAGGGACGTACCTACAAAAAATGTTCGTTTTTTAATTCTGCATCACAAAGGTGCAAAATATACAGGGTGTTCCATTTGAAAAAGATGTGAATTTTAGCTTTGAAGTTCTCTAAATTTAAAAATTAATTTTGAACACCCTGTACATGATGGGTCCATTTTCTTTTAAAGAAGAGCACCACATAAGCCCCTGCAACAAAATCCCTACTTAAATTCGTCTTCACAGTTGCGGCCGTGAAAGCGGTAAACTGTTAACTGGGATAATGTAAAACTCAATTTTTTTGAAAAAAAATGTATAACTTCTAAACCGGTCATTAGATGGCGCTTATATTTTAGATATGAATAAACCTGCCAAGAGAGGTGTTAAATATACCAAAATATTTGGGGCATTCTATTTAAAAAAAAACTAACTTTAAGCGTGCCACACTTTTCTGCAACACCCTGTATATTTGAAAATAATTTCTCTAGATGCGCCTCTAACCACTGTTTACATCCGTATTAGAACGATTTTTCTAGCTGTTACCCTTACACCCGGTATATGAGCCGAAGTTAGGTAGCCGGAGTAATACATAAAAATATTTATTGATGCCTTCTTTTCTGACTTAAACGAAAACTTGAATTAATTTATGACCTAAGGGCTTAGTATTTAGACTAAAAGACATTTGAAATTTATTTACAATAAAGCTAAACTCATAATATAAACTTACAGCGATGTACCTTGTCAATAGATGAAGAATCTACTTAGATCTAACTAGACCTACCTAATCTTACCCGACTTTTAGGATGCAGAAATGCAGGCCTACATTTAAATAAATTTAACAGCTTGAATCAGTCATCAAATTCTCAACGAATTCGTTTGAGTTAATTCATGAAACTAATTAATGTTTTTTGTTATAATTAATTTGTGTTGTAAATAAAAACTGCAAAATCATTTGTGCTCTGACAACTTTAAACCAATTTAGTTAATAAGAAGAATAAGAAAAAATAAATTATCCTTAAAAGCAATAAATCTACAAGGTATATAGTATAAAGCCTTATAACATTATAATCTTGATAATTCGATATATATACTTTTTTACAAGCGGAATTTATTAAAAAAGAAGTGTTTGGAATCTTGCAGAAAAAAAGAGTAAAATGCAGAGCATATGTGTGGCTGCCAAAATATGCGAAGGAATGTAAAGAAGAATCTATAAAAAGATGCAATCGAACAGAAATTTAAAAAAATACAGACTTACTTGTGTTTACAGAATTGTCAATTATATGCAAAACTTCAGTAAACCTTTTAGAAAACTGCCAAATATAATTTTTATTTTATCTGATATCAGTTATCTATAGCAGCAATGCTCTATCTCCCAAATTTATATATCACTTCTGATACAGATCGACTTTTAAGTTATCATCTTGAACATCATTTCCTTGTGATTTAGTAGAATATGCTATTATAGATAGAACGTGGAATATTCGATCCTTTGTCTCACAATTCAGACCAAATTTCCAATTCACACTTGAATTTTTGTTTATTGATTAACCATCTTTAGAAAGTACTTCAGCTACTTCGAAAAAAGTCAACAGTACTTTGAGTTTATAAGGTAACTTGCATCAGAAAAGTAAGGGCGTATTGCATTGCTTGTTCGACGAATTGATTTCAAAGCCCAAGATGCAGTTTGGAACATTTTACAATACCACTGACAGTGGTGGTGGTATCTGAAGCATAGATTGTAGAAATTCGTGACAACGATCAAATGGTTGATATTGCATAATCTGAAATAAGACTTTTCATCAGGTTACACATACAATAAACATGTAATGCTTCCTTTATTTGTTTTATGTTGTGTAGTGATGACCCAAGCAGGGTTTTAGCCATCGCTACGTACAGTGGCGGATTTAGGCACAAGCGTTGAAAGCGGCCGCTTCAGGCCCCGCAAGTCAGGGCGCCACGCAGAGGCCTGCTACCAAGGACCGCACTGGACACGCGATAAATAAAAATTATTGGCATGGGAATTTCTCGAAAAAAGTGAAACAAGAAACAGATCATATCGTGTACAGGCGGGTAAAAAAGGTATACAGTAGACGCCATATAGAGTTTTGTGCGAAGAGACAAGCATTCAGAGTGGTAGGTAAAATTTTATAATGGAATATACAGTTTCGCAGCAGACCTGCAAGGAATGTATCATCTCTGTCGCTCCGAATGGCTTGCCTTCAATTCCTTCTAGCAAACTCTGCGCGGTCGTCCAACTTACATTCGGGGAAGGGAAATTGTACCATGCTTTCGAATGGGTGAAATTCTTAATGTCATTTGTCAATTGTCGACATTTCCCAATGTTGAAACAATTTAAAAAAAATCTTAACATTACCGATATGTAATGCAACTGGAGAACGATCGATCTATCTTTGTTCTTAAAAGTGTAAAACAATATTTAAGAAATAATTTGGTAAACTCATTTAAAAAATTTATCAGTAATGTTTAGTGAAAATGACATTACGCAAAATTTTGAGTGTTTTGAAAATATTATTCATTTTGATCACGACCTTCTAGATTTCACGAGACGAAGTCTCTTATCCGGCCTGCGCACTCCATTAGTTCAAGTGTTTCTCCGCTGGCGCCACCAAACACGAAAATGCGGAAACGGATATATAACACGTAAACGCCAATTTCCAACTACGCTAACTTCGCGCGCTTTTATACTTTTTGTCGGTTTTGCGCGTATCGTCAATAAATTATATTTTCCTAATCTTTTAAGGCACTTTTCTTTATTTTTTTTAATATAATTACGTTATTTCCTTATTTGTTTAAATTTTCGTAGTTTTGTTGCTGTTTTTTCGTTCACTTTAGTAATGGCAAACACTAGCAGAAAAAAGTATAACTGCCGCAATGCAATGTGTAATAGTACTGATCCTACAATATCATTTCATGAATTTCCTTCAAATTATATCTACCTTACGAGAAAAATGGTTTCAAATCTTACATTGGGGTTATGGACACCAACACTCAACAGCAATATATATTATGTAATTAGGAGATCAACCGAAACTTTAAATCCGAGAATATGTATTAAAACGCCGAGGCGCCAGCCGAGGCGTTGTAACATCTTCGAGGATTTAAATAAGCTTGATCTACGTATTGCATAAGTTGTTTCATTTTATTTCGTATTTCAATCCTAATTTCTCCCTTTTAAAATTCATCCGAATTTATTGTATAAAGAAGTAAGTTGCCTTGTCTGTGTTATCATACGAGTAACCAAGGAGATAAAAAGCAGCATGTCACGTGTGACTGTTATGCAACATCAAATGATTTTTTACGTTGCCAACAACAACGGAGATCAAGAACGTCTTGAACTTCGGTGTCATTGATAACGGAGATCAAGATATACTTTATTTTACTAATTGTGGTATATAAACAATTGCTTCAAATACGAAATGAAATAAAATAATATATACTTCTTTATTTCGACAGATCAACAATTACAGATACCTGAAAGAGTCAATTTCTACATCGAACTTCTTAAAAATATAACAGGATTAATAAAAGAACTCCAAACCTTATCTACGCATCTCGATTGCGAATTCTTTCAGCATCTGTAGCCCTTCTAGCAGGATACATTGCAAAAAAACTGAAGAAGGATTGAATGTCAATAGCCTATTAGATTCTCTGTTAGCTGCCTCGTGTTCAAATTCACTGATAGGATTTGTAAATCTTCAAAACAGAGGTGCCTTAAAATACTCCACTAGAAGATTTACACTTTTAATCAACCAAATAATCGAACGTGTAATACATATTGTAGAACATTTACCTGGAGAATGTAATCCGTCTAATATTCTAACATCACTAGGTATTTCTAACTCCAATTGCTTTTTCACAGTTTTTGGTTTGCCACGACCACAAGCAGGAACTTAGTAATATAATTCTTTAAAAATTGCTAAAACCTTGTTTGGCAAACAGAAACATTGCAAAAACGTGAACAGATAATGTACTTACTTGTACACTATCTCTATATCCTAAATCCAGCTCACGGGAAGTTAGAAAATTGTAATTTCAACATTGTTATTGAACTTGTAAATTAATTTTAATAACATAATTAATTTAATTATATAAATTTATTTAATTAATTTGCAAAATATTTACGTAAACATGCAATGCTTGACATTTGTAAGGGTTATCTAACCTATATATCTTCAAGTGACAAACATCAGCGTGTCAGCTAGCGCCAAAACGGCGAAATTTTGCGTTTTCTCAGAAACAAAGTTTATATGGGAAATCGTAAAAGTGCCCAGGCCGGATAAGAGACTTCGTCTCGTGAAATCTAGAAGGTCGTGATTTTGATGCTTCTAAAAGCAGAAAAGCTTCATTATGAATGAACTGATTATGGAATAATAGTATATCAAAGAACGAGTTTCATAAGGCAAGATTTATATAATAATAATATTTAATTACACAGCCTTGGTAGTGTAATGCCTGGCGTGCCTGACTTCCACCCAAGCGGCCCGGTTCGACTCCCGGTGTTGGCAGATCTGGTTAAGGTTTTCTGCAGTTTTCCTTAGCTGTAACACAAATGTGGGATTTGCGCTGTTCCATCTATAAGTCGGCTACAGCCGCACATTGGGCCTACATAATAATAATCGCCCCCTCCCTCCCGCACAAGCTTATAGCTTCTGGGGCCTTGGTTTAGGTTATGGGTTGTAGTAATTATTATATTATATTATATAATAATGACTTATGAAACGAGTTTTTTATGCTATTTTTTCTATTTTGCGTCTTTTATTCCCTTTTTAAATAAAATAAATCGAAATTTCAAAATTTAGGGAATTTTGTGGTAGTTGACATCACTGATGTGACATTTGAAAATTCAGATTTTTAGAGTGAAATTTTTTTCAATTTGCTGTTTTTCAATTTGTTTTTCATTGCTACCAACTTTGAAAAAGTTGGGCTATTAAAGCACTCAAATGAGCTATTAACGCACTGTTTTGGGTTCTTTAACGGATTTATTATAGACGCAAAATAGAAAAAATGTTTTTTTATATTTGCGTGTCCTAATGAAATTTTTTAACATACTGGAAACAATAACATTTTATTTTTTAAAGTTGATATCACTGTTAGACAGCTGTTCTTAGAATGTCAAACTTATGTTATTTACGCAGTGAAGTCTTATAACTGGAATGCAACGCTTGCAAAACTAGTATTGCAGGCTACAGAAATGCGCCGAATAATAATTAGTCTTAATAAGGGCGTAACA
The DNA here is from genome assembly GCA_929113105.1 of Agrypnus murinus. NCBI lineage: Eukaryota > Metazoa > Arthropoda > Insecta > Coleoptera > Elateridae > Agrypnus > Agrypnus murinus. Next base: position 62,041,946 of record OV816025.1, read on the forward strand.
GTTTTTACTTTATTATTAAACAAATTGTAAATTTTGATACTGACATCGTAATAATATAATAATAATAATAATTGCTACAACCCATAGCCTGGAAACCAGGCCCCAGAAGCTATAAGCTTGTGCGGGAGGGAGGGGGCGATTATTATTATTACGTAGACCCTAAGTGCGGCTGCAGCCGAATTACAGATGGAACAGCGCAAATCCCACATTTGTGTCACAGCTAAGGAAAACTGCAGAAAACCTTAACCAGATCTGCCGGCACCGGGAATCGACCGCGGGCCGCTTGGGTGAAAGTCCAGCACTCTAGAAATTACACTACCAAGGCTGTCTAAGGATGCATTGTGTTGTGTATTAATAGCTCACGATAAACTTAACGTAATAAAATTAAATTTTATAAAATTATACATAATATCTTTACCTTATAAGTTATAATATCCAAAAGATCCAATGAATAATTATTTTGGTTAACAAAAATCATTCTTTGCTGAAAATACTATTGTATTTATACTTCATTAATTTCTTTAACAAACAAGGTATTTATTCTATGAAATGAAATATAATTATTCTTATTTCATCCAAGTTTTTAATTCATTAAGTAGCAATTATTTATGTCACAAATATATTGGCATACATTCTACTTTGAATTTATAATAATTTTCAACAGTACGATTATACACCTGGCAAATTTGAGGTAGGTCTTGCTGCTTAGCGGGCGCTGTGTGTATGAGATAAGAATGGGGATTTCTACGTCGCGCGGATTACCTAAATTAAGCAAGGTTATGTAAAAAACAAAATTGCATAATTTCTAGTGTTGCCAACTGCTATGCTTCTTACCAAAATATCCCTAACAAGTTTTATTTAAAACTAAGTAATTTTTTTAATTATTTAATACCGAACTAACGCAAATAGAAAAAATAGTATAAAGTATTCGTTTCATAACACGTTTTAGCGCACTTGTCCTAATTAGAAAACTCCCCGCTACGCGGGTCGTTTTCTAAACTCGGACGCGTTCGCTAAAAACGTGTCTTATGAAACTAATACTTTAATATACTATTCTGAAATAGTACATAAAATAGAACTTTTACGGACTCATCTGTCACTTTTATTTGCATTGTTGCACATGTATTTGACATAAGTCGCACAGAGCCACGTTGACTTAGTTGCCTACTCTACTGTTATTAAATGCACATTTTGTATTTTAAATTCTTAATTTCACGATCTCAGAAAAAACGTAATGTACACCTCAGCACTAAAGCTGATGTTTTTTCACTCGTTATGGCTGTTCAACAATCTCCATATTCGTGATAAAAAAGTACAACTTTATTTGGTATACAAATAACTAATTTATCTACGACCACTATAGAAAATTACATATTTCACATAGTCTAGTAATGATGAAAATGAACACAAACGTGTTTTAATAAAGTGAGTTTTTAATAAATTTTAAAGTTAAAATTGTTAACGGACGACTATTATACTCACAATTTTACAGTGATATGTGTACAAATCACAGACGGTACCTTAAGACAGCTGTTTCGAGCTCTTGGTTATCCTCAGTTAGAGGCAGTACGTCTGTGATTTATACACATATCACTATAAAATTGTGAGTATAATTAGCCGTTCATCAACAAAACTCACTTTATTAAAACACGATTGTGTTCATTTTGTATTTTATTTATGTTAATTTATTTTGTTTAATTAATATTTTACTTTAAATTATATTTTGAATGCAAATCCATATAGAAATAATTATCACCCCAGCTGGAAATCGAACCCTGGGGCTTTCACTTTTTGAGCTACATCTCTATTTCTGAGCTATTGTGTCGACTACCAGCATATAAAATTATTATTACCATATAAAGTTATTACAAAAATTGTAATTAAAATTATATTCAAATGAAGCACTAGGTATTCAATGTATTTGTAAAATCATTTACGTACATTAACAAAAAAGCAGCGGCGGAACAAGACGACGTCCAAAATACATTTAAGAATGTGTCTATGACATTTAAAAATTTAAGACACCAGCAAAACTACTATTATTAATTTAAATAATGGTTCAAATTTCAATATTAATTTTAAATAATTAACGATTATTACATTGAGTTATACGCGTTTCTTAATTTTAACATCTGTTTTTCACAAACTGTGGGCATTGTCTCATTTTGACATTCCAGCATCTTCACCTCAAATCATATTCTGGGTTAAACACTTTTGCTAACTTTGGTGTTTTATTACGTTTTTGTGGTCGTAGATAAAGTATAGTGTGCAACACGTACAAAAACGCCAATCTCAGACTAGTGTGACTGCGCATGAGACGAAGTCGGATTATTTAAAAAATCTTGGGAATGAAATTTCCTCCATATCCCCCCCCCCCGTGAATTCATACCTGATATTAATAATGATATGTACTTACTTTTTGATAAAAAAATAAAAGGTATATAAATTGTAGCAATTGCTTTATACTATGGGGCCCTAAAAATTTGTAACGCTCCAGGTCCCTTGTGTTAAATCCGCCACTGGCTAGGTACCAGCAACTACCGGTGGAACTATTAAGTTTCTGCCTCTAGTTACAAGCACGTAATCGCTAAGGTTTTGTTACGTGTCTGGAACCAAAATGGGGAACAATTCTTAGGTAGCAGATACGTTGCAGTAACTTCTCTGGAACTTGTCCAGCTACATAGCGGGAACGTGGCGGTGTAGTAATTACTACTTTCGTGGACCTTCTTTTCTCTTTAACACATCGTTTCGCGTGGTTGCTTTCTCTATTACTCTTGCAACTCAGCAAATATTCTATTATTTTTCCATACTAATGCTGCGATCGTGTTACAAAATGGATTACTATTTTATTTAATGGCATCCTACATTTTACAAGTAAATATGGAGATGGAGTAGTTTACGAAAAATCACTTTAAAGTGATTCTCCTGGGTAGCAAAAACGTAAGTTTTACTTTCAATACTACTGTATTTTCTGTTAGTTAACAGTTTGGTGATATAAGCCATCTATATCATTTTTTCTTAATTATAATCGTGACCAACACAGCTCTATTACATTAAGTGACAACTTAACTCGGGACAAGCTTTACTTCATGACGAATATGAAATCAGAAAAAGTTACGTCCGAAAGTTCCTTGAGCAAATTTACGGATGTTATCAAAGAAAAAAGATACGTCTTCTTGCTTCGATAACACAAAAAGAAGGCGAGGTACGAAAAAACATTCGGGCATTTTTGGTAGGAAATTAAATAATTTTTAAGTTTTATCAGAAATTGAAACAGGAAAAATAAAGGAAACGATATGGGCAGGCAATAATTTTAATTGAGGTCCTAGGTGCAATAGTGTGCCAACCAAAATTATAAGATTATACATAAATATATAGTAGTTCTTTTTTTATTATAAAATTTAAATTTCTGAAGCTGAAGAGATCTCAGAGAAAGAATAAGTAACCATGTATATATTCCTGCAGTTATGTATAGTATTTTCAATAAATATCTGTACTATATAGCGGAATGCTAAAGAACTAGCTGCAAATACCGTTATGTACTAACATCCCTCGAGACCGCCTCTCGTTGGGATTGACATACAAGAAACTAAAGGAATTGAGCGCCCACATGTTTCCCGGTGATATTATTCGGGATCACTGGGCTAATTTCATTGCTGTCACTCAGGTAGAGGATAGACAGGCCGCGCCGAATCTGTACCATCCAAGCAATCAGTGCAGTATGTGGTTAAATCCTCTACAGAGATCATTAATCTATTTATTTACAATTTACAATTTAACAAGAATATCCCGTTTAAGCACATAACATACATATAAGCACATAGTTTGTATACCATATCTTAACATGACTTAAATTAACCTATTATGATAGATATCATGCTTAAATATCTAATAAATGCTTTACACTTTTGTTTAACATAAAATATCAATTTAGTAAGTAGTTATTTAAAAATTAAAGCTGATACAAATTGTTCGTACAAGTTGTTCATTAAACGATTTTTTTTTGTCTTAGTGCCCTCGGTGGCAAATATTCGGATTAATTCGAGAAGTTCTGCACATCTATAATATACTAATTATTTAAATGTTTATATAAGCACATCAAGTCATTACTGCATCTTCTCTCAAATAAAGTTTTTAAATTAATTAATATTAAGTTGTGCGAGAATTCATGGCTGTTAACGCTTATATGCATACGAAAACTATGGTTCATAGAAATGATAGATATTCTGAACACCGAATGGGTGATGTGTATTCCAGGTGTGTCGAAATAAAGTTCTGAAGAATACCTTTAAAGTTTGTAAATTTTGGAAGTCAATTAAAGAATCTTCTGATAAAACCCAACATTTTGAATGCCTTATTAACAGCAGCAGATACATGTGATTTAAAACTCAGTGTTGCATCAGATATAACTCCAAGATCTTTAATTTCTGTTTTAGTAACAAGCTGTTGCTTATTTAAACATATTGAAATATCTAACTGGATTCGTTTCTATAAAATCTTATTATGTGGCATTTATTAATGTTCATTAACATGTCGTCGTTTAAACACCATTTATAGAAATTATTCAAATTAGATTGGAGTGTTTTGCAATCTTCTGTAAATTGGATGGATTAAAATATCTTCATATCGTCTGCGAAAATTAAAAAAAAAGTTGAAAAGCATAGGAGATAAATTCAATTCTTGCGGCACTCCAGATGCCAGTTGTATTTCTTCATATATAAATTCTTCAATTTCTACTATTTGTATCATGGATGTTATGTAAATAGATAACCGTTTATGTAATGTGCCAGCAGCACGAACAGCTGATGATGTTGCTAATTAAGGGTCCATAATTAACGCGGTCAAATGCTTTTGCATATCGGTGTAGATACTATCCAACCTGCCGCTGATTTTTAAAAGCCTCTAACATGAAGTTTACAATTGACGAAATCTTATCACATACAATTTCAAGCAAACAGTTTCAAGATGCATTTTATAATAGGCCTGTAATTGCTTACATCAGATTTATTGCCGCTTTTAAACATCGAAATAATGTAGTAGCTCTTTTAATTTTTTTTAAACAATCAGTTTTTAATGACATCATAATATATACAGTGTGGAAAAGAGTATGGACTATCCCTAATAATTTGGTAGTCTTCAGGTTTTATGGAAAACGCTGGAACACTTCAATCTAGTTTTTCCACATTCTGATAGAATTCATATGTTTTTTTATTTATATATCATATATCTTCAAATATATGGCATGTGACCAAAACTACTATTGCAACGGCATTGAGATATCGAATTTCTTTTTACACCATGGATTTAAAAACAAGCTCAGGCCAAGAAACTTAATGTAAGGGCAGGCATTGAATGATAAAGCCTTAGGACTGTCTTAGTGTGATCGATAGTTTGCTTTTTTTTCTGATAAAACAAGAAAGAGTTATTCTTTTACTGGGAATTAATTTAAGATAATTTCCACAATTCAACGGTCGCCATTTTGAAACGGCACGACAGAATCGCACAAAAATCTAGGAACACACTGAGTGCAACAAGAGCTTTCAAATGATGATGCCATATACGTATTGTCATTCAAGAAAAATGTCGCTGACGTCATATATTTGAAGATGTCAATAAAAAAACAAATGATCAGAATGTGAGAAACTGAAAAACTAGATTGGCGTGTTCCGGCGTTTTCCATAAAACCTGAAGACTACCAAATTATTTGGGGTAGTCCATACTTGTTTTTCACACTGTATAGTGTATGCAATGGTTTCACAGGGCTGTATTGACTTTTTTATTATAACACAAAATTTAAACTAGTAATTTTTTCTTCGAAAATGTTTAATTTCTGCAAAGTTTTAATAATTCTCTTAAAAATTGTATAGAGGGATTTTATAAACCATGTTTAGCATGGATAAAAGCATAGGTTAATCCCTATATTCGATTTCTCAAGGAGACATGCAATCTATTTTTTAATTGTTTTACTTAGTCAAAGAAAAAAGATACTACACAACTTGAGTGGAATGCCTATATCGCCCTCGAACGACTGAGATACTCCGCCTTCGACGTCGTGCCTCAAACTTTGTCCTCGTGCGATATAGGCATCATATCCACTCTTGTTGCACAAACTACTATTCTAATTGTGGTGCTATGCGCATACGAAAAACATTAAATTGCAGGGTTAAATTAATATTCTGAAAATAAAATGATAATTCTTCTTGTACAATAATGTTTTTCTATTACCGTTTCACCAATAAACGGTTTTTCATAATTTATAGTAAGCAATTAGCAAAAATCATGAACTTCCCGGTGGTGCTGTAGTTATGTTCTCCTCCAGTTTATTAAACTTAATACATAAAGATACTAATTTACCTAAACAAAATAAATGTCCCGCAGGTTAATTGAAAGATTTAGTTATTTTTGTATCAATGTCTAAACGAGCTAAGGTCGAGAAAATCGTCAAAAAGTTTAAAGTACCAAAGACCTTTGATCTCTTAAGTTACGGATGCTCCTTTTTAAAGCTTAGAAGTTGGCGTGATGTTTAAATTGGTTTGCTATTTTAATGTACGTATAATGATGGGTCATTGTGCAAATTTTTTTATTATTAGTTTTGTCGCGCAATCGTCGGGTTCAAGAACGGATAAAGTCGCGTTCTATAAGTCTGTCACGGATAATTTACACTAAACTACATTAAGCTTTTTTCTAGCATTTTTTGCATGGTATCTCTGAATTAAGTTTTAATTAATATCAGCTTAGCCATTAAAACCGTAAATTGAATTTATGATACAGAAAATTCTTGATATAACTCTACCAACTATTTGATAAACTCAAAATTATTTACATTTAAAAATCAAAAAACAAAAAGCAATCATTAAAGATCCATGTAGTTTCTTGTTACATCAAAATTCCATTTAAATCTCTCTGCATTCCTGTGAAGATTAAAACAAGAAACCGCCGTTTAAGGAAATTTAATAATTTTCCTTCAAGTATAATTTTGTTTAGATTAAGCAATTTCTTGTAATTTGTAATAATCATTTACCACTTTTCAAAACGGATACTCTTATGGGCGGATTATAAACAACCACGACATGAAATATTTGAAAGATGATATGCGGCTTCAAAAAAGCGTGTCAACACCTTGGCCAGTGATGCCAACGCTTTTTAAAAGCGCTTTATATGATAAATAGGTGTAATTTTGTAAAATCACGTTTTCATCACGTTGAAAATGTCAGAGAAAACTGATAATAATTGGTCATATAAAAGGAGTGAAGAACTAGCTCTCGGGTTCACTGTAGTTGTGTAAACCACAAATCGGTGGCAAAAATTATTATTTACAATTTAATTATAAGTTTTAAGCTGTTTATGTTGTTGAATTATTCATGAAATAACATATTTAATTAGGTATAATATTCTGCACGAGGTACTTAGCGTTTTCTTTAATCGGTAATAACCATTTTGTACTAAATCGGTTTATTACAGCTAGTTAATAAGGCCTGGTTTTCCTTTTTTGTTTTGAGTCATTTCCGCGCTCAACAAACATCTGCTTCTTATGCTATAATTTCTAAAATCTGACAATAAATCGAACTTAACTTCCAGGAAGTGTCTTCACTCCATAAATGAAATCGATAATAGTTAAATATAAAAAGTACAAAAATAACTTTGCTTGCTGTAGTTTTTTTTTTCAAATATTGACCTAAAAAGTCAAAAAGGTAAGCATTTACATACAGTCTGTTTTTTTTTGTAAACGATATCTAATGGAATTATATCATTTTCCTCCTAAATTCGTACCCTTGCAAATGTAAGTAGAAATTTTGGTATCAATCGAAAGAAGAATTCATTTTACGTCAAAAACATATTAAACTTTATGAAGAAAACCAAAGCTATTTAGAAAAATACTTAAAAAGCTTATTGATTTATTGCTTTAGGTAATAAAGCTATAAAGAAAAGCTGGAAGCTGTACGCTGATTGGCGTAGCGGTTAATGCATCAGATTCGTAATCAGAAATCACGGGTTCAAGCCCAATCGTCGTATACTTTTTTTTAATTGTATTACTTACTAATTACTATTTTTAGAATATTATTACAATTATTATTAGTTTTTTATTATTAGATATTTTTGCTACGGGGGTTTACCGTTACTTTTTGTACAATTATAACTACCTACCAGAAACGCAAATGAAAAAATTGCATAAAACTAATAATAATTGTAATAAAGTTCTAAAAATAATAACTAGTAAGCAATACAATTAAAAATAAGTATACGAGGATGGGGGTTGACCCGCGATTTCTGATTACGAATCTAATGCGTTAACCGCTAGACCAATCGGTGTACAGCTTATTCCAGCTTTTCTTTATAGCTTGTTACCAAAAGAAATAAATCAATAAGCTTTTTAAGTATTTTTCTAAATAGCTTTGGTTTGCTTCATAAAGTTTAATATGTTTTTGACGTAAAATGAATTCTTCTTTCGATTGATATTTCTACAAAATTTCTACTTACATTTGCAAGAGTACAAATTTAGGAGGAAAATGATAAAATTCCATTGGATTTCCTATATTATCGTTTACAAAAAATACACTGTATGTAGTTGTAGTGGGTATCTGCAGAATTATTACTAGATGCTGTTGAGAGGTACAATACGTAAGCGACTTACAAGGGAAGATTATCATCCCCTATTTAAACACCTTATGTTACATCTTTAGAAAAATGACGAAGCGGATCAAGAATTTTATGGAAATTTAGCGTGTGAGCTACTCGCCACTTAATACAACAATCTTCTTTGCAGTGTACAGGTTGCAATGGCCTTTCTTTTGTAATTCAATTTATATTAAAAATTTGTATTTTATATATTCTTTAAAAATTGAAACTTTTTGCTTTAAAGAAAAATTTGAACTGTATATAATTGAATTTAGGTGCTGCGTGGATCACAGAGTTCGTTGTATGATATTGTTCGTCTTTAGGATTAATACTGGACATCAGGTTTATTAATTCGTTTTAATATGTTTCTTATATTACAATCCCATTTCTATTTTTAATAGTTTTTAACATTTTATAATTGTCATTATTTCTTTCTGTAATGTTGGTAGGTTAACCAATTTAAAGCCACTACTAAAGAAAAACTGCAAATTATTTTTTTTTGTGTTTTATAATATATTAGAACATAAAAAAATTTAACGTTGCGTAAACGCAACATTGGGAGCATACCACTTACGCCAATGCACAACGCCGACCGGGGACACAATGTCCACCGCTGATTGGCGGTTTTGAACACTTTGCCGACCGACAACACTAAGCCGACTCTTCAAATAAATTTTTGCTACTGGACACTTTCCCGATCGTAGACACTTAGCTGACCGTGGAAAGTACGCTAACCGCATCCTGTGGACACTTTGCCAATTGTGGACACTATGCCCACTGCAAGCAGTGGAGGTTTTGCCGACCGTGGACACTACGACGGCCGCAAACGGTGGACACTTTGCCAACCGTGGACACTATGCCGACCGCAAGCGATGGACACTTTGCCGAACTTGGAAATGACGCCAACCTCTTAAATAAATATCGCTGTACACCTCGTCGATCCTCGACATCGCGCCGATCACTAACGGAAGACCCTTAAGAGCCGTCCATAGTTACAATTCTGATGTGAATACAAACATAAAGTTCCACAAAAGCTAAAACTAATTAACCTGTTGGTCAATTTTTATATGGTTTTCACAAATATAATCTCTGAGATGTTTTCTACAGTATGACCTTAGGTTGTGCACGATTGGTAAAGTGTTTACCGCTTGCAGTGGACATAGTGTCCACCGCTTGCGGTCAGCATAGTGCCCACGGTCGGCAAAGTGTCTACCGCTTGCGGGCGAGGTAGTGTCCACGGTCGGAAAAGTGTCCGCAGTCGGGGTTGTGTCCGATCGGCGTAGTATCCTATACCCTTTTTCGAATATAAATTTGCTTCTTGTGCAAGTATTTACTAGCACAAGAAACAACACTGTAACCACAACAGATTTAACCCATTTCACCATTTAACACCAGAAATGCAGGAACTTTTAACAATGCAGGATATGTACATTTGTGTCCCTCATCAAGCCAATGTTGCGTTTACGCAACGCTCTAATTTATAATCACATTTTTTTCGAAACTATATAAGCTTTTTACTTTTTATATCAACAGTAACATTTTTTAATGTTTCCACAGCCATTCTAGATAAAAATTAAAATTTTTAATTGCACGAGTAATTTTCTTAACGACGTTTCTGTCACCTTAGTAATAGTATTCAAAATTCAATAAATTCAGGCTGTAATTTTGATAAAATAAAAGCTGAATTTAAATAGAAAAAAATATGCTACATTTAGTTTCAGACTATAAAATCACACAGAAGTTATAAAAACAGATATAAAACAGTTATTATAAGATATAAATTGGACCCAACATACTTAAAAAAATTTCATCTGGAGTGTTGCGTTAACGCAACATTGGCTGGAAATGGGTTAATTAATAACTTTTTAGTGAGGCTAAATACTGTTTAATAATTGGATAACGCTTAATGCACGCATGTAAATCCCAAGTGAAAGATCACGTGGCGTGATTTCTTTCTGTGCTTTTAGGTATAACGGGCTCCTATTTGATTTGGTCAATGCATTTTCTGGTCGTTAGAAATTTCTACCGAAAAACGCACTTGAAATAATAAATTGGTCTATTAAAATTAACAAAAGAATTAAAATCTTCAAATTCTTTATAGTATATTTTTGATTACATTTCTGCTTTTTTACTAGTTATCTTTTTTTATTTGCCCATGTAAATATATTTTCTTATTCTATTATCTTTTAAGTATGTTACCAGCAACGGATTACAATACTGTGTCTAGAACAGGGCATCCAATCCCGGGATCCCGAAATCCCGGAATACCGAACATTTTTCAGGCTCGTTAATCCCGGGTTTATACACATTAAATCCCGGGATTATAAAAATTCAATTTCGATTTCCATTTAAACGTTGCAACCGCGAACTCAGCGAAGTGATTTATTGTTATTAGTTATTTAAAATGTGGGACTCCTATTTGTGCAATACTATCTCGTGCTATAGAGAGGTAACAAAACACTGAGAATATTTCAAAAGATACCCATCAAAAAGACAGGGAAAAAGAAAATAATGAAGATGAGGATGTTAGTATTGCTGATCTTAGACGAACAATATTTGAAAACGCCCGCGAACAAAGTCTTGAAGAAAAGTTACATAAAATCCTAAATGAGAGCATGGTGCAAACTTCATAAACAAACAAAATTTAAATGAGACTCTTCTTCAGGAAATGGGCTTATTCGAAAAGTGTGGATTTCCTGAACAAAACTAATAAATAGTATATGATTTTTTAATCGCCATACCACCTACCAGTGTAGAACCGGAGAGGGGCTTGTTCACAGCTGGAAACTTTTCGCGAAAATCCATTCTAGTTTAGCAGACATCTTGGCCGAACTGGTGTTTTTTTTAATAATTTGTTTCTATTTTGTTTTTTAAATTTTTCTAATTGATGATGATTTTTTCATATTGTCTTATAATTAAATATGTAAAATCTTAAATATTTTTCTATGTGCGTGTCCAAAAGTGATCTATTTGAAAACTGGGACCAGTAAAATTTTATTTTTTAAAGTTGGCATCAGTGTTGAACAGCTGTTCTTAAAATGCCAAGGTTATTTACGTTGTAAATTTGAAATACAAATGCAGAATTAGAATTTCCAGTGTCGCCAACTATCAGACTACTTAACAAAGTATCGCTAACAGATTTTATTTAAAGCTAAGTTATTTTTTTAATGACTACAAATTAACGCAAATAGAAGATAGTATATTAAATTATTAGTTTCATAAGACACGTTTTTAGCGCACGCGTCCAAGTTTAGAAACGGCCCGGGGTCAAGGAGAAATAAATTGCGTTATTTTGTAATTAGTATTTAAAAAATAGTAATTTTTTAAATAAAATTTATTAGGGAAATTTTGTTAAGCTTTTGGAGAGTTGTAACACTGAAAATTGTAATTCTGCATTTGTTTTTCAAATTACAACGAAAATAAGTTTGGCGTTTTAAGAATAGCTGTCAACAGTGATATCAACTTTAAAAAATAAAATGTTACTGTTTCCAGTATTCTTTTGAACACGCAAAATGCGTCCACTTGTGCTGTATTGAAAATTACAATCCCGAAATACCGGGATTGAAAATACCTTTCGGGATGCACTAGTCTAGAATGCCTGAACAGGGCATTTTTACTTTAGACCTTTAATTACATAATTTGTATAAAGTTTCTTTAATAAAGTTTTCAAAAATATAAAATTTCCATCACTAATTTTTTAATTAAAGTAGGCGTTTTAGGGATAAGCATTTTCATGTTTTTAATATGTTAGGTAGAATGGTTGACACAAGACGCAATGACACAAAAATATTTCCATTATTTCGAATAGTAATTCTAACTTGGAAAATGATTCCATAATTAACGTATAAGGGAGTAAAATTGTAGAACCCATGTTAATGCCATGATTGGCATGTTGCAAATTCCTAAAGGGTTGTAATTCTCCTAGATTTAGCTAGATTCTAGTAGGATTGCTCATATCATGGTAAAAGCAATCGACCCCATTAGGTACGAGGTATATTCTGCTGTAGAAGTGACGATGACGGGGTCTTATTCCTAAAAACACAAACACAAACAAAGAAAAAAATCTATAATTCCCCAAACGTTTACTTCAGTCAATGGTAAATTTATAATGTCAATTTAATAAAGAAACTTTATACAAAAATAATGAAGAAAAAACATTTTTATTCGAGTGTACGTAAAATCATGTTTTACAATTAGAATATTTGAACGTAGAATTGTTGATCTTTTCACCAACAGGTTAGATTTCATTTGTTCTTTGATTACGGCCTTGGCCTGAAAAATTGGTTTAAAATTGGTGAAAAATTGGTTTAAAATAACTTGTTTAAGAGTACAAGATATTTCGTTATTATTTCTCTTGTTTAAGAGATTGTTTAAGGTTTACAGGTGTTATCTACATTTTGATTTTTCATCAGATATTAAAATAAAAAGCACTTACATTAAAACTGTCTTTTAATTAGCTTCTCATCATTTTATTTATGTTTGTTGAGCATTAAAACCTTATCCTAGCATGTGATTGCCGGTAAAGTAGGTAACGATACAAAAACTGTAGATTTCTCAACTTTAGTAAAGCCTGGAACAGGCATAAAAGAGTCAGTTACGGGGGTGTATCAAAAAATGTTAAAAAACAAGATTTTCCTTATGTCGAAACATCTCGTTCAGACTTGGTATGTCAACGTAAAATTAGAAACATTTTTTCTTAATAAAATGTTTCCATATTTTAACAAATAAGATCAGTTTTCGCCGATTTTTTTTAAATAACAAACTTGACAGAAGTATTTTTGAAAGCAGAGGTGATTGCCCCACAAAGTTTTTTCCAATCAGAATACTAAAGAATTTTCTCGAAGGGATCCAACTTTATGGCAGACCTATTTATACCTACAGAATGCTGTAATTCCAGCACTAATAGTTGAATATAAGTCATTTGGGTTGCCTATATATTTCGGGGTTTGGACTCAACTTGAACAAATCTTAATTAAATAAATTAATTTGTTACTTAATAAGTAAAGGTTACACTCTACATCACTTGATAATAATAAGAAGTAGATCTTAAACGGATTTTCCACTTAAAACTGAAAAATTATTTTGACAAGTTACGATTTGCATATCGTTAGGTCGTTGGACTTGGTTTTTCATAATTGAAGCCATTGTAAGGTGTATGCAAGCAATCATCACAATACTCACAGCTTTTGTTGTTGAATTTCAAGTAAATCCCATGCTGGTTTAACGAATTATCAAATTTCATGATAAATGTATAATTTTCATTAATCTATGCACTTGCAGCCAAAATATTTTGCTGCAATATTCTTAATTAGGTTCTAGTGCACCTTTAGCAATAGAATTTTCAAGTGGGTAGCTCTAAATAGAGAAGGTTTAGCCTTTTGAAGCTTTAAAATTTGTATCGTTTGAACCTGATCTATTAAAATAGTATAATCTAGTATCTAGTCTATTGATGTAAATATTGTGTAATAGGATGTTCGGATTAATTTAATAATAAGAAAAGGAGGTAATAAGGTGTGAAAATGTTATTATCTGTAATTTTGTAAAACCATGTTTGCCAGGAAATTCAAGATGGTTGCCATTGAATCCTGGAGTTAAATTTGCTTTTTGTTAGACATTAACCTACCAAAATATAGGAAGAAATATCCTCTTTCCGATTATGTAATTTGTCTAAACATTTAATTTAATTTTTTAACAATACTTTGGTTATATAAATCTTGTTAGGTTAGATGTTCAATTTTTTTAGTAACTTACCAGATTTTGTTAGTGGAAAAATACCGTTTGGCGTTTGGTTTTGAAAAAATATAAAAGCAGGTGGAAAATCTGGTTACCTTCATCTTGATTTTCATACAAAGCAGAAGCCATGTCAGATAACGCAATAATTTAGTAAAATTTTGAGGTTATCTGTGTCAAATTTTATGTCAATGAAATGTCAAAAAAGTGAGGTTACGATAAATGTCATTCAAATTTAATTTTTTTAAGTGTTAAATAATTTTAATTAATGATAATAATAAAGAACAGTTAATGTGAATTATAAAAAAAGGAAAGTGAAGTGTTAATTTGGTTTTTGGACTAAGAACCACCCTAGTACATATACAAATATATAGGTACTACCAGAAGGTTCTACCTTCTGATTTTTTGTAGTAGATATGTCCTGCTATAATGTGTGCAAATTTATTGCCAATTTATTAAAAGTATCGAGAGTACGTAAAAATAGTTTACTTTTGAGGACAAGTTCATAAACAAAATTCGACACTTCTTCGCACCAAGAATTGTTTATGTTCCAGTTAGCTTCGAAATTAATTACGATAAAATCTTAAATTTTAGAAATAGTTTTCTCCAAGAATTTATTTATTAGCCTATTTGCATGCATTACAGTCTAGCGTCTATTAATATGACTCTGAGTTTATGTATGTTTTATTAATATAACTGGACTATTTGCGAATTTAAAGAAAACATCTATTAACATAACCTCAAATAGTAGCATACAATCTGAAGGTAAACCGCATGGAACTTAAAAAACTGTATAATATATTGAAACTAATCAGCGAAACTATGCAAATGCATCGAAACCCACTCTTTAGTCAGAAGACACGCTGAGAAGACAAACTATTATGGGTTTTTATAACTAACACTTTACTCGCTCCAAGAGAAAAGACCGAAGATCGCGGTTTTGGCTTGTTGGGTGATAAACACCAACACCCATAAATCTCAATAAGTTCGGATTTACTAAACATATTATTGTATGTGTGAGAACTGAGAAGTGGTAGCTTTTACACTTTTACCATCTTCATTTCTCTAAAAGAAAAACAAAAGAGAAGTGTGCTTTTTCTTAACAAATTACTATTTTAACTTATGAAACGTGCACTTACAGTTTTTATTTATTACTGTAAGAGTTTTATGTTGGTTAATTACAGGTTAGTGGTGATTTCGCGACAAGAATTATCGCACGTTCAACGTTGCTGCGAACATTCAGTCATAAAAAGGCAACAGGTTGCCTTTTACAACGAAAGTCTTCTTTGAAGATTTTAAAACGCAAAAATAATGAACTCAAGGATTATTATTTATCATTAAGTCCGTATTGTTTTAAATTTGGGTTGTCATTAACTTCATTAAACTAAACTTCATTATTTTCATGACAGTTGCTGCCTTTTTTTGTAGTATTTCTTTTTCTTGAAAACACACATTTCCTTTTGTGTTGATTAAGTTAAGAGCTGTATGACATATATATATATATATTCTTAAGGTTTATCTTATTAAATTAATGAATTCCTTTTTCTCATTCTCTTTTTTAGTTGCGTGGGAAAATATACGACCTCTAATTACCCTTTCTTATAGATCTGACGATGTATTCTAGCCTATACAGGCATCAGATTAGGAAACGATATGATCAAATCTAAATTCAGTAATTAGACTGACGCAAGGAATTGGAAGATTTCAATTCAATTATTTTTTTGTAGGCTCTTTTAGAAAATGTTCGTTACGGAACGCAAATATTAGAATTAATTAAATTATGACTGTTCGTATGAGTAATAGAAACATACCGAATGCTATCCATGTTTTTCGTTGGAGTGAAGGTACACACGTACACGGCTCGAATAACTGTGTCGATCAAAATACAGAACAGATATTAATTAACTAATAACTATATACCAGTGTTAGTAGTAACCGGTACAGTAATGCAAAATTACAGTATCGCCACAGCAATGTCATTTTATTAGTAATTTTATTTTTCCACCATAAACTATTTCTAATTATTTGATGTTTGAGAAAAAATGGTTTAGAACAGCAAAATTCTGCCAGAATGCGTATCCATAGCCATACTTCAAGTTAATTGCGCACATTTCTGAAACGACGTAAACTCCTAGGTACCGTACCACAGTGTAGTGATTTAGATCATTTCGGTATGTTTAAAGACTACAACCATTTCTTGGCCAACCATCACTTGATATTCAAACAGTGGCACAGGAAGTGTAAAATGACTGGTATTGCTGAACCATACGTGCAAAAAAAGGTTATAATCATGGGATCTCGCGCAATATATATATAAAAGAAAACGTGAATTGCAGTCGTCTACATGCAACTCACGTTTTCTTTTATATATACTGCGCGATATTTCATGATTATAACTTTTTTTCGAACTTATTACTGCTCATAAGGACGTCATAGAATGAAATAAAAGCAACGCATTCAAGATGTACACACAAGGTTTGTACAACTACCTATTTGCGAAGACACTGAATTCTCAGTGCAACAACAAACAAAGTGACGTTGACTACGTGTTGACGCATGTTATAATTAATATATTTTGTATAGAAAATAAACCATTTCACTTCATTATGGCTTTAATAAAGCTATAGAACTACATACTTTACATTCCAACATACATGTTACAGTGGCAGAAAACGCATATACTCGGAGCTATATCATATGACTATTTCTATAAGACTTTTACACAGAAAACATTTCTCAGATGCAGTCTGTGAAAGAATGCAAAAACTTTCTTGTGAAGCAATTTTCAATTTCGTAAATAATATAAAATACAATACAGAAATAAACATAGTTGGAAATGAGTATGAGTATAATTGAGATGAAGATATAAGAAGATATAATAAGTATAGATGAGATGAGTATAATAGAAATGAGTATTGGCTGACATAATCTATAAACCATCGCTTGAAGTAATTTCGATTACTATAGTATTTCAAAAATACTTCTAAAGGCATTTACGATTTTTAACAACACTTTCAGTAACGTTAAATACCTTAAGGACATAATGGCGTTACTTAGACTTATAAAAGGTTACTATGGGTGATATTACAGTCTCCAGAGTTTATTAGAGTATTGATTGTCTTCCGTCATGGAGGCATGTGTCAAAATGACAAAGATGCTTACATGGCATTATTTAATATAAAATATTTAACTTATTATAACAAATTAAAGTTTAAAATTACCTTCATTTAGCCTTTTTTATCTAACATTTTTCAATAAAAGTTTAAAAAATACATATACAATTTTCAAATTGACAAAATTAATTATTACTAGATAACTTAAAGGCTCCTTTAGTTTTTGAAGATAACTTTTAAAAGGTAAGGTAAGTTTTGGAATATTATTATATATGCAAAGATTTCACAATTAAAGTAATAAAAATTTGGTAACCAAAATATTGTCAACACATTATAAGCAAAGTTTATAAGAGTAACCGCAATAGGTTACGCTCTGGTTTCAAATGTTTATTAAATTGTGGTTATATAACCAAGCTATACAGTTGTAACCAAAACGTTTATGTTACTATTGGTTAGGAACTCTAAAGTTATATATCGTTTTATTTCAACAATTTAAGGAGTAGAGGTTTATAAAGAAAACGGAAATATTGTTGTTACTAAATTATTATATAAATCAGTTATACAAACTTCGTGATGGTAAATTTGTGTGGTAATGGTAAACAAGAATACTTTCAGCTTTTTATACGTAATGAGGGCGTTCAGAATTTATGTCGCATAGCAATAATTATGAGACAGTTAGGTATTTGTTTAATATTGTTCTAGGCTACCTAAAAATCATAAAACCAAAGTTTGAATAATAATTGTTTTAAATGTATTATTAGAATTGAATTAAAGTTATCTTATTGTTGCTTAAGAATCCAATCCAATGTGCCATGAAAATCGACAACAAAACTTTGTTTACTCTTAAAAGTTAACTAAAAGAGAATATTCATTTAAGGGTCTATACTCTTATGCACGAGCATTCAATGTACTGTAATTGGTATTATTATAAAAAAATTAATAATAATGAAAAACAAAAAACATTTAAAAATATAATTCAAGTAATTAATTAAATAATAATAATTTTTTTTCTAAAAAAGTTTAAATAAAAAAAGTTACCGCAGCAGGGGTCGATCCTGCAATCCACGCGTTCCCAAGCACAATCTTACACATTTAGGGATAGCTGTTAAATACTTAAAACATCTATAATATACATCACTGTTAAGGTCTACACTACACAATTAACAAAATTGTATTTAAATAAATAATTCAGAAACAGTATACGAACATTGTATGCTATCAGAGCTAATGTTACGTTTTATTTATGCTTTACAATTAAATACTAATATCATATGTTTAATCGTTTAGTTTTATTTTCAATTGACCTAAATATATATACATAGTTTAAACAATGACTCTAATTATTCCTATTTATAGACATTATATTTGTAAAAAATTGTTTATTTTAAAATATATTAAATATTTCATAAAAAAAAGTATCCAAACAAACTGTTACTATAAAGAACTTGCGTTTTGTAATTAGAAGTTAAGGGCGTCCTGCACTTCAGTATAGTGGCTTCTGTCATAAGTTTCTTTTTAATGGATATCCATTTATCATAGTTTTTTGTTTGTTTCTTTTTTATTATTAATTACTTGTATTTGTTAATTCTTTCTTACAATATTACTAATTACAGAACATTAACTTAGCAATTGAATAACATTAATTAATCAACAATTAATAATAATTAATTTAAGCATGAAAAATATGCGCTAAATCTAGAAGTTTGTGCGTTGCGGTGTTGGTATTGTATAACAAAGAGGGAAAATCAGTGGGAACAAGATGCTTGATCTACTCAACGTAGGCGTGTAATTTAGAAAACGAATCCACCCACATTACAGAAGATTATTTCGAGTATAAGATGAATGCTAGTGCATATAGTATAGACCCTTAAATGAATATGCTCTTTTAGTTAACTTTTAAGAGTAAACAAAATCTTGTTGTCAGTTTCCATGGCACTTTTTTACAAAATAAGATAATTTTAATTTAATTCTAGTAACACATTTAAAGCAATTAATATTCATTATGGATAAGCATATCAATGATTTTCCAGCTAATTGTAGAGATTTTTCAGATGAAATAGGTGAAGATTTTAAAATGGTAGATAAACTTGATCAAGGTAGATACGATAAATTTATGTTATCTGATTATTGTTGGTTTTTGAAAGCTGAAGCATCTACTAATTCTAGAAAAGGTAGAAGATCACAATTTCCTTTTGATGCTTAAAAATTGAATTCAATTATATTGTTATTGTACTTGTAAAATTTAATTGTAAATAATTAAATCATATTTTTGAGATTAAATTTTTGTATCAATTTCGTTCGAAAATACAAAATTCTACACACAATTCCATAAAAAAACATGAAATTTATACTTTAAATCTGAAAATTTCTATTTTTTTCTACATAGAAATTTTCCAGGATTTATTTCTTAAAAACTACTCGTCCGATTTTTCTCATTTTTTTATTTTACTAAAACGAATACGCTGTTACCAGTGGACATTTCTAAAAAAAGGAAAACGTTTTAGAACTTTGTTCTAAAATTTTTCAAAAATTTCTAAAAATCTTAGAACGAAGTTCTAGAACTTTTTCGAAAACATTTTTACACACACTTAGAACTCACTCTTAGTTTTAAATAAACCCCAAGACTATTAAAATCGGACAAGCGGTTGCTGAGATATAATTTTTGAAAAACACATACATAAATTTAATATAACAGGATTTAACCGGAAATGCTTCGTCAGATTTTCATCTACTCACAAAAACGCGTCGATTGACATATAATTCGGCTAGGAAAGTTTTTACACATTGTATTTCGCAGCCTTATGTAATACAATTATTTTGTGTAAAACACAAATGCATTTATCTTGTTTTATCTGATTTCAGTATGATCACAGTGGACTAAAACTATTTTTAGCACATGCTTATCTACCTTTTACACTTGTAAAAAATGTTTCTTGTTTTAACAGTATATTCTTAAACAATTTTTAAGCATAGGACTGCACATAACTCAAAAACGCAAAAAAGTTGAGTTATCTTATTTTTGCAGTAACCCGACGATATGTTAACATGTGTTTGTTATATTATTATCTATATTACGATTGTCATAAAACCTTACTAAAACCACTAAACAATCAGCATCCGCAATGGTTCAAGTTTTGCCTAATTCTTATAATAACCGAGATATCCTGCATTCACCTCCAATCTTGACCAGCTTATAATAACCGATCATCATCAGTCCTCAATTTAGGTAATAGCGAAGGCCCTAACATGCCCTCTATTCTGGAAGGTTCGTATAAGATGTATTTCGCCATTGACAAGACGACAAAGCATCCAGTACATGCATTTTCTTGGTGATTGTATTGAATATAATTAATTAATAAAAATAATAAATTAAACAAATTCGTTTAACATGTGACGTTACGTGGTTTGAAATAAATAGAAAAAAACAGAATAAACAAATACAAATAATAATATTAATAATAAAAAAAACACAAATAACATTTGAAATTATAATTTAAATAAATAATAAATAATTATTTTTTCAAAACTAACAAGTATTCAAATAAAAAAAAAGTTACCGGAACAGGGATCGATCCTAAAAACCACGCAATACGGTACAATCACCTTACATATCGAGCCACAGGGCACAGGGGATAGTTGTTGGATGCGCTAACGCACCTATTCATATATCGCTATACTATATGATACAATATTCTCAAAAATCTATAAGTGGAAAACTATGAAGCATTCGAAAAAACACCAAGGCACGTATATTTTTTGCCTTTACAGTCACGAAATTGCAAAAAAAGAGCATTTCGATTGTCGATTGTCTAGATTTCTACAATTATTTCTCAACTTTTTAAGAAGTTTTCTTAGGAAATATTTTGATAATGTTGATTGCTTTAATCATTTAACTAAAATAGATTTCCAAACATTAATAAATCTCACAGGCTTATTAATTATTACAAAGTACTAAGATCTATGAGAAATCCTACATGTCCTTTTTTAAGATACGATATAGCAATATCTACTACGGGAATGTCTATGAAAACTGAGTGTTTTAGTAAAACTAGCAACATATGTTAATTTAGTTAGTAACACTAGCGTGATTAATCAGTTTATTAACTATAAACTTTAGAATGGCTTGTTGATTCTCCAACTAATGTAAGTTCTATTATTTGCTTAAACCAAATAATAGGTTTTCTATTATCTTTAGACGTCGAAAAACTAGTCGGCTGTAGTACGTTATACGTAAGTTATTAATCCTGTCCTCATTATTATCATATAAGTTACGTAATATAACACAACGACTTCGAAATTACTATAATCTGCTTATACATACATCTATCTCTTGGTTTATCCAATTATTGCTGTACAATTTCTTCATTATTTTAATCCTTTAGGTATACTATACATAAAAAAAACTTATGACTGGTTAGGCAACAAACAACAGTTTATTTATTTATTAATAATAATAATAATAATAATAATAATAAACAAGGTAGGTGTAAACATGTAGACGTGTAAAATGATATTTTCAGTTTCTGCTATGTTTCTGAAGAATATCAGATTTTTGACAAATTCATATAAGATTAATAAAAATAAATCAGAAAATCGTAAAACATATAAAAGATGAGACTAAACAAGAAACCAATAGCACGTGCAATAAAAAAATATACAACTTTTTTATAGATACAGTATACAAACAGTCGCACACTGGAGCATACCATATAAAATATACACCATAACTCAATCTTCTCACCTACTGCTCTGCAAAAACAGAAGCGTGAATGTTGATTAATTGCCCTTAAAAAATTACTTTGTCGCCCAAAACCTGCTCTCTATCTTTCTTTCTCTTCATAAAACCTGATTTTAATTACTAATTTTTTGTTAACACTGAAACTTTCAGTGCTTTTAATGCACGTATAAGATATAAAAACAGAAAACGCCCACTTGAAAACTTAACAAACAAATCAAGAGTTGAATTTTTAATTTACTTATCTCGAAGTATTTCAATTTATTCGATAGTAAATGTAAATGACAGTTAGAAATATGCAAGAGAGAGAATTTCCTTCTTATTTTATTATTATTACGCATACATGATGTGAGTTTATGTCTGTGGATAGGATATAAAAAGATGAGTGAATGTCCTCACGTCTATAACAACAAAAACCATTAAATTTTTTTACGACCATAACTATATGTCACCGATGTGTCAAAGATAGACGTCCTTCATCGATTTACTTTGATGAGAAACTACTGTTTCAGCCAGTCGCTCTTCCTTCATCTGGCTATTTTAAGCGGCTTAAAGTTCGATAGACTGTTAAGTGCTGAAATTATGCACGTCTCTTTCAGTATATAGTTAGTTATTTAGGTTAAATATGCAAGAAATTGGAAAACAAAAGCGAAACATTTATAGTTGGTTTTAATGGAGGAAGAGAAGTGGTGGTCAACAATTTAACAACTGTTCTAGATGATTTTACGTATTATTAATCCTTTTGAGAATCCATTTATATCCTTACTACTGCGAAAAATTGCTCATTTTGAAGGAGATTTATACAAGAGTTACAGTCAAGAAATTCATCGATATCATTCTACGTATGTAGATGATAATTATAATCTTACAGAAATGTACTACTTTTAATATCTGCTTTCTTTCATCCTAAAAATTTTTTTTGCAAAAAAAATGTACACAAAAGAATTTGATATCTAAAATAAATAAATAGTCTTTGATATTCTGCAGACTTTTATAAAGTCAGATGTTTTAAAATACTACCTACTGTACAGGCTAGGAAGTTCATTGCCAATTCCACATCAGCGAAAACTCATGGTCACGTTTAAAGATCTACATCTAATTCTAGTTAATTTGGTATCTAATCTAGAAATGAATGATGTAGGTGACGTAGATAATTAAACAAAGAATATACTGATATTGAGATGCTGCAATTCTAGTCTGGGATAACCTTGATGGAGACAATAAATTATATAGGTTATGATTGTAGAAAGAACAGGAACTAGAAAAAGATCGAGTATCAATTCGCATCCACTTGGGCATCAAATGCCCAAATACAATTTAATTACACTTGTACAAATGTTACGGCCAAAACAAGTTTGCGAAGATCTGAATCTCAAGTTTAAATGCGTCTAATGTATAGCAATGAACCTGTTTATGATATTTTCTTACTCGCACAATCTTTTGGATAACGTTTGACCAAGAAAATCTGACAATTTTGCATACGCAAATGGAACTTGTTGCAGTGTATCCAGCCTTCCTACTAATGTCAATTTTTAAGTTATACAGCATGTCTCAAAAATAACGGACAATACGTGAATGCGAGATAGTTGATGATGTGTAGAGAAAGTTTTTCCCATAACTTTTTTTTCTAAAATATTTACTTTCAGAGTTATTTAAGGTTCAAGTTTTGAGTCCGGTCCTGCACGTTCTGCTCCACAATCTCCTGGTGTCGCATAATGCAGAGGACTGTAGTTTGTTGAACTTTACAGCATTTGTCAATACAGCACAATTTTGTCAATGCCGCAAAATACCCGAATGAACCGAACTTGAAGAAACTCGTAAATAAGACACGTTCCGTTTCGCTCATGATGCAGTTTGTTTATTTTAAAATAAATTCAAGGTCTAATAACAGCTTAAAACATCTCATTTTTAAAGAGAGCATCTGATATCATATTTCAATAAGTTAAAGGGAATTCTTTATGTGTGGCGGCGTTGAACGTAATTTAAAAAACATAAAAAGTGTTGGGCTTTAATAAGAAAATTACATTACTAGTTCTTCTAATCTGCGATGCTAATACATTTTACTAGAATCTGAAGCATTAATATTTAAAACTAATAGTAAACCTTTTCATTAAAACTGAAATAAAATTTTACAAAAATGATCTTGGGCTCGAAATTTCTCAATGAACGTAAGTCAATAATCAAAAACTCTCTTTGTTATAAACATCCCCTTTCGCAGACTTTCCTTATTTATAGCAATTCTTTCTTTCGTATTCTGTGCTTGTAAATAAAATTTTGGACTAAACATTCCGCAAAAATACACATAGTGAAATTTGATCTATGTAAAATAAACAAAACGCAATTTAAAAAAAGGATACAAAACATAAATATATTTTTACGTTCTGTAATAACATT